>OZ020611.1:182936534-183450689 GCA_963971575.1 Liopterus haemorrhoidalis
GTACACGTGCAGAGCAAATTAGACTAAAAGGATTTTTATGAAACTTCATATTTAGGCTTTTGACATCAATGGCACAATTTGATCAACTTTTGGTAAAAATCGGTTGACTAGAAATAGCAGTTTACTCGTGTCTATTTTAAGATTTTTGCGAATATTTCATAACAGAAAAATATTTAGAAAAAAAAAATTTAACAAAAGTTGCTATAAAAGCAATTACTAACAACTTTTATTTGAGATATTTTTTGATAAAACGAAAAATTTGGGAAACCTTTTTCGATTTTTTTTTTTAGTACCTTTTTTTTCATACTTATATGTAATGTTTACATGGTCATGATAAGTAATATATCTGTTAGAAAATATTAGGCTAATTTATTTCTACTCTGCTGCTATAATGTATTTTATACAAGTACTTTGTGATGGCGGTCTGTTCTGTGGTGGCCACAGCTGATTTTTTATATTGAAATAATATTCATACGCACAGTATGTTTTATTTACAAAAAAAAAAAACTTCGCATGTAAACATACTTGAAAGTGACGATATAAATCCTCTGATATTGTGGATCACCTATAACTATGTATACCTCGCGTAACATACGTTGAACCGTGAAATGCACAGAAGAGAAGATTCGATACGCAACAGAGTTGACGTTCGCTGTAGTATGTCATGTTTCAAGTAAAATCTTATGAGAGGTATACAAAGTTTTAATTTGGATATTTTATAATGTCGGGAAGGCGGGAATATAAAACCCTATTAGCATCGAAATTCTAGTGAAATTAACCGAGTTTCACTAAGATTCACCATATTTTCTTCTTCCGTCTTACAACAGTTTGCCGAAATGTTTCATTAGGGTACGAACACGTAAAAATATTGTTGCCGGCGGCTATAGGGGCTGATTAATCAGCGATAATTAGCGAGATTAAATATCCCTTTACTCTCAAATTTACCCGGACACGTAGAAAGATTGGGCAGCACAAGTGGAAGGCAGGAAACCAGCAGCACAAGTGCCGACAACATGCGCCGATAAACCGGCCCTTGCAACAATATTTCTACGTGTTCATACCCTTAGATGTCACAATATATTTGGGCATTATCATTTGGAAAGTACAAAAAAAAAAAAACAATCAGGTTAGGTTAGGTTAAGATGCTGTCGGTTTATTTTAAATACTACTACTTCATCCTTTTTTAACTGCCAATTTAATTCACAATACTGCCTCATTTATTGGCAGCCCTTACATTTTTCTGCTAAAATGTTTCAGTTGAAATGACCTTTAAAATAATTACTTTAAACTGATAATAAAATTGGTTACAAAGAAGTAATTTTAATTGTGATATTTTCCATAAAATATTCAACATTGTAATACGCAATAAACTGATTTATGTGTAGAATAATAGTGTATTAAATAACATATATAAGAAAATGCATCATGTACATTGAATCAATAAAGAAAACTAATGAGTAATATTTATATGTTGTTGTATGTTTTTATGCAAATAACTTACATGTATTCTCAAGAATCTCATGCACATAAAATATAATGATTTACGTTCAGTTCACTCACTAACTGACATACATTCGAGATAAAATTATTTTAATTGTCCAGTCTAAAGATCGAAAGTAATCCCGGTGAGACAATAACAGATAAGGTTTTATTATTTATTAGAAATATGCTGGTCATTTTTAATAGAACATCGTCTATTGATGGTCGTTTCAACGCTCTTATGGGAATAATACAGATGATACGTTTATGGATTCTTTTAATTTGCTCATTTTAATTTATACTATGCCATTGACCTGCCGTCATTCATAACATTTAGAGATGTCTACAGGCGGTTTGTATAATTTGTAGTTTATCAAGTTCCCACGTATAAAAGTTATATGGCCAATATGTTTACAGGTTTTTCCATGTTCCAAATATAACAACAAATAGAAATCAGGTAAGTACATGTTTGTAATTCTTTTAGGATTTTAAATATACTTTACTTAGGGTGACCAAAAATTAACTTTACAATTATTATTTCAAATAATGTCTATAATAAATATTAAATAATAAATATTATTACTTAAATGCTGTATTTGAACATTGCAATTATTTGTGGAATATAATGTCAGCCAACGTGCAGTTGACAAATGCTTACAGCATTCGCTGCCACACATGTGTAAGCTCTTTCGAGAGCATTTCTTGTATTATTTTCGCATTTTGTTCCAAATTTCGATTGTGGCTCCTTATGTGTGATATTTAGTGACATCACTAATTCTAAAAAAATCGTAATCTCGCTGCATTACTCGCTGCGAGACTACGATTTTTTTTTTTTTGTAGTTTTGCTAATGCTTGAATTATGCTAAACCAGTGATGGCGAACCTTTTGAGCTCGGTGTGTCAAAAAATCTAGCTTAACTCGGATGCCGTGTCACGTTTAGAAATATCCATAATTTTGTGATATTTGCAGCCCTAGTAAAAAAATAGTTATATATTTGATATTTTGAAGCAAAAACATATAATTCTTTACATTAGTGACTTTTTTGTTGCTGAATTGCATTTGCTAAATCTTCAATTGAAGGTTGGTATTTCGTGCAGTTCAAGCGCTACTGACTTCATCTGTCAGTCGGTTTCTTTTATTGGCTTTAATATTATTTAACGCGGAGAATAAGGTCTCACAAAAATAAGTAGAGGGAAAAATTGTGAGGAAAGCCATCACTAGATTTTGTGCTAGAGCGCTAAAAATGTCCGGTAATCGTTCCAAGCACTCCAAATTTCTTGATCGTAGTGGCACTCTTTGTCATTCTCCAAACAATTTTTTTCCAGATTCTCAAGTTTGGACCACAAGTCGTCAAACACTTGAGGCCAGATGCGTTCACTGTTCTTGGCCGAAAACCGTCTGTAAACGATGCGTGTCACCCAAAATGGTTATAGGTTCATACTGAGCTAAACTAATCAGCTAGAACTTCAATAAAGATTATGTAGGTCAGTCGTTTAATCAACGCAGTTATTCATTTTGCGTCATAACTGCAATGACAAACTTAGTGGCGAAAAATTAACTAAATCGACTTTTTTGCATGTGAATTATAGACTAATATTGCTCTTCACTCTTTTATTTTACTAAAACATACCTTTTGAAGTCATATTTAGTTTGTGTTCGATAGTCATTTTGAAGATTTACAAATTTTAAAAGTGTTTATTTAATATAGGGTCATTTGTATTGGTATCGCTAAATTAAACAATGTTTACATTTGACATTTTATAATACGTTCTGATGTGTTTTGATACTTATGTTCACATATATCTAACATATAGTAATTTCTAAAAACCTTTTTTATTTAGTTTGTTGTTTATTTAGCAGTTTTGTGTTAAGTTATATATTTTCTTATAGATATCTTATAGATTTCCATTTGATATTGTGTGTAGTGCATAGCTTTTTAGGTTAAATTCAACGTACTTCTATTTTCTTTTCTTTGATCGTATTTTTGGATCACATTAGCCCTTTTTAGGACTATTTTGCCTATCAGAATAGTTTATTTGTTTCTATTCTGTTCTTATTCTTATATTTTCATTTCATTTCGATAAAAGTGACAGCGTACGAATATTACATTCGTTAAATGGATGAATGTAAACGTACTAAATATGACGTCACAAAAACATGTGACGCTTTCAGTGACGCAACTGCACTGATTCGCCGACTACCCTATACTCAACTAACAACATTAATATTTTATTCGGTGGAAATCCAAAAAACCTCTACAACTCCTATTATACCAATCACCAATAATTTTATACATTCAATTACTTATAGTATCGCGGGCGATTGACATTGAGTGGGTGTATCGGCGGAATACAGGAGGTATACCTCCTCTCGGCGCTGCACACGTTTGCAGTGAAAAACTTGCAGAGTGGACGTTTGAATACAGATATTTTTGTATTTTTAATGTTTAATTATTTTTTTTTCTTGTGCAAGCAAAAAATAGTGTAATTCAAATTCTTTGAAAATAAAATTAATTTTTAAAGAATTTCAAAAACAGAAGATGGAATTAACCAATACAAAAATAAGCGTGCGGGATATCGAATGTTCTGTACAGCACATGTTTATTTTCTTAACATACTTTACTAATACATATTAAGTCATTAAAAGTATTGTAATATTTCTATATTTTATATGATTTTATTTGTAAACGTGTATGTAGTTAAAAATTGTAGTTAAAAATGTCCATTAAGATGGATTTTTTTTTAATTAATTTTTTTCCCAAAAGAAAATCTCAGTTATACTTCTGGTTGCAACACCTTCATACACTTTTGCATGCGTTCAAACCAATTCTCGAAACATTTTTCCACTCTGAAGTTAGTATCTCAAAAACATGGTTTTCGAAGGTTTAAACAGTTCTTGAGGTGATGAAATGCTTTCACCGATTTTTTGTTTGACATTAGGGAACAAAAAAAAGTCGTTAGGGGATAAATCAGGTGAATACGGACAATGAGACATTAGTTCGATGATTTTCTCCTTCAAATAATCAATTTTTTGACGTGCTCTGTGGGAGCTTGCATTGTCATGATGAAGACTGATGCGAAGTTTTTGATTGTTTTTCCTGATTTTTTCGATGACATCTGGCAAACAAACTGTTGTATCTGAATTATTACTGAATGGTATCGGCATTAACTGTTCTCCGATCCTCTAAAGGAATAGTTACGACTTGTCCGAAGAAACAGCGAAGAAACAAGCGAACATTTTCTTGGAAGTGTTTCGTGAACGAACAACTTTTGTTGGTTTTCAGTTCACCTCGGAAAACCCAAACAGTGGACTGTTTCTTAATTTCCGGTTCATATGAATAAATCCAAGTTTCGTCACCTGTAACCATATTTTATAATCACAACCGATTTTTTTCGACTTGCACGACACTCATATGCACATAAACGGGCGCACGACCAATTGTAAACAGTCTTTTCTGATGGTGCTTTATTACCAAAAGTTGAACGAAGCAAATCTATGCATTGTTGTTGAGTTACACCTTTACTAAAATCGTAAAAAATCATCCAACGAAAACCTTCACGAGTAATATCCATTTTTTCACAATATTTGTTTTTTTAATCGCTCACTGTCATTAAACTACTCGGTCAATTTATAAACTGCCACTGATTTCACAATAACAAATGTCAAATTTTACGAATATAATAATGACACGTTTCAATATTGCCATCTAATCGTCGTTTGTAAAAACATAAAAGGTAACCCTCGTATATTCAGTTTCTAAGTCAGACTAGAGAAGGTTATTCAGCTTCATGAATTATCCATACCAATCAACGACTGTCAAAGAGGTTGAAGAAGAAGTAGGAGTATCATAAGGAATCTTGTGAAGAGATTTTGACCATTGTCGATAAAGCGATAAAATCATGGGTAATAAGATAAAATGATGAGTCGACGATACAATATTTTTTCAACTAATTATTGTATCGTAATCGACTCGAAATAATGCCACGAAATTAGAGTAAAATATCGCCCACATCAAGAGAATCACAGCAAAATTTTTATTTATTAATCGCAAAATTATTTAATAATCATTTTGATTACAAGCAATAGAAGCAATAGATAACACAGCCCAACAGACATTTTGGTGCCTGCGAGTTTTTAACTGTCTCTAGGTAATTTTTGGGCACAGAATCCAAAATAGCCGTCAGATTTCGTCTATCAGATCTAGTTTTTGAGATACGCTATATTGGCCTCTTTTACAATAAAATATCTTATTTCTTAACTTGTGTATTTTTCACGTTATTACTGTTACTATTTACTCCAACTGCCAGTTACAAACACAAAAGAGACAAAGTAAGGTATTTATTTCACAAAGTAGATAAATATACATTCCTCACTTATCACTTAAAAATGTTCTTTTGTACGACTTTCTAGCATAGAGTTTACCAGAACAGTCTTTCTGAAGACTCCAACAGTAGTAGGCCAACATGTGGCTATTTTATCTTCCTTCATATCTATCTTCCATAGTTTTATGTCCTGATGGAATCTTTCCCCCGGTTCTTCACTAAAATCACCTAGGTTTTCTGGTAATTGGTCATAATACAACCGAAAATATTAAAGTTATATAGTATATTTTCAACTAATTCTCTGCCTTATGATTTCCAAGAAAATTTTGTACTACTTGAAGTAGTTACTTAGTGAACACCAAGAATTAGATTCAATCTCGTTCATTGATGCGGTTGGATTGGATTGTGGATCTTCAGTAGGTTGCCTTATCTGAGGACCATCAAATATTCTGGCTTTCATTTTTTCAGAGTTAATCCCAGGAATTTTACGGGTCAAGTAGCCTACACAAAGTCCATCTCGATTAAAGCCTTCAAAAATTGCTACATAAGCCCAAACTTAATATGCAAGGATGGAAATATAATTTTCTTTCTCGCAACCAAAGGTTCGTTGACAACGTTTTGTTTTTCTTGAATTATGACATTTCTTAATGGAAATCACCCAATATCTGTTAACCCAGTGCTGATCCTTAGCTCTGCTGTCCCAAAGACATAAAAAACAAGGATATTTTGTATATCCACTTTGCTGTCCAAGGAGGAAGTTTACCATTTTTAGATAAAAAACTAAAATCAATTAGTCTGTATCTCAAAAACTAGAGCTGCTACGAAAAGGAGTCAGGTATTTTTGGAATCAGCACATCATAAATATCCAAAATCAGTTCTTACTTTTCCGGCACCAAGATAAAAAAATTATTTTGTTGGGTAGTGTAATAAGTCGTTGAGCTGGTTGTTATTGGTGGAAGATGTTAACCGTCCGGTTACAATTACGTGTGCCCGTTGCACATATCGTCTGTAGAATTCACTTGGAGCTATTCAAATTTCAAATAGTGTCACGAATCTGTATTGTTTTACGCTTATAAATTGTAAAGTAGTGTAAATATAAACACGTTTGAATTGAACATGGTCATAGACTCCTACGTGCGACACTGGTATGAATACATTAAACGTACAAATACATAATTCTCTGGGAACAATGCCAACATCTGATAGGTAACATCACAATACAAACTCTGTCGGTAAGTATAGAGTCGCGGCTCGCCGTACACTCCGGACCGATGCCGGAGCACTCGAGCTTCGTTTATGGCCAAACTTCGACCGTTCTGATAAGTGCCTAACTATGTTGGTATGCAGCTCTTCAAAAAACTCAAATACCGGGGTTGGAATCGATCCCCCTCCCTTACTTAAATCTTAGTTCATGAGAAATTAGAAATATTTTTATGGGCTTCATCAAGTCTATTATAATAATTTACTGACTATTTTAATTGACCGATTTTATGTTTATGTTGGCCCTACCTTATTTTAATAAACCTTTTTATAAAAAACAAGATAAATTGATGACTGCTTCCTTTATGAATAGTATCGCACTGAAACGTCAATTAAAACAATCCTTGTTTTTAATAATTAGGTATGGTTACAAAACATGAAACTCAACAATATTCGATAACAGCTTGCAGTCCTGTAATAGACGCTAATAGCCACAAATTCTGTGCGCTAAATTTTTTACCTAATACCATTGAAACCTCTGCTGCATGATCTGAAATTAATCTTAAAAAAGGGGCAAGGCCCGATATTATTCCGGCTATTTTTATTTTTAAAATGCAGCGAATTATTAATCTATATCTCTTCACCTTTTATAAAAAGTAAAATTAATTAAAAGTTATTGAGCGATCATTCCCTAAATTCCCTAAATTGTGGAGCATTAGTTGTCCTGATTTTAAAGATGGGTACCAGAAACTAAATTGAAAATTACTGACCAATTTTCAAAATGATGGGGATTCAAGAGCTTCTTTAAGTGATGAAAATCGCTGTAGACGCATTTTTTGTTAGACATTGGGAAACAAAAAAAAAATCGGATAATTCAGGTGAATACGGGCAATGAGACATTAATTCGATGTTTTTCTCCTTCAAATAATCAACTGTGTGACGTGTTGTATGGGAGCTTGCACTGTCATGTTTTTCATGATTTTATCGATGACTTCTGGCAAAAAAATTGTTGTATACCATTCAGAATTATCTGTTCTCCGATTCTCTAAACAGCGTTTCCCAACCTGTAGTACGCGTACCACTGGTGGTACGCGAGTTGCTGGTTGGTGGCACACGAAAAATAATCAATAATGGCGGACATAAAAAATTAAAAAAATAAAATCATAAAAATATTGTCACGTAGGTGGTTTGATTGAGACACAACTCCTGGTTTCAACATAACAAATTTATTAAATATGTATATCACATTTACAATATATGTTTGAATTGGTCCATGGAGTTGGGGAAGTCTTCGGTCCACCCCGTGTTGGCCAGGATCGGCTTGGACCTATCTCCGAGGCGGGGGCTACCCATCCGAAAATCGAGGAGCCTGGAGAAGTCTTCTCCAACTCACATGGTCACTACTTGCTTGGCTTCTCTCTCGATACAAGAATCTGGCGTCAGTGTCGTGGTCGTCACCTTTTGGACTAATACGTGGATCGGAGTTGGCTATGTTCCACTAACTCCATATTTTGTGACTGCCGGCCTTTTTGTAACGAAAATTAACCCAGTTCCAATATTCATTCGTCATGACAAATATTTCCTCATTATGAAAATGTGATGTCTGCATTTTCGTAATCAGGCCACATACGTCAGACGCTGACGAATAGTTTTTAATCAGATTAATGTGTAGATGTCGTAATCCTGACCTACGATTACCTATGTGACAATATCATAGAAACGTTTTTTCCTACAATTCATAAAAATATGTATAGTCGATGATCGAAAATCCGGCAATCGATACCGTTTTTTTGGAGTGCACTTTTAAATTTAGCCGTTAGCCATCTGTCACTTGAGATGTCAAGTTCTGTCACAATTATCATGTGACAGAACTTTACAAGTAGAATTCAAACGACACAATCTAATTAATTTTTGGTTAAATATTGTTAAAGAATATGCACAACTTTCTGAGAAAGCTCTTAAATTATTACTACCGTTTACTACTACAAAATTAGTAGAAAGAGCTTTTTCTTCATATATTAAAAAAAAAAAAAAGTATCGAAGCAGATTGAACGCAGCTGTAGACTTAAGGGTGTACCTCGCATCTTTTGAACCAAATTTCAAAATATTATGTTCTTAGAAACAAGCACAAGGATGTCATTAAATTTATTTTATAAAAATATTTGATTATAATAATAATGATTATAATAATAAAAATATAGAAAATATATTAATTGGTGTTTTATAATTCTGTGTTTTTATTAAGACCATTAGTAAACGAAATATGACAAAATAGTAGAATCTACTATTTTGTCATATTTCGTTTCTATCTACTGTTATATCTACTAAGTAAATAAATATACGAAATACAATCATTTTTACGAAGCGGTACAATTTAGCGTGATGTACCACCAAGTAGTACGCGAGCCAAAAAAGGTTGGGAAACGCTGCTCTAAAGGAATGGTAGCGACATGTCCAGTGACTGAAAACGATAATAGATAATAAACATTTTACGAATGGATTTCCGATCTTTCATTTGCAAAATTGGTGTGTATATGAACTCTTATTGAAGCCTATAGGTCTGAGTGATTGTTTAAAATAGAATTAAACACTCCACTCTTCTTCATTGCAAGCACCGAGAAAACTCCTTGGTCTATTTTGGTTAAATAGATCCACCCTGTGCTTCTTAATGCTGACATTTTTAATTTAAATACAAAAATAACCAATAACTTTTCAAGACCTCAAACGTAGAGAAAAAAGGCGCCAAACGTCAGCAACTTCTAAACCGTTCAATGCATGTTTCTTGGCGTACTATGTCCTGCGCCATTGCGATTGCGTACCTCGCGCTACCAGTTTTTACAAGAGTACAATTTTTAGAAGTGTTTCTTATTGAAAAAAATTTAACCAAAGAAATATTTATGTGTGTATAAATAAAAATTTTACGAACTTGTTTTAACAAAAAAAAAAAAAAAGAAATAATACGATACTGGTTCTAATGTACTGATATTTATAAAGTATCGGAAGATTAGTATCTATACTAAAATCGCGATATCGAATGAAAAATATCGATACTAGTATCGTATCAATAGTATCGGAACATCCCTAACTGCAAAACAAGCATTGGACTAGAGCCCGCAGGCAAAATGATTGTCGAATAGTTTACAGAATAGACCCTAGTCACCTTATTTAATATCATTCTGATTTACTCCTATCGTTGGGTTTTATTTACTTCAGACATTTACTCGGATTTATTTCAGCTTTTATTTATTTATTCAGATATTATTGAAAGTTATGATTTAACTTTTATCAAGTTAGCATAAACACAGTATTAAAATTTCTCTTAGCACAACGTATAATGTAGTTGAATATTAATATCTCACGATAAAATCATCATATCTAATAAAATTAGCATTCATATACGTAAGTTGTATTAATTTATTATCATGCATCCGTTCTTTATTGTATGGAACATCGGAGTTGACAATCCTCATGAGAGGCTCGACCACACTATGCTCGCTCAAAACACGTGTTTCCAAGATCATGCAGATAACAATTATTGTTCATAAACCAGCCACAACTTATATAATGGACATTTTCTAGTCATTTTTTAAATTATCTGAATAATTGTTTTCACCATAAATTTCAAAATCAGCCGCGCCTTTATTCTAAAAATAAATCATCGTAAAATTCTAAAATCTAAAATTTGATGTGAAGTATTTCAAGACTTAATAGGTATACGGAAACCATGACGGTGACTATATTTCTGGGGCATATTTCTTACTTTAAACGTATAAATGTAAACAGTTTAAAAATCTGTTAATCTGAATACTTAAATCTACAAAAGCTTTCATTCAATCATCGTCATCTATCAGTCCAATTCATCCACTACTGAACACAGGTCCTCCAAAACTTTTCCAAACTTCTCTATATTGGACCGAGAGTAGACAATTTCCGGCAATTCTTCTACTATTGTCGTTCCATTTAGTAGGTGATCTGTCTCTATTTCCAGTAGGGTCTCTGGATATCCATTCAAGAATTGGTTGGTTCACTCCAATTTTTGCTCAAATTTTTAGGCCAACCTCTTGGGGTTACACAGCGTGGGACATTGCCATGTCGTGGTTACATTGCCATGTCAAATGGAAGTCTATTTTTTTTTTTTTATATCCGAGGCCAAAAACTATTTATATGACAAATTTCAACTCTCTGTATCTAGTCGTTGAGTTATAGTTCCTACCGTACATACAGGCACATGAATGACAGTTTAAGGGTTTTTTGGTTATCTCTACGAAATAATAAAAAGCCAAACTATAAACAGCACTCTTTAATTAGGCGGTGTGGAATAACATACTATTGTCAAAAGCTTCAATTGTTTATGTAAAAATTATTAAATTCATTTTAGATATGTATATTGTACAATATCCTAAATTCTAGAAACGAATTCTGAGCGCTGTTCTGAGATTTGTTTAAACGCTGTTATACGAGTCCTGACAACTATATGTTCGGACATTTCATAACTTATATCTAAATATTTTTTTTGTACACCGTTACTCGCTAAATATATTTTTGATTAATTTTTTTAATTCGATTTAAGATTTAACCCTGTTTTGACTACTCTATGATGATAAAATAGAATTGAAAATATATTTTAATTAGGCTTTAACATTTATTTAAACTGAACTCAGTTGACAATTAAAGGTTCGGACAAATTAATATTTAATAAAAATTATAAATCCTTACCAAATGTTCAATAAGGCCTTACTTCTTCTTTCGCTTTAATTACTGCCACGATTCTTTTAGGTTTTGATTCTAATAGGACCTGACACTCTTCTATGGTCACTGAGTCCCATACTTCCTTAATTTTGGCCTTCAAACCTTCAAGCGTTCTCTGTGGTTTGTTTCTAATTCTTTGTTTCGTCTTATGCCAAAGACTTTCGATAATATTAAATCAGGACTACTGGATGGCCAATCAAGTACGATCATGTGATTCTTCTCGAACCAGTTTTGAGTGCTTTTGGCCGTGTGAAAGGAGGCGCCGTCCTGTTGGAAAATAAATTATGCCCCAGGATACAATTTTTCGACACTGGGCTTTAAATGATTTTCCAGTATCTCTTGGTATTTAACTGCGTTGATCAGTCCATTAACAAACCGCATACATCCCACGCATCTTGCGGACATACAGCCCCAAGTCATAACCCCAGCAGGAAACTTAACAGTGCGTTTCAAGCAATCTTTATGAAACGCTTCATTTTGGCTCCGAATCACTCGTTTTCTGTTGTCACCTACACTTATATCAAATTTGGACTCGTCGCTGAAAATAATCGAATTCTACTGTTCTTGTGTCCATGCCCTTCGCTTTTTACACCAACTTAAGCGCTTTTTTTTTCTACGGTTCAGTCAAGAACGGTTTTTATTTTGCCTAAAATGTAGAATTTCTGTTTCAATAAAATACTGAAAAAAATTACATTGGTATGATTACATTATAAAACTAAGACCACTTTTATGAATCCACTTTCTGCATGTTTCTCTGGAAAATTTAGATCTTCCAGCCTTATTCCACTCTGCCGTTATTTGCCTAACAGTAGCCCTTCTGTTTCTTTTTACACGTTTTTAGAAGTTCTCTTATCCGTCGATATGACACTAAAGTCGGACGATTTTTCCCCTTTGTATCGATGGTACCGTTTTCACCATACGATTTTATTATGTTAAAAAATGTAGATTTTGACATTTTCATATTTCTAGCAATTACACTTATTTTTTTCCCTTCACAACACATGCTTGTAATTATTTCCCTCACTTTCTGTGGAGTTGCCAATCAGTTTTCAGTAGACCATTTCTGGCGGTTACACAACGTTTAGATCTCTGAGGCCACACGTCAATAGAATTACGAAGGGTTTCTACAGAAAAATTCTCCACTGCCCCCATCAGGGGGTGCTTCAGGCTAGTGATTTAGTGTGTCTTTTATTGCAAGCCATCTCGTGAAACATGGACCGACATTTGTAGTTCAAGAGGTTGAGGTCTGAGTAGCTAGGAGGTCAATAAGAAAGATAAATAAAGTCCGGTACATTGCTTTCAAATCACTGCGAACAGCTTTTGATTTATGGGCTAGAACTGAATCTTGCTGGAAGCTCCAGTATCAACCAGCGAAAAAGGAGTTGTTCAGTTCTTTAACTATCTACTTCAACGTGGTTTTTTAGTAGACTTTGACCAACGTTTTAACCTTTATCTCGTAAAAATTAATGGTATAATGGTACCATCATAGCTTCTGCCCCATTCAAGCATTGTTGAAGCAGGGTAATGTTTCCTCTGAATCGTCGACGCTTTCTAATAATTGAACATCTTGAACTTATTTATCATTTTTACATGAATATGTTAATAAATTTTATGTAATTTTATGCTCAAGTCTGTGTTTTAATTGATATTTTCATAAGCGTAGAAATGCCCAATCTACCCTATCTATCTCACGGGTCGTGAGATAGATCCGACCCGCGAGATGGATTATTTATTGGCTCATCGGATCTTTTCGATTTCCTCTGAACTGAATTAACTCAAATTAACTGATGAATAATTTGAGATTCCTTTTTTGTATCCTCTGACCCACGACCGCATCTTTCTGACAGAATATGGCCCGCTTTAGTAAAAATTTGGCCATACGTGATGTATATGGTTTGGTCTATGACTTGGTGCTAATTACTATAAATACTATGCATCATAAAATTAAACAATTATTATTATACCAATTATATTTGAATAAAATATTTTTTTAAAATAAATTAATAGATAAAATATAATACTGACTATTGTCCGTTCCTACATTAAAAATTATATATGCTGCAGCCTTTTTACAAAATTAGCTTTTATGCAAACCGGCATCGTATTGCGAAAATATATATCATTCCTCAATGAGGCTGATAAACTTAAGGCCACTCACACGTAACAATAAACCGTAGCGATCTGAAACTGCCCAGTTAGGTGAGAAATCCCTATTGCCTCCACACGGTATATTTAGATATATCTTGTCGATCATCAGTTTTTAGAAAACACTCCTGCGACACACATATCGTTAATGAATTAAGACGCATTAGCGGTTTTGATATTTCTTCAGAAAAACACGTTAAACAAATTGCAGTGTAGTGCCATGCACTTTACTATATGCATTAATTATTATTTTATAACAAATTAAGTTTTCAACTTGAAAGAGTTGTTTCTTAATTCTATTCCCTGTAATAACTTATCGTCGTAAATCTAAAGGTCGACTAAAAAAACAAGTCCCAATGCATTTATAAATAAATTTTATTAATAGAAATAAAATTAATATATATTTAATGAAAGCGAAAACTGAATTAATTTTTTGCAAATAAGTTAATGTCATGAACTATTTCTGTGGCAGCAAATCGAAGGCAGTGCACCACATGACTCAGTCGTGTAGCTTCCCCGAATTTACTTTAAGCCACAAAAAAATTACATTTAGGGGTTACATGGGCCCCTAAACGCCGTGTCCCTCGCGATTGCATGAGTAGCAGGCCCATAGTTGTCACAGCCACTTTGTCTTCATTTTGGAACACAAGGTCTACAATTTAACGTAGGTTTTGGACCATTTTTATAGTATGTACGGAAATTGTCATGAGCAAATTACATCGGTAACGAGCTCTCCGCTTTGCGAGGAAGAACTACTGGAATATTATTTGACAAAATGTTTTCCAGCAAAAGGAACAAACATGGAACCTTATGCACAGCTAACCATACATAAACTAACTATCGTTCTCAAGTAGATCTTATACGTCTCAAATAATAACATGCCATCAAAGCATTAATAATGTTTCTTCCAAAAAACTCATGACTAGACTAACGATAATTTATTTTATAGAATTAAACGAAACTTTTTTAATGTAATATTTCAACTCATCAGAAAAAATATCTTAATGTATGGTAGTAAACTATTCTTAAACAATTCCCAGATATCTGATGTATCGAATTGAAAGTCTGACACAATTAAAATTCATTAAACTGAATTATTATCGATCTCCAGAAGGCAAAAATAAAAGTAAATAAATTTCAGGGCAAGTTAACCTAATTAATTTTATTTAAAAAGATGTTATCAACGTATATGGCATAGCGGAGCTCGTAGAGTAGACCATAGTATTTTACCATTGTATCTAAAATCTTGGGACTTAATGAAGATGTGTCCTGCGTCCGTTACTGAACTATAACTATGATGAGAATTCGAAGGTCGTTCCTAAGCTGTAGCCAATCCTTCGCCGATCTAGAGCCTAGATAAATCAGACATTATTTTAATAGAATTCACATAAAACCATTATGATTCCATGATGAATAGCACAGCGACGCGATGCATAAATATGAGTAGACGAGAGCATTGATCATGACGATGACGAAATAAATATTATCATAATATAAAGTAGATGAATAATGTCATAGACAGTCGTGGGAGAACGACAGGAATTTATACCACATTTCCGCCGACTGCGGCCGGCACAGCACTCTTTACCGCGACAAGCCGCACTACCTCATATTCAGGAATTTTTACTTTTGTCATATTTATGATGGAAACAAGAATGTAGAGTTAAATAAATTTAGATTCTTTGTTTTTGGGAACTTTTAATTTGGCCTCATATTTATAATATTCAAAACGATTGTGGGTTCCGACTTCCTATCGTTCCGTGGAAGTATTTTTCTGTTTAAATATATCATGCATAGGTCGCAGGTAAATACTTATTTGAAGAAAATAGTTTCTTCTTGGGCAAATATCTTTGTAACGCTTATTTCTATTTAAACGCTATTTTACTTGGCAAAAAGTATCTGGCGGAACGTTTTTGGGCAAACAGTATTCAGTTTAATAATTTGTTATTTAAGGTTACGTGCATTGTTTACATGATAAATCCTTCTTTAGATTTAACAATTCAAACGAAGATACTTGAAATAGCAAAAAAAAAAAAAAAACAATCGAACGAAGGACAGGTGAATGCCACAAAAATAATGATGAAAATGGACAGAACAAGTTATAGTGACATAGAAACGGGCAAATACGTAACAATCAATGTTCCAAAATTTGAGAACCATAGACAAAAAGGATTGTTTTAAATTTTTGGTCTTAGCAACTGATGGCCATTAATTAGTAATTTTTATAACAATACAAAAATCCATTCCATGACCAAGATTCGAATTTTTAGAGGGTATTATTTTAATTGTATTGATATAATATAGATAATAAAACTAATGTTTACCAACGTGGTACAAGAACTAGTATTTTGAAAAAATTGTTCTCGTAGTAGTGAGGACACAGGCGTTAGTATCGTAAATATCCTTTAATTCTAATGCTGTTCCTCAAGAACGTTTTATTTCCTTAAGAGGAGTGGATCCTTTGTACTCGATGTCTTCGGGACAAGGGTTTTCAAAATGCCTCAGTTACAAAGCAAAACCAATCGGTGTGCTTTTTTAAGGCTTAAATGTTGTATTATGTAGGTGTCGATCCAATAATCCTTCCCCAATAAATAACCTGTGTAATTTGAGGTTTGATTTTCTATTTTCCATTTATTTTTATTTAGTGTTTATGTTATAATGTATGCTTTAGGTATTATTGATTGTTTATCATAAACACCCGCTCTTCTACTCATTCTTGTGAATTGTATTTTCTTTTGTTTTATTATTTTTAATTTTTAAGTCTTAATATTGTTAATTATGTTCCTGTCCAATGTTGGCTATGCTGTTTTGGGACAGATGTATTAAATAAATAAATAAATAAATAAATATATCGCATTTCTGCTTAATAAAATAAAATTTATTTTCATTTACCAAATAACGTTCTGTCAGATACTATTTGCCTAAGTAAATCGCGTTAAAATAGAAATAAGTGTTATAAAGTGTTATTTGCCAAGGCAGATATTATTTTCCCAGAAAGAACTTATTTTCGAACAATAACTATCTACCTGCAACACATATACTATTTACTTCTTCAAACATATGACATTCTTCACTTTACATAGGTAATATGTACATGCTGAACAAGTACATCTTCATTATTTTCTAGTAATGTTATCAAAACACTTTTGGAAGTTGCCAAATGTCTTCTAATAATACCTTGAATCAGTATGGACACGGCGGGACACCGGAATGGTTCCTGATAAGCCGGTCAAAACTGAGGCGAACATACAATTCTTATAAAAATAAACAATTACATAAAATAATTAAATAGTGTTACTCTTTTTCAATATCTAGTAGTATTATATGATCTCTTAGTCGTACAAGTTGATCAGTTGCACAGCATTTATTTCGAAAGCCAAACTGTTCTGATATTAATAATTTAACAGCTTCTACTTGATCTATAATTCTCTAACAATAACCCTTTCAACTACTTTGAAAAGACTGGAGAACAAACAAATTGACCCGTAATTTTTGGGATTTGATGAATCTTACCCACTTAATTATTGTTTTTTTGGTAAATATTTTAAATCAGTATTTGTATTTTCATCGTACCCAGATGCCTTTTTATTTTTTAAGCTTTTATTACGGTCGAAATTTCTTTAATATTTGTTAATTCTACTGTTTTAAAGTTTGTTTGTTTCTTTTTATATAATTTCTATTATTTAATTTGATTTGTATTGATTGATTTGAATATATATATTTTTTTTTTTATATGATTTTTTAAAATTTATTTTTAGGTAAACCCTTTAAGATTGCAGCGCAAAGGCGGCCAAATCGAACCAAATTTAATAGACAGCAACAATACATTTTTGATGTATTGTAACCTAACATTTAGAAGGAATTTAAATATATTTTGTGTATGTCTTGATCTGTGTGTTCTTATAATCCATTTTCACTAATATGTAATAAAAATATCCTTTCAATGTCTCGAAAGATGTCGATTCAATACCTATTAGATTAATTCCACTCAATACAGCCAGATAATCTCTCATATGACGATTTTCCTACAGTTTCATTTATTTATTTATTTTGTTTCAAAATGAGGCCGGTCTACAAAAGTTTCCCGGATTGTTTTAATTTGCCAGTCGACTACTGCCTTGAATGTGTTTTTCAATTACGGTATATCAAATCATCTAAAGCTCTTATTGAAACCATAGTTTTATCTATTTCGTACCAGTGCGATTTAGAAAACGAGACACATTTTATAAAAATATTAATCTATCTACCCTAAAAAATAAACTACTTTTATTCTAATATAAGAAAACAGTACGGAACGGTATTGTTAGACTATTATTAACAAGATATTAATTTGCTAAAAATTGCATTAATCTTAACTGATTATTTAAAATTGGTTTATTATCTATAAGAGAGTTTCCAATCGTTCTTTTTTCAGTACTTTCTGTTCTTGCTCTTCTTTAGGTTTGAAAAAGTCATGTCCTTTCCTGATACAATGCTCTTCCTAATCTTTATCTAACTTCTTTAATCATTAATTTGCAAATTTTTAAGAATAATAACTAAATACTTATAGGTACTATTTCTAATAACGTTGTCACACCCGATTTTAAAAAATTGATGTGAAGTGTAAATTTTTACACATTTCAGGATTATGTAGATATTTTATAAATGTAGGAAGCCAATAAAATGCTGGATGACTATCAAATCAAAAAAATTTTGGTAATCACAGATATTCGTTTATTTGAGTACTAAGAGCTTTCATTTAATTTTTTACACTAAATTTAAACAATTTGTGAAAATTCACAATAAAATTTATATTAAAAACACCAGCGATTTTTTCTGCGATTTACTTTGTATCTAAGATGGACCCAAGTCAAACCAAAAAAATTAAAAATGTCCATGAAACATTAATTTCACCGCCCTTTGAAGGAGGCGCCCAATGCACTGCTAACCCTTTAGATCCTGCTCTAAGCGCAACCATATTATATTACTGTTTTATAATTAGTTACTTTTTTACGTGTGAGTGCTATAAAGTGAAATATCGGAATATTTGACTATTATCGGTAAATTTTACATAATTAGCGCAATAAGTTGCTACGTAGTACAAAATGAACAATATATTTCATTTATTTATTTATTTTTTAAGTTTTGTTATTAAGTTTTTTTTATTTTTCTTGATGACGTTTATTTTGCAAATACTATTATATAATTCGTTAGTAAAGTTTTATTACATTTCTCTTTGGCTGCGAAATTTCGCTTATCGCAACAGAATTCGGAACATAACCTCCTTGTTTAACGGAGGTAGTCCAACATTTAATTATTTTTAATAAACCGACAAAATCACTATAAAATTGGGCTTATTTAATTATTACCACCTAACAATATTATTGAAAGTCTTTGACTGACACTTGATTATTTTATGAACATTAAATTTGAATACCTGTCAGAAATTAATGCTAATATTCAGCTTGTCTATATTCGTTGACTCCAGTTGCATATTAACATATTTCTGTCGTATATTACTCATTTTATATTTTGCATTATTTTATGCGAATTATAACATTTACAGCTTTTTATATCTGTCTTTTTTACAACTATATCAAATTCATAAAACATATTTTAATAATAAAAAATATACAGTTTTTATGAAAAAATTCCAATAAAATTTGTAATAATTCGAAAAGTCAGATAATATTTTAGATTTTTTATACATTTATGAGATATTTTTCAGTTTAACACCTGAGGTGAACAGGTTTAATAAGGCTGATTTATGAAAATGTCTGCATAAATTCTAATATATCAATTCTGAAGGACATGAAATTCACCAATAAAATATTTGTTATATTTTTCACTAATTAAATTAGATAAATAATATGACAACAAATTCCTTATTTTTAATTGATATCTCTCTCTCTTCTTGATGACCGTGAGTTAGTTTGTTTTTTAATCGTACATAAATTCTCCTTCTTGATCTGTTAAGTGTCAGGTCTTTACAAGTACTTTGTATACCAATACTTCTGCCAGCTGATTCATTTATCTTTTGTGAGTAAGTACTTCTCATTTGTCGATGGTCGTTCAACCGTTCCAATATTTTTTTTTTCTATTCAGTCAGCATTAATTCTCATCACTTGTGTGCAACGATATTCAACAGTAATTTTGAGGAGAAGATTTTGTTTCTAACAACGTTTTCAAATATTGGTATTGACGTTTTAAAGCTGGTAACTTTCATGTCAGAAACCAGCTACACGCTAAATGCCAGAAATATTGAAGGACGATAATTTGCAAGTATTATTGAATGAAAATTCGTGATAGATGGAATACGATCTCGTGGAATAGCTGGAATATTGTACTATTCTAGTCTAGTACAAGGTGTCTCAAAAGAAATTTTATATTTAGTGGATCGATTAAAAAAAAAGTAAGCCGTATATAGAAAAAATGTTTATTAATTATTAAAATACACTTTTTGGGGATTTATTTCTTAAAAATAATATCGTCTAAATGTAGACCCTCGCGTTCTCGGCACTCATTTAATCGAACAGTAAAATTACTTATGACGTCTCGGCAGGTGGACTCAGGGATGGCTGCCATTTCGTGACGGATATTTTCTTTCAAATGCGCCAGTGAAGTCGGTTTATTGGCGTGAACTTTAGATTTAAGAATACCCCATAGGAAAAAGTCCATAGGGGTTAAATCTGGACTGCGTGGAGGCCAACTTATGTCACCTCTCCGGGAGATCAATTTGCCTGAGAAAATTTCACGAACACGTGGCAGAGACATATTGGACGTGTGTGAAGTTGCTCCGTCCTGTTGGAACCATGTTCTTTGGTTATAGCCAGGAAAGTTTTGCAGTTCAGGTACCAAGAAGTTGTCTAACATCTCCACATAACGCTCTGAATTCACTGTAACTGCACGCCCCCTTTCGTCTTCAAAAAAGTAAGGGCCGATAATTCTTCGCGCCGACATTGCAGCCCATACGGTCATTTTAGGCGAATGTAGGGGTTTCTGATGTTTGCGTTTCGGATTCGTTGCACTCCAGTAGCGGCAGTTCTGCTTATTTACGTGGCCATTAAGATGAAAATGAGCTTCATCCGAAAACAAAATGTTGGTAAACGTTGAAAATCGCTCAATCACCTGATTTACGCAATTGAGCCTCTGACTGGCATCTTGGGGCTTTAATTCTTGCACCAATTGAATTTTGTAGGGGTGCAGCTTTAGGTCTTTGTGCATAATTCGATGTAATGATGATCTATGCACATTTAAAGCACTTGCGCGCTTCCGAATTGAAAGGTTCGGGTCGTCACGAACAGACTGATTAACATTCTCCACGTTTTCTACCGTTCTTGATTACCTAGGTCGCCCGGATTTTGATTTATCCAGCGTTGTACCAGTCTCTTCAAACTTTTGAACCCAATGTCGAATGAGAGGAATGCTTGGCGCATCATTTAAGTGGCGAAAACCTCGAATACTGCAGAATTTTCTGCGCGCTACAGTCGCTGAATCACCGTTTTTGTAAAACTCTCGCACGCATAACGCGCGGTCTTCTCCCGAGAAACGCTCCATAGCAAGTGAATTCCCAAGTGCCAGGCTACCGATTGACATAACCCCCGCGCCCCTCGGATACGTTGCGTTCACGCAGTAAGCTAAATAAATATAAAATTTCTTTTGAGACACCTTGTACTATCAGCAATGGCAAACGTCCAAAATAACGGTGTCCACATATATTTGGGGAGTTATGGGGAGAGCTACCTATAAATAAAGTATCTCACCTATTATTTACTTAATATTGAAAATATATACAAAAGTCTGGTTTAGAAGGAACGATTATTTTCTGTTTTACTTAAAATTGAAATATCTCACTTATCATTTACGTTACAGCTAAAATGTACATTACAAAAATCGTAAGAAGTACGGGTACTCCAGCTTGTACTTAATAAATTTTGCGCCAGCTTCTTCCAAACGTTTATTGATTGTATTAGTTCTGTAACAATGAATAAAAATTGCCGTCTAATCTGCACATAAGAAATACTTTTGCACACAATAAACGTATCTTCGGTTTGTTCTTTTTCTATTTGACGTGCAGCATAAAATATTTTAATTAAATAAAACTTCTCCTTCTTATATGTGAAATAAAGTTAGCAACCACAATACTGAATACCACATTGTATCTGAAATGAAACAGAATGTAACGATAAAATGAAAATACATGAGTTCTCTTGATCATCATCATTAGAATGTATCGTGGCTAACCAAGTGCAGATTCACAAGTACTCTTCAAAGTAACTGCAATCAAACGGTCGAGCTTCCCTATTTTTCTACGTGGATGAATGTGGTAGTTCTGACAGCAGGAATAGGCAGTAGGCAGTAGGCAGTAGGCACTAAGCACCGCTTACTGACGTTTGGCAATGTGAGAGATGTGTGCTGAGAGCCCACCAGCTGGTCACTCATTGATTACTCACTGAAGCCCTACAACAGAAGTACTCAAACTTAACTCAACACTGCCCTTTACATTATTGTGACATCTAAAATGGATTTTATTTTATTGCTGCATCAAATTGTTTCCCTCTCTTCGTTGCTTTATCAGGCATTATCAGTCTGGCTGATCAAGACATATTTAAAGGGGGGATTTAATATATTAAAATAAAAATACAAATATTTATAATTCCTCCCCCATTCTTCCCTAATCAGATAGAGTATCCAATTAATATTTTATTTTTTACAAAATTAACAATTAATTTTTATATTTTCAACAGATCAAATTTTATCTAATACTTTTTTTCAGGGGGGGTGGTTACTCCCTCTGGTTTAATTCATAATCTGATTGACTTTTCTTCTGACATAGGGTTGCCTGCCGAGAATTCTCAGGATATTTGCTATTTTATATTTCCCGAATTCCGAGAAAAAGTCGGAAAAAAGGGAATATTGTTCTTTAATCCAGGAGTACTCACAGTAGGACGTAAACAGGACTATTATCAATGTATCTATTAGAATTTAACTTTAATTAACCCTACAGAGTTCCAACATTAAATCAGAATCTGATTGTGAAGTGTGAATTGCCCAAAACCATATCAGCTCGATATCAAAGCCTAATCCTATGGAAGAGAACAGAATATTTACTCCTGTAAGGGTATGGACACGTAGAAAAATGTTTACAGCGCCAGTTTATCTGCGCTTATAATAGCATGTTGTTGGCACTTATTGATGCGTATTAGTACACACGTAGCAAGTATGTTATGGCGCCGGCGTGGTGGCGGTGAGGGGCGTTCCGCCCTGGGTGGCACATTTTTGGTTGCAACATTTCTGGTCTATTGCTACGAAAAAAATTATATATTTTCTGATAATATTAAATATCAATAATCACAAATATTAAAATATTTTTGTCACAATTGATGTTAGTGTTGTTAGCTGTGAAAGAAGTTTTTGTAAATTAAAACTCATTAAAAATTATTTAAGATTTACTATGTGTACATTGCGATTAAAAAATCTTGCCATAATGTAATTGAACAGGAACTGACAAGCGAAATGAACTTCGACGAAATCATCGATGATGTTGCCAATAGAAAAGAGATAAAAATAACATTTTAAATATCGTTAGCTATGCAGTGTATGTACATATATTGTATGTTGAAATTAGAGTTTTTTGCTTTTCTATTCGACGAAGTCTTCGAAGATTTAAAAAAAGTTTTAACATAAAATATATGTGAATATCGTCGAAATACTGATTGTGATGTTGATTTAGTTTTGAGATTAAACAACAATGTTGATTATTTAATAAGGTGTGTAATTGTTTTTCTCTACGACCACTATAGAATTTACCAATTCTAAAACCAATTTTGACTACAGAAAGTTAATATTCTAACACAAGAGTTGGAATGTTATTCTAAAGCACTTATCTTCTTATGCATGTTGTTTGTATTTCATTCCATCACTTGTTATGGAATAACTATTCCATGCTTGTTGTCATTTGTTTTTGTAGGGTTACATAAAATATATGCAATGTTTACATTAAATAAATGCAACATAATTTCCTAAAAAGTACTAAAATAGTGGCCGATGTACGGCAAATTAAATTAAAATTAAACAAATAATAAATAAAAAAATAAGTTTAATTAATTGATTAATTTGTTATGTAATATAAAATGTTTGTTAAAATAATTAATTTAAAATTTTTTTGTTTTTATTTTTCTTTTTGGTGGTCGTGCAGAAAGTAGGGTCTGTGACTCGGTTGGAAGAGAAAACTCGATGCTCGTGGTTCCTCACGCTAGCCTGCGGCTCGCGCTCTGAATGTTCCACTCGCATCGAATTTTTTCATTCCAACCTTTTTACAGAATATACTATTCTTCAATAGGTATTTATTTTTTTGACATACAATAGTTATTTAAACAGGGCCGGTTTCTAGAAGCTCAGTAAACTATAAGCTAATGGTAAACTACGGTTGCCTTAGTAAACTGTTGCAGGAACAAAATACAATCCAAAGTTAACCATAAGTCAACTATGCATAGTTTACTTCGCATTTGACGTGACTTCAACCAAGGCTTCCTTGGTTAAGTGTTGCACAAACGTTGGTCACGACTTGAACTCGAGTCAAACAATTGAATTTTTCTGACTATACCTTGATCACAGTTTAACTGCGATATACGTCAATATTCGTTTTTTTCATAAATTTTATTTTCATAATTTTTGGGCTAAATAAGAGAAAAAAGTAATTTAAATAAGGAGACGGTAAATTAAATTCTTAATTTGTGTTTTAAAATGAAAATGCACCTAACTATTATTAATGAATGTGACTTTAATATAACATAACCTACAAAATTTCCTTATAAATTCAAAATCAATTTTTAATTTGATATTTCAATAACGTTATAATATAATTGTAAAAGAAATATTAAATACATGAATAATTTATATATATTTATTTTGTACCACTGTAAATAAATATTAAATACATATATAATCATTATATATTTACATATTTTGATTATTCGTACATAATTCTAGGTTTCTATTATTATTTTTTCCTTATCCTATTCGAGCAATAGAAAAATTTCAACTTCCAGCCTATGTTCTTTGCCCTCAATAGAAGATATGGAATAAGATTCTTCAGACGGCGAAAAAAGGCTTTAGTAAAGTACTAATTTTATATCATACAAGTACTCGGAGCAACAGATTATGCACATTATAATAATATTGATTATGCACCAAGTCAGTCACTTGGTGCACTTATCAACAATTTTTCCTGACACTACCTTTGAATACACATACAAGAGTAGAGAAAAATTCTAATAGGGCCCATGTTGCAACAGGAATGGCAATTAATATTGACCGTGTCCTAACGACAATTATATCTTGTGCCGTTTTACATAATTTTTGTATACAACAGCATGATACGATAGAAATTCCTGTAGAACTATTGCAGAGCGATGAACCAAACATTTGAGAGGGTAATGATACCAATGTGGCTGTACGTAGTGCATTAATCCAAACAGTTATTGGTGTACCCTAAAAAAATTAATACAATATAATGTAATAATTAAAACAAAACCACTTTATTATTTTTTATAGTTTAATTTTTTTATTAATTCTAATTCAATTTATATTTAAGTCATAATTGTACAGCATTCTTGCTTTATTTTTCTCTATTAGCGCAGCCTGGTATTTACTCTTATAATAAACTTTTATAATGTGTTATTATTATTATTTTTTTAAATTATGTTTCTTGCTTGTCTTTTTTTTTTGTTAGGATTGGAAGGTTCAGGATTAGCTTCTTGTTGCATTTCAGGTTCTGGTTCTGGTTCAACTTGATAAAAAATATGAACTAAAGCCAGTTCTGAATCAGTTAGATAGGCAGGAGGTGGTGGTAAAATATATAGGCTAAAATACAGTTATCGACATATTTTCAATAATTTGTTGTTTCCATCGGTATCGACACTATATCAGTACTACATCGAAAACTGTTTTTTTCAAGAAACCAGCTCCTAAACAGATACTGAAGAGCGTACATTTAATTCACAAATGTTCTTTTTAGTTTGTTTATTATTTTTTTTTAAATTAAAATACAAATATTGAATTTGTTTGTGTCTCTTCACGCAACTTGAGTTAAATTCATCTGTAATCTGGTACCAAATTTTCTTTTTTTTGAATTGTTCAATTATCACATTTTTGTCTTTAGTAATATGGGAATATCTGAAAAATGATAAATACAAATTTTAGGTTATGTTTTAAGAATAATTTAAAAATATTTAGATTTCAAAAGAAATAAAAATATATGTTACTTACTTACCGAAAATATCTAGAAAAATGTTTTTATCGGTGTTGGTAAAGTTTGGTGTTCGTGAATTCATTTTTTTAGTTCATTCTAATACGTTTTAATTCTTGACAGCTGATTACTGTCACGTGAAGTACAATTCACATTAGCAAAAAATATCTGTGCATAGTAAACCAATTGTTCCACTGACCAAGCTTTAAAAAATGTTTATGCAACGCAAAATAAAACTGACCATCAGTCAGACTTGACCATTAGTCAGTCGTTACCATAGTTAACTGACTTTTCAGAAACCGGCCCTAGAGAGGTAAGTAATATTTACCAGTTGAGGACGTTTTTGCGCCCGAGCGACAGCAATATAGTCCGAGTCTGGTAAATATTAACCTCCCGAATTGTGTATAATATTTTTTTCACTCTCAAATTTATTTTTAATTGCATATAATCTGTCTCAATTTGTAATACGAAACTAGATATGGTTACTCTGGTGACTGTTGTGGTGTAAACAGACTTTGGCATATCCGTGTGAACCAATACTATGACAATATTATAAATGTATTGTCAATATACAACATAAAAAATGAACTGTTACTGTTAGTTCCGTATTACAAAATGAGACAGATAATAGTTTCTTTTTGATACATTTATTTTAGATATTTGAATAAAATATCAGTATGTCTGTGGCCGGTTGCTATGGTTTTCATCAAACAAACCGTTGTGTTAAAAGTTTTTAAAATGAATCTGAAAAAAAATGAAAGAGAAATGGGAATTGATGAGAACTTTTCCTTCGTACGTGATTTTTGTACTTAAATACAGGGCCGAATTTCCCTAGAGGCTAAGTAGGATTAAGCCTAGGGCCTCCTAAGTCCAGGGGGGCTCAAGATTAAAAAAGACATATGTGCAAAAAAAAAGCTATAACTCAACAAACACAGGCCATTCGAAAGGTTTTATAACAAACCCTGAATCTAGTTATGCCCTTTATAATTTAATTAGGGCAAAATACGTTTTTGTTTCTCATTGAGCTTAAGAGATATTGAGGAATCCGTAAAAAAAAAAAAACATTTCACCCGTTTGGAAGAACTCCCTTAGTATCATGCAGACCTCTATCAAATAATACATAAAAAAAAATACAGATGGCCTCTCCTAACGTATAAGGAATCCTACGACTATTTCTTAGTTTTAGGTCACTAACTGCTCAGGAGAGAGGCCTTTTTCAGAACTTAAAAGAATTAAAAATTAATTATGAGCACAATGTCTCAAGACAGGTCATCCGCACTGAGCATTGAAAGTAATATAATATAGAGATAGGGGAGATGTGGGGACGGTGGCACAATTGGTACAGTGGAACATTTGAAATATCTTTGAAATATAGAATATTTTCATGTCTGTTTGGGTATATATAGGCCCCTCTGGTACTGAGAAATTATACTATCCACATTTTGAGTCTATAAATTTAAGTCCCGCCATTTATGATGAAAATGTTGATTTGAGGTAGACAAACTTATGTTTATCGTAACAAGAAAATTTTTATTTGAACGAGACACAACTAAATTAGTAAGAAATTTTGTATTACATATTGTAAATTGGTCATTTGTCTACAGTGTAAAGCAATTACTAATGCTCTAAACTATATAATTTATTAAATTTGATAAAATGTTCGTGAAAATAAGGTTAGGGCTAACAGTGGCACACGTGTTATGTGGATACAGTGGTACAGTGAGCCACTGTACCCACGTACGTGGGTACGAGTTAGAAGAACAATTCCAAGCTGCGCAAAATAAAAAATATCAAAAAATTAAAAGATTTTCTTGTAAGTTCAGAAACATCTAATACTGATGTCAATATTGATGAGAATTCAAACTCAGATGATAATGTTGACTCTGTACATGATACAGATTCGACAGACTAATTAAACAAGGATATTAAAGTAAGGCAATAAACCTTAATATTTGAAGGATACGGAAAGAATAAAATGAAGAGCCACTCTATAGGGGAAACCATAGAAGTAACGACTGACGATATTGTTGTAACATATCTCCGACGGCTGACTCTACTCTTTAAATTTATTAAAACAAATGAAAAATACACATTTAAAAAATCAGAGCTGAGAAAAGTTTTACCATCTCCTGCTCCGTCTGGTAGCATAAAACACCGTTTAGACGTTTTGATTTTTACAGTAAATTTAATGAAATATAATTAACATTAAAATAAAAACTATTAAAACTTACTGCTTCCAAGGAACTTACCAAAGTTTATTTTTTTATATTAATAATAAATTTACATTTATATATGTATATACATTAATTAAACTTAGTAGTTTGTTCCAAAAAAATTGATTTTTTTACAATATTATTAATTTTTCAGTACCTTTCAGATGATTTATTTTTAAAGACATTGAATTTAATTTTCAATAAAAATTATTGATACATATACAGATTTTTTAGAAACCTATTATATTTACTGTTCCACTGTATCCCTAATGCTGTTTCACTGTACCCTCACGTATAGGTACAGTGGCACAATTGCAGAGGTCAACAAAAATATTAATTATAAATGGCACGTGATAAGGACATTAATTTGTAATAGGTTATTTAAGCAACGACATAATAAGTATTAAGTGGCGAAAAGATTTATTTAAAAAATTCAAAATTGAAGATGTTATGTACAGAAAACCAAAATGTGTGCCACCGTCCCCACATCTCCCCTATATAATATAATATAAGATAAACTTCGAAATATTAATTTTAACGAACTTTTGGATGATTTTGCTACGAGCAAGGCTAAGTTTTTTTTCTTTTAGTTTTACTGTAAGTTTTAAATAATTTATACTTTTTTTTATTAAAATATACTCAAAAATAGACTTGTATTTCTTTAGAATAACTGATAAAAATATAAATAATATGTGTATAAAACAGACAAAATTTAATTTTTTACTAAACAAGTTTAGTTATTTCGTTTTCTTTTTAGGTGAGGAGTTGGTCGATTGAAGGGGCTTCAACATTTAAATAGTATAGAGCCTCACGTTATCTAAATCCGGCCCTGCTTAAGTTTATGATATATTTATCCTTCAAAATACTTATTGTTAATGAAACTTGGCGTTATTAGATTCTCTCATCTGGGTTTGCTTAAGATAATAGTTACCACAGCAAAATTTTTAATGATGAATATCAGATATTGTAATAAAATTTCAAAAACGTTATTTACAATTCTAAAAATCTAATTACGTATGATTTTGCGCAGTTTTTCAATATAAACTTGAAGAAAAGAACTCTTATTTCATCCAGTAGAGACAATAATCAGATAATAACCCTGTCTTTATCTTTTCGAACCATTCCAAAAAGCAAACAAATCAAAAACGTACGTTCTTTTTTATCTTTTGTTCAAAGGATACTTCAATTATCTGTGTTCCTTTGCTACACCTATTCGTACCTATTCTCTGCTGATGTACGTTATTGTAACAGTGAAACGTTTCGCCCAAAATAACAATTCCACACATAAACATACGTTCACTATACCCTACCTTTTATGCTTCCACTTCTTAAACGTAATGAGTTTCCTAAATATCTCATAACTATGGGACAATTAACAAGCGCCAATCACTCCAGCATTTTATGATCGATTTTTTGCTGCTTTTATCCTGAATTATATAAAAAAAAAAATTTCTTTTGATGGTATTGTTGCATTTAATAAGTGAAAGTCAAAAAAAGGAAATACTCTAAGGACTTTTTAACTCAAAGAGGTTAAACTAAGAAAATAAAGTTATATACATTAATCAGAACCGGAAACATGAAAGAATTTTTGATCAGATTGCATTTTTAGGATTTTGTAGGTATGACCAAAAACCCCTTATACCGTCATTTTGTCCTGTTTGTATTGTAGCCAAACGGCTGAACCTAGAGAGTTGAAATTTGGCATGCTTATACAACTCGTTGACCCGCACATAGGATAAATACCAAACCATCTAAAATACACATCCCAATAAAAATAAAAACAAATATGTGCTCACTGAAATTTTTTTTTTTTTTTAAATCCTGAGAAGGGTATCAAATGAAAGCCCTTAGTATCTGAAAAAATTCTAAGTAATGTACATTTGTGTGAACCGGAATAGTACAACAGGAATTTTTAATCAGATTTTGTTTTCGAAAAATAACGCATTTTTTGTGTTTTTTGCTTGACCATGTAAAATATTTAATGATATTATGTAGTTCAGTACACAGAGCGCTTCAATGGTGTAATGCTTAGAATACTGGCGTTCTAATTTACAAACTCGAGTTCAATCCGGCCTTGAGGCAATTTCATTTTTTTCTGCTTTTGTTGCATTTTTATTTTGTTTAAATTATTTTTTCAAAATTCTAGTTTTTTATTTAATTTTTAAAAGCGTAAATTTAATAACCAGTGGAAATTGTTGAAATTGAATACTCTTGGACTTACAACCAAGTAACTTATATATAATACCATGGATATAAGTAAAAAAATAAAATATATAAAATATATGTTATGTCATGTGTTATAATGTTTGTATCATATTAGTGCCTAAATATATTACTGCTATACTGCTATTTATATTCCTATAAATACACGAAATCAGAAGGGCGGAGCTTATGACTAAAACAACCAATGGAAGCCATAAGCGCAATTTTCAAAATCTTATTGAACCTTGCTATATAAAAAAATACTGCACATATTTAGAAACCTACATAATGGTATTAGGCATTCGAAGAAAAATTAACAAAAAAGAATATTTTAACATAACATTGTTTTGGCATCCCAATTAATCATTATTCACTTACTAAATACCTGCGAAACCCTGATATGTGTGAAAATTCACACTTCACATCAATTTTTTTTTTAAATATTGCACTTTTTGTGTTTTTGACAAAATTATTAATTTTTTTAATTTATGGGTCAATTATGGCTAATAATGGCTACGATATTGTAGGTATGTCTTTCTTATTTTGAAATTTGAAATACTTGTGTAAGCTCCACCTACTAGTATACATCATGATTCAACCTAGTGTTTGAATTGTTTTAGTTTTTTGTTTTCTACCAAAAAGGAATAAATCATTTATAATAGTGAAATTCTTATAAAACAAATAACACATTATTAATGGCGAGAAACACGTTTCTGAAACTGAAAACAATTAACCATTTTTCAATATACAGTAGAACCTTGATTATCCGGACTAGGTCGGGGATGAAGGTAGTTCGAAAAACGAAAAATCCGGATAATCGAAAAAAAAAAGTGAGGAGAAATAGGAAAGAAAGATTACGCACATTAAGAATGAATCTTTTTTTATTGATATATATATACGTTCAGTAAAATGTGTAATTTTTTCACTTTGCTTTTTATAAGTATCCGATATTGTGGAAGTGCCGACGCCATATTTCAGACCAATAATGCCCTGAGCCACCTCATTTCAATGCACTGATGATATCTAATTTGTCTTTTAAAGCTTGTAAAACACATATTCTAAGGTTTTCCAATTTAAATTTGATTGTAACGAAATTTAGTTTAATAAAATTAAATGAAAGTTCTTAGTATTAAAATAGCAAATAAAAACGACTACGCGTGCACCCAAGAGGGGGGATCAGAGGACGTAATTATTAAAAAGGTTTTCCTCAATTCTAAACTACAAGTGACCTAAAAAAAAGGTGTTCACCTCTAAGATACAAGTGATGTTTTTGGAGCTCTTGGGGAGGCTCATCACTTATATTTTGACAAAATCACATAAAAACCACGTGTTTTTGCAGCTTTATGGGGGGGGGGGATCAAACCTATGATCCCCCCTGGCTGCGCACCTGTCTACGACTATAAAAAAAACTGATGATTTTGATGTGATTGTAGAAGAAATATTGTCCTAGACATCTAGCGTTCTGTTGGCTTATTTTATTAAATACCTTCAAAACTCTGAAATGTGTGAAAATTCACACGTCACATTTTTTTTATGACAATGTGAGCTACTCCTGTTTGGCTTTGTCCCCCTCAAATAGAGAATCGTTCAGATGGGTAGTACGAAGAGTACTTGATAATCTCTACTTGGCTAGCCGCAATTTGTTCTAATGTGGATAATCGAGAGAACTTGATAAACGATTCTTTCTATGACATTTCGTTGTCAATGTAGCATAAACGCGCGGTCAAGTTTTAGTACAGAAATTAGAAAGAATTAAATTTATGTGAAGTGTGAATTTTCCTCCATTTCAGGATTCGTATACATTTAGTATATAAAAGACAAGGCATGTCTAGGACAATATTTGTTTCTATAATCACATCAAAATATTTTGATAATAATTTTTGCTTGTTAATATGAGTACTAAGAGTTTTCATTTACTAGGTATCCAATATTAAATGTTAATAAATGCAAAAATATAGTCAAAATAAAAAAGTTTTTTAAAATTACTTTTCATTTTTAGGGTTTTGTAGGTATGACCAAAAAACCCTTGTACCGTCATTTTGTCGTGTGTCTGTCTGTCTGTCTGTCTGTCTGTCTGTCTGTCTGTCTGTTTGTCTGTTCGGTAAAAATTGTAACCAAACGGCTAAACCTAGAGAGTTGAAATTTGGCATGCTTATACAACTCTTTGACCCGCACATAGGAAAAATACTAAAACATCTAAAAAGCATATCCCTCTAAAAATATAAACAAATATATGCTCATCGAAAAAAAAATATATTTTTTTACAATTCTGTGTAGGGTATCAAATGAAAGCCCTTGGTGGATTAACTATCAAAATTTTATTTTTGCAAAATAAATTATTTTGAGGCGATTTTTGCCAAAATTGTGCAAACAAATTTTTGTCCCACACCCTGTAGCCCAGATGGTTTAAACTAAAAATCTGAAAAAATTCTCAGTAATGTAGATTGGTGTGAACCGGAATAGTACAACAGGAATTTTTGATCATATTATGCTTTTGGAAAATAACGCATTTTTTGTGGTTTTACGTAAAATATGTAATATATTTAATCCGCTATTTAACATACTAAACGAGTGATCCTGTATAGCACAGTGGTAGCATTGTCGCTTAGTGAGTTGAAACTACTGTAAGAAACTGTGTTCGAATCCCGTCAATTTTTATTTTTTCAGTTTTTTTTGCATTTTTATTTTGTTTAAATTATTTTGTCAAAATTCTAGTTATATTTTGGTAAATGTTGCATTTAATTTTTAAAAGCGTAAATTTAATAACCAGTGGGAAGTTTTGAAATTATAATTTAATTCTATATTTGAAGGTATCAGAGGGCGAGGCTTATGATTTAAGCAACCAATGGAAGCCATAGGCGCAATTTTCAAAATCTTAATGAACCTTGCTATATAAAAAAATACTGCACATATTTAGAAACTTAAATAATGGTATTAGGCATTCGAATTAAAATTCATAAAAAAATATTTTGACATAAAATTTGTTTTGGCATCCCAATAATCATCACACAGTTAATAAATACCTGCGAAACCCTGAAATGTGTGAAAATTCACACTTCACATCAATTTTTTAATCTCTGCTTAAAGATTTTTCATTTATACTCTACAAAAAATTTAAATTAAAATTCCGAGCGATTTTGTTTTCTCTTTCTACCTGTACATTATGCTAAATTGTCATTAAATGGGTAAAAATATATTGAAACAAATCATTCAATCTGGTGTCAAAATAATCCTCACTTTTAAATATGTTTCTACACACACCGGCAAATTTAAAGGAACAAATTGAAAATTATGTGTTTATAAAAAAAAAAATATTTGTAGCCTACATATATCTAGATAGCTCTGAATGCTCTACTAAACCGTAGGTAAAGATTGTATCGACGCCAAGAAGGACAAAATGCACCATTTAATAAACATGCACAGTAGTAGCAAAACTACTACTGTATCTTTTGGTGGAGCTTCAATTATGGTGTGGGGTGGAATATGTTTGAGAGCTCGCACAGAATTAGTGGTGATTGATGGCGAAGCGTTAACTGCAGATAGGTACATCAGAGATATTCTTCAAGACCATGTTGTAAATTTAGTTCCATATATTGGAGAAAATTTCACCCTAAGGCAGGAGAATGCGCGCCCACACGTCGCCCACTGTGCAATAGCCTTTTTAAATCAAGTGGGTATAACGACAATGGGTTGGCCATCGTGCTCCCTTGACCTCAACCCGATTGAACATTATTCCAATTCATTAGTCTGTTCCTTTAAATTTTCCCGGTGTGTGTGTATATTTCTCGCTATTATTAATGTGTATTAGTAAAATTTATTATCTAAAAATTCAAATAATTTATGCAATAGAGGTTAACTTAGATCTAAATACTGTCAAATGAATCCCGTGATATATAAATGGGTATTGCTTTTACACCGCAACCCGCAAATTTTTTAAAAAAATCGTAAAATTATTATTATAATTTAGCCATTCGCTAATTCCTTGTGTATTATTTATTTATTTATATTTTTAGTACCTACTCCTCAACAGGCCAATGCCCATTTACAGGCATTATTCCGGTTTACGGTTAATTTGCATAAATTACAACTTGTTCAGATTTCTAGATTAACCCCCCTTAGATTACAAGGTATGAGACAACAATATTTTGGCATAATAAGTATTATTATAATATATTATTATATATTTTTCCTTCTATGCCCAGCCGTTTTGGCACAACTTTTACCGAAAATACAGACACATTAGTAACTGTATAATGAGTTCTTGGTCATACCTAAAAAACCCTTACGAAACGGCGAATTGTAGTAGTTTTGATAACACAAACCACAGTTTAGCATGGGCTATAGATTTTCGGATTGCGTGTAAAACCTAGTAGAAAAGAGTGTACACATTCGCGGTAGATGAACTAATGGGAATTCAAACTGATTTATTTGACTGTAAAAAACTTAGAATCCAAAACTGAAAGGAAATGGCAACGGGCAGAATAATCTAGAATAGAGCTACTCAAAGTAGCGGTCGCGAGTCATCGGCTGCTGGTCGGTGGAGAATTTCCAGAAAAGAAAGAAGAATATCCTGGTTACGTATCGTAAAAGACTGGTTCGAAATGAAAAATGAAACTTTTCAATGTTTGCTACTGCCATTATGTCTATAATGAATCATAAGGATCGAAAAGAGCCAAGTCATAGTTGAGGAAATAATAATGCGACGAACATAATACTTGTTGACACTTTCCCCTTGTTTCTATTTAATCCTAATCCAGATCTTGAACAGTAACTAATTTTACATAGATAATCCAATATGAAACCGGTGGAAAATTGATCATAATTACAATCGGCTGTGCAGTGGTATGGTCGTAGTGTAGAGATAGAAAGATAGGTTGAGCGTGTGAAGCAGATCAGTACGGGAGAATGAATCATCGAGACAATGTCCATGGCCATTAGGCCGCGCTAATGATAATCACTAGTGCTAGGGAAACCGATGATTGGACTCGCCCTCTCAAATACTGCTCTGTACTCTACACCACCGAATAATACCACTACTCACTGAGCATTCTGCACTCTGCACTCTGCTCTCTGCACTGGATACTATGCACTTGCAATCAGTCCACTACTGACCTGCCCAGTCCTGCCCGATACACATTGCTGACAGATGTCCAAGTTTAATGTTTAATCTGCCCATCAATTTAGAGAAATGAAAAGTTCCTTTAACGTAGGAATTGTCAATCCATAGCTCACTATAATATCTCACTGGCTGCAGAAAGTGCAATACATAAACTTAATTTTACTGGCACTTGATTTTAAGGGTTGCGTAGATTTAACCAAGAAATTCTAATACCATTACTCATGTGTTTGTGAGTATCAGAGCTACCAGACAACCCGGATTCTGTGGAATTGTCCCAAACTTGATCTTTAGAACTAGAACCCCGCTTTTATTTTTTTTTACTTTCCGAAGCTGATCGCCAATGACAGGGGGGCGAGCTCCTACATCTGGATGAGGGGTGAATGATTGTGAAAATGGGAGTTATGTTAACATATTATTCTCGCCCGAATAATATAACTAACCAGCTTGAACCAGCTACCTCACAACTCACGACTGTTTTTACCAAGCAAAACTGCGTGAACAAGCTCGGTCACTCGTTGACAGGGTGCTGCTTAAAATAAGTAATTTTCCGTAGAAACGCCAGTACTTTACTGTGAGGTATTCCGTTAAAATGTTGCATATCAGTGTATATATTAAAAAAATGTCATCACTCGATTTTTATGTGGGTTGGTGCAGACAAAACTTAAAGAATCAAGACACATATAGTCTGTCTCAGTTAAAAATACTATGTCTAAAAAGATAGCAACTGTTTGTCCTTGCTTCTGATTGATTTAAGCTGCATTCAGAGCTCTGTAAATCAACACGTTGTATGCTATAGATAATTTTTAAACGAGGTCATTTGGTATGATCGGACATGCTCGTGATTTGTCGTTGCTATACTACTGTTGAGCGATATAGTACGAGCTTGTCCAATCATACCAATTGCGCTCGTTTAAAAACTATCCATAACGCACAGAGTGTTAATTTACTGAGCTCTGAATGCAGCTTTAGAACATCACCGTTTTTACAATGAGTGAAAATATTTTTAGTCACCGTTGATATATATTGAGTGACATGCATATGAAAAAATTAAGGTCATTGTCATCGTGAATATTGTACATCGAAATATACATTACATACAGGGTATTTTTACTATAAAATCAAGAAGAGATGAGCAAAATTCAAGCTATTAAATTTACATCAAAAGAGATTGATCTATCAGAGAACTTGTTATGGCAAATAGTTAAAGAAATGAAGAATAAGGGGCCCGTCTTTTCTACACTCAAGAAATGAACATGTAAAATAACATGTGACATATTGGAGGAATAGAATAAAAATAGTCTACGCAAAAAAAAAAAAAATCTTATTAAATAAATATTTATATGAGAAACTTTAGCTCTGAAGATATATTGTTTGTGTTATTGTTTTATTTAAACCTTTTTAACTAAATCTCTCTTTTTATTTATAATATATAATTATAAAATATATATATATATATATTTTTTCTTAACGTTAGTGTTTTATTTATTTTGTTTTATTTCAGTACCTTAAAAACCAATTAATTTTTTATATTAAAAAAAAATTGTCTTATGTAAATCGTACTCGATTCGCAGCGCTATCTACTCACTTATTATTTGAAACAGACTATAAGTATTGGGGATATATATATTGCATGGCATTGGAGAGGACTCCCGAGAAATTAGAAGCCGATAGATAGAGCAAGTAAGGCCTGCTTTGGGTAAAATGAAGAAACTATGAACTTCTCACGACTTACCAACCGAATTAATGTTTCTATTAGTGAATTGCTACATCTTTCCAAAAATGTTCCATGATGTAAAGGCCCCGACTTTAATTTATTTAAGTAAGAGAATAAATGCTTTCGAAATGTAGATTTACAGTAAAATATTACTCATTTCGTGGACCAATAGAACAAGGAACGAAGAAGTACTGACCTAATGTTCCAAATTAAAGAGGAAGTTTCTAAAGAGGAAGTTAAAATATCTGGACCATGTAATGCGCAATAATAAGTACCATTTATTACAGTAATTATGGAAGGAAAGATAAATGACAAGAGATCAGTGGGAAGGTGTCGAATATACTGGTTGCGGAACTTGAGAGAGTGGTTCGGAATGTATTTCCTTTTTCAAAGTATAGATCTTTTCAGGACGGTAGCATCCAAGATTAAGTTCGCTATGCTAGTGTCCAACTTTTCAAGCAGAGATGGCAGAAGAAGAAGAAAATTTAAAAAAATATATAAATTTCAAGTATAATGAAAAATATTAAGATTTCTACTTACTTTTTTAGAAGCTAATATATTTTTTAAATGATTCTACACTTATGTATATTAAAAATTATATAATGCAATTGTGTAAAATTCTGTTTCATTCTTAAAATATAGTATTTGATGATGGTCCGCTATTAAGCGGCATGCAACCAGGTGAACAGTCAATTTACATACAGGGTGTATCAGACTACAAGTTTGCTCATTTTTTCTCGAATACGCGATGTGTGAGCAAGTTTGGAAACATTTTTGAGAACCCAAAGAATCGAATGGCAGTAAGATATTTTCTGGAACAAACTGTAAGTACAGGATATCAAGGACAACTTTGATGTTTAAATGGTAACATATATCGAGTTGGGTATTTTTGAACAGAGCTTTTGAAAAGAAACAACTATTACTTAAACATTTTTCCGGAGTTGATTTGACTCCGCTACGCATCGGGCCTTTATTCGTCCAAGGGTGCTTTGTTTCGGTCTGGGGTACTGCAACGCTTTAGGCACAACTGGTTCCAAAATTACTACTAAAATGATTTATTCTAAATATGCCCTGGAACAGAGCTGGGCATGAATTTATGTTCATATACTTAAATAATTTACTTAAATACATTCTTAAGGTAATTGTGCTCATACTTAAGTTTTTTTTTTCCCCCAAAGTAATTGTGCTTGTAATTCTTTTTGTCAAAAGGCCCTCTATCAATTTTTAGTACAGCAACAATTATGTATTTTCCCGTTTTTATATCACTGTAAATAGTTCTGCTCATGTGCGTACTCAGAATTTATTCTTGGGAGGGTTCAGAATCAATTTTTTTTTCTTGGGAGGGCAAGAATCTCTTGGGCAAGGCTCAAATTCAATTTCAGCGAAATATGTTCCTTAAAAAATTTCCTTAAAAAAGTGTTTGAGTTAGATTACACCCATGATCCCCCCCTTTCTAGATACGCGCCTGATTCTGCTTCTTTTTGTAATTACTTCTGCGGGTTTCACCTGTCCGTCGTTCAGATAAATACTATACATAACCTTGAATATAAACTGATCACTATTTGACCAATAATATTCCATCAGATACTATTTGCCTAGTAAAATAGTATTTAAATATATATAAGTATTATATAGTTATTTGCCCATGCAGATATTATTTACCCAGGATGAAACTATTTTCCTAAATTAATTATCTGCCTGCGTCATATACACTAACCTAAAAAAAGACTTAATTGCTTTACTTTAAAATTCGTTTTACGCCGGGGGTCTGTGATATAACCTGCCGTATTAGCGAGGCATGCTTATAATGCGAAACGCAAAAAGCAACAACTAACCAAGCATTACTTAATAATGTTGGAAAACCCGACAATACACTCCTGTGGATGTTTATCATTTATGGTCGCACAAAGAAAACAATTATGAATAAAAAAGCAAATATTACTTAACATTCTTGCGGCGTAACCAGTGTCCAGTCATGACAAATACACAAACAGCTGTCAAATCGTTCGAGAATTATGATTATTACTTTTAATATAGCGGCAGTGTTGGTCGATGCATCATGCCACTAATGGAAGCAATGTTTTACATTGCATAGCGGTGACAGCTGTCAGCAATGTCGCAGGTCGAATGTACCTATCGCGACGCGACACCGCCAACCGCCAAACTGGTATTGTTCGCAACAAATATCGTTTCATTACGGTTTATATATATTTTTAAAATATTTTTACAATTAAAGCTCATTGATCAATTAAAAACTACGTCTAAAACTGAGATTCATAGTTCTAATTATAAATGCAAGTTTGACGCTTGTAATATATTTTAGGCACTTTTGACGTAGAATACGTCTTTGTCCGCAGCTACTATGGAAGGTCGTTTCCCGAAATCTAACATAACGTAATTAGGATAGATTGAAGCACAAGGTAACACTATCATGTAATAACCCATAGGTATACGCGTGATATTTACTGCGACATATAGCGACTAAGATTGTCACGACGCCGGCACGCGAGGTAAAAAATGACTCTATTCTGCGCCAATTCGGCAGCCATAACTCATCAATCGGAGAGGCTATACGCGTATTTGGCCACTCAAATGATTCGTAATTATTAGTTACAATACTAGAGTGCAAAAACAGAGAATTAATATCTGTAACACAGTGCGAAATTGGAAAAAATGACAAAAAATTCGAAGTAACTTCAAAATGTTAAGTAACTTCAGTAAATTCGGATGTCAGAAGAAAGAAAACAAAATGAGGGATCATTGGAGCATCCGAGCACGGCGCTGGAGAAAACTTTGTAAGGATACAGCGCAGTGCTCCAACATCGACACTATCGCGGAGCCAGCAGTGCCTATGTAAAAGGGAACGCAATTTATAGAAGTAAATGAAATTCATAGCTAACCATTATTTCACACAAACGATACTGTCGCCGAACGACACTTACGTATTCTGCATAGCGGCTGTGTCCCTGCCACTGTCCTGCTAGATTTTTTTTTTGGGTTATCGCTCCAATTATCATACCCTAATATTCTTAAACAATCAAGTACGACTTGAGAGAAACATTTTTTTATTATGCTCCGTGCTACACATAGCACAAAAATAAGGATACGAAAGTATGTTAATCAAAATAGAAGGCACTTTGAACACTTTTAAACTAAAATATTTTACTTTTAAATCCTTCTAGAAAAAATAATTTTACAAAATTTTTCGTAAACCTTAAAAAATATTTTAAAAAATGTTACTACCATTAAATTCTTTGGATCGACTTCGACCATCGAAAATTTTGCTAATGATAAGTGTGGCACCCACTCTCAGCCTAAGTAAGGTAGGGTGGCCAGACAGTCACACAAATGTTCTTCGCGGCGGCGACTACGAAGGACCACCAGCAGAAGGCTGGAATATAGAATGAAAAAACATAGATGTGCACCGAGATGCACCGAGTTGAGCACCTGGGGAAGACACGGACCACCTAGAGGAAAGGGAAGGGAATTTAAACTCTCCTGCTTCTAGGGGCTGCTCTAGGAGACAAACACAAGGAAAATGGTAGCCCTAGCTGGGGTGTAAACGGGTAAAATCCTAGGCCCACAAGTAATAGGTTTGGAGGCACAAAACCTAGAAAATCCCACGATGTCTCTGAAAACCTTAGCTAAGCGACAAAAAATGCGGAAAACGTTGCGCAGCACGATGTGTGTGTCACAGAAATAATGTACAGTACCACAAAAATATAATATTATAAAAGATTGATAATTTATAACAAAAATTATTAATATTAAATACAAAAAATACAGATATTAAATTTAAATTCAAATAAAACAGCACACATGATCAATAGACCAGCGTGTGTGAACCAAAATGTACAAGTTACGGCGCTGATGCGATAACTTGCACAATAGAAATATATGTTATAAAAATATAAAATAAACAATGAAATTGAGTTAATATAAAATTGGAATGGACTTACAGAGTGATGGTTTCAGTCATAAATATGTAGAATATCATCCCAACTTTTCATTACGTGGTACTGATGTCCCAAAAAAACAGGTTGCCGGGTCCTCGGATGGTTTCTTCAACAGGTGTTGATGCACAAAAATTAAATGATAAACCAACCCAGCAAACATTTTTATACGGGCCAGTACTGGTAAAGCACATACTCCCCGGCATTGAAAGTAATGGGCCAGTACCCCGGTGTCCCCGGGGCCGTTACTGGCCCATTGATGTATCAGTTGCTGGCCCAGCAACGGTAAAGTGCAAAATAATCGCATTAGTTGCAAGATTTATTTCTGATGGTTTTAAGTAAAAAGTATGAGTGAAGAAGAGTGCTTATAAAATGCTGGTAAAGTACTTCGTATAGGCGGAATGCGAAATACAAATGTGAAGTACATTATTAATACTGGCGTTGCACTTACTTTTGGTGCCAGTAATTTACCAGCATAAAAGCAGTTTGCCAGCATTCGGCCGTTAGTTGAATGTTTGCTGGGAAGAGGGGATATATCACTAACTCGTGATAGAGGAGCGTGATTTTATTAGAAACTGTTAATTGAATCGACAGGCGATGTACTCTCTGATCAGGTCAGCATATGAGTGATTTTGGCTTTCAACATTTTATAAAAACAAAAAGTTTTTGTGTTTTAAATTAAATTAAATAAATTTTATTTAATAATAATAAGGGCCTTACGGGTGCGACAAAAAGAACTTTTCGCTTCCGGCGCTCACTATTCCGGATTACATTATACTGATATTTATTTACTAATTACATTTTATTTCAGATTTTTAAACCTACTCCTATAGGAGATTTTTTAATATAATTTTCATTTGATATCCCATTAAAAAGTTTTAAAAAAATCATTTTTGTCCGCGGATATAAAAAACAAAATATTTATTTTGTTCTTTTTAGGGTTTTTTAGGTATGACCAAAAAACTCTTATACCGTCATTTTGTCGTCTGTATGTCTATCTGTTTGTCTGTCTGTTCCGTAAAAATTGTAGCCAAACGGCTAAACTTAGAGAGTTGAAATTTGGCATGCTTGTACAACTTTTTGACCCGCACATAGGAAAAATACTAAAAAATCTAAAAAACATATCCCCCTAAATATATAAACAAATATGTGTTCATCGAAAAAAAAACTAATTTTTTTTACATTCTGAGGGTCGGTTTCTGAAAAGTCAGTTAACTATGGTAACGACTGACTAATGGTCAAGTCTGACTGATGGTCAGTTTTATTTTGCGTTGCATAAACATTTTTTAAAGCTTGGTCAGTGGAACAATTGGTTTACTATGCACAGATATTTTTTGCTAATGTGAATTGTACTTCACGTGACAGTAATCAGCTGTCAAGAATTAAAACGTATTAGAATGAACTAAAAAAATGAATTCACGAACACCAAACTTTACCAACACCGATAAAAACATTTTTCTAGATATTTTCGGTAAGTAAGTATACATATATTTTTATTTCTTTTGAAATATAAATATTTTTAAATTATTCTTAAAACATAACCTAAAATTTGTATTTATCATTTTTCAGATATTCCCATATTACTGAAGACAAAAATGTGATAATTGAACAATTCAAAAAAAAGAAAATTTGGTACCAGATTACAGATGAATTTAACTCAAGTTGCGTGAAGAGATACAAAACAAATTAAATATTTGTATTTTAATTTTAAAAAAATAATAAACTAAAAAGAACATTTGTGAATTAAATGTACGCTCTTCAGTATCTGTTTAGGAGCTGGTTTCTTGAAAAAAACAGTTTTCGATGTAGTACTGATATAGTGTCGATACCGATGGAAACAACAAATTATTGAAAATATGTCGATAACTGTATTTTAGCCTATATATTTTACCACCACCTCCTGCCTACCTAACTGATTCAGAACTGGCTTTAGTTCATATTTTTTATCAAGTTGAACCAGAACCAGAACCTGAAATGCAACAAGAAGCTAATCCTGAACCTTCCAATCCTAACAAAAAAAAGACAAGCAAGAAACATAATTTAAAAAAATAATAATAATAACACATTATAAAAGTTTATTATAAGAGTAAATACCAGGCTGCGCTAATAGAGAAAAATAAAGCAAGAATGCTGTACAATTATGACTTAAATATAAATTGAATTAGAATTAATAAAAAAATTAAACTATAAAAAATAATAAAGTGGTTTTGTTTTAATTATTACATTATATTGTATTAATTTTTTTAGGGTACACCAATAACTGTTTGGATTAATGCACTACGTACAGCCACATTGGTATCATTACCTTCTCAAATATTTGGTTCATCGCTCTGCAATAGTTCTACAGGAATTTCTATCGTATCATGCTGTTGTATACAAAAATTATGTAAAACGGCACAAGATATAATTGTCGTTAGAACACGGTCAATATTAATTGCCATTCCTGTTGCAACATGGGCCCTGTTAGAATTTTTCTCTACTCTTGTATGTGTATTCAAAGGTAGTATCAGGAAAAATTGTTGATAAGTGCACCAGGTGACTGAATTGGAATAGGTGTATAATCTATTGCTCCGAGTACTTGTATGATATAAAATTAGTACTTTACTAAAGCCTTTTTTCGCCGTCTGAAGAATCTTATTCCATATCTTCTGTTGCGGGCAAAGAACATAGGCTGGAAGTTGAAATTTTTCTATTGCTCGAATAGGATAAGGAAAAAATAATAATAGAAACCTAGAATTATGTACGAATAATCAAAATTAGAGATGGGAATTTCGGCTCAGTTTGCGGAACCGGATCAGTGCAGGTCGTTCAGTTTGCTGAGCCGGCTCTTTGATCCGACTCAGTGATCCGGTTAAGTAAACTTGTCCCTGAGAAACAGGTCGGTCAGTCGTCAGTTCTCTCACCGTTTAGTACGATTGTAAGTTTGGAATATGTAGGTAGAATGTCGGTCAGATGGCTCTTGCATTATATGAACAGACAGCGGAAAGCGGCAATGTATATTGGACTGTAATAAATGCGATAAAAATGTCTGAATATTTGCCGCTTTATTGCCTTTATTCTTGTTAATATTCTTAGTATGAATTCAAGACTAAAGACGTAAATTATGACTTATTCACAAATTCTTCTCTCTCTCTCTCTCTCTCTCTCTCTCTCTCTCTCTGTGTCTTCCTCATTATCTTGTTACAAAGAAATAATGAAGTTAAATAAATAAAAATCTATAGAAGTGAATTATCTTCTTTGCATTTTACATTTAACAATTGTAAAATGAAATTAACATTTTTGCCGGTTTAATAGTAAACAAACAATTCACCAGATGTGTTAAGTTTATGGCGATGTTTATTGCTCTTATAAATCGGACATCTGGGATTTGGGCAATATTTTTCATATTTTTATATAGTGTAGTTGTAAGAAAGTACAGACTAGAGATGGGAATTTCGGTTCAGTTTGCGGAACCGGATCAGTGGAGGTTGTGCAGTTTCCGAGACACAGGTCGGTCGTTCGTTCGTTCGTAGGTAGTACGTCGCTTAGAGCCGGGTAAACACTTTCCCGAGACACAGGTCGGTCGTTCGTTTGTAGGTAGAACGTCGCTAAGAGCCGGGTTCTTGCAATATATGAACTGAACACAGGTCAGTCAGTTGTCGAACGGGCAGTCGTTCGTTCGTAGGTAGAACGTCGCTTAGCCCCAGATCTTATCTAACATTTTTGAAACAAACAATTCACTTTATGTAGCTACTGTATTTTAAACCAGATGTGTTAAGTTTATGGCGATGTTTATTGCCTTTATAAATCGGACATCTGGGATTTGGGTAATATTTTTATATAGTACGGTTGTAAGAATACAGACTAAGCCTATTAGTTTCAAATAAACTGCCCTACAAATTGATGACAAAATACACTTTATGATAATACATTACAAGCCGGGTTCTCGCGAAGTTCAACATGACATCGATCCAGATCCGGATCACTCCGGTCACTGCTCACAATCGCCCGACCAATCGTATCCTTGAAACTTGAAACTATAGAGTGAGCCGTGAGCCGGCTCATTTCAATTTGGTGAACCGTGTCACTTCGGTCAGTGTACTGAGCCGGCTCAGGGAGCCGGTTCGTTCATGAACGACCCATCTCTAATCAAAATATGTAAATATATAATGATTATATATGTATTTAATATTTATTTACAGTGGTACAAAATAAATATATATAAATTATTCATGTATTTAATATTTCTTTCACAATTATATTATAACGTTATTGAAATATCAAATTAAAAATTGATTTTGAATTTATAAGGAAATTTTGTAGGTTATGTTATATTAAAGTCACATTCATTAATAATAGTTAGGTGCATTTTCATTTTAAAACACAAATTAAGAATTTAATTTACCGTCTCCTTATTTAAATTACTTTTTTCTCTTATTTAGCCCAAAAATTATGAAAATAAAATTTATGAAAAAAACGAATATTGACGTATATCGCAGTTAAACTGTGATCAAGGTATAGTCAGAAAAATTCAATTGTTTGACTCGAGTTCAAGTCGTGACCAACGTTTGTGCAACACTTAACCAAGGAAGCCTTGGTTGAAGTCACGTCAAATGCGAAGTAAACTATGCATAGTTGACTTATGGTTAACTTTGGATTGTTTTTTGTTCCTGCAACAGTTTACTAAGGCAACCGTAGTTTACCATTAGCTTATAGTTTACTGAGCTTCTAGAAACCGGCCCTGAATAGGGTATCAAATGAAAGCTGAACGTGGATTAACGATCCAAATATATTAAGCGATTTTTGCCAAAATTGTGCAAAAAAAAATTTGTCCCACACCCTGTAGCCCAGATGGTTTAAACTAAAAATCTGAAAAAATTCGAAGTAATGTACATTGGCGTGAACCGGAATAGTACAACAGGAATTTTAGATCAGATTATGTTTTCGGAAAATAATGCATTTTTTGTGTTTTTAACCAAAATATGTTAAATTTTCAATTCGCTATGTAACCCAGTAGATAAGTCAGTGCTCATAGCGATGTGCGTTTCGTCATTGGTTTTCTAATTTGTCAAACAGGTAACTTGCAAACTAGAGTTCGAATCCAGTCAATTTTAATTTTTTTGTTTTTTTTTTGCAGTTTTCTTTTGTTTAAATTATTTTGTCAAAATTCTAGTTACATTTTGGTAAATATTGCATTTAATTTTTAAAAGCGTAAATTTAATAACCAGTGGGAAGTGTTGAAATTATAATTTAATCAGAGGGCGGGGCTAATGATTTAAGCAACCAATAGAAACCATAGGCGCAATTTTCAAAATCTTAATGAACCTTGCTATGTAAAAAAATACTGCACATATTTAGAAACTTAAATAATGGTATTAGGCATTCGAATTAAAATTCATAAAAAAATATTTTTACATAAAATTTGTTTTGGCATCCCAAATAATCATCATTCAGTTACTAAATACCTGCAAAACTCTGAAATGTGTGAAAATTCACACTTCACATCAACTTTTTTAAATGCGGGACAAGGAACTGTATATGCATGCTAAATGTTAACTCGCTAGGTTCTATCGTTTGGCGACAATTTCTACTGTAAAGACAGACATACATACATAAAGACAAAGCAAAAGACAGACATATGTATGAAGGTTTTTGGGTTTCTTGGTTATACCTACCAAACCCTCATAAAAAAGTCAGCAAACATTGATATAGGGTAAACTTTTTAAGATCGCAGCGCCATATTGGAACAATAAAAGCAAAGCTGGAACACTCGAAAGTGACCTTAAACTGTTACTCGTGTATTTGTTTACTGGTGAAAATGAACAGGCGTTGTATTTTTCCTGTTTTCCAAGCTTTTTTTTTTGTTTAAAGATAAACTTCGATTTACAAGATATGTAATAATATACTATTCTAAAGAAATTTCAAGGAAATTTTTAGTTCTTCATTGTATTTTTAATTCTTCTTGACTATCTGTCAATATAATAGCAACAAAATTGTGGTAAATATATTAGTAAAAATTAATATCTCTACCTGAAAAAGTAAAAGGACCTTTTAATATATCAATTGATGATTTAGGCAAATTTTGGGTGGGGTAAGTGCTTTTTCAGTCTTTTCTTGGACGTAAAAAATCACTTTCCATAAAATGCCACGAGCAAACGTGCCTGCATGGGCTTGGATTTTTGCCCAGTTTTAGTTTTTGGGTCCATTAAAACCTACGATGCACTTTCTCTCTGCCCCCAAACGTCGTATCAATTGATAATTTTTACGATTTAGGTAAATTATGGAATGTTTAAGAGGGATTCTTCCTTATTCACGATTTACATTGCGGCACACAACAAAATTGGTTGTTTTTTTTTCATGATTCACAAAAATAAAACACAAACAACAAAAAACATGTATTTCTCTATTGAGCAAAACAAAACAATGTCACTTTCGTATCTTCCACCAATTGCCACCAGATGTCAGGGCGCTTAGGAAGTTTCCTCTATTAAAGCAAAACAATAATATTAAATACTGATTATTGGGGCCGCTATTGCTTCTTTCACTTACTAAATATCAATGAAATCATTAAATTTGTAAAAATAAAGATTATATTAATTTTCAAAATTGTTTGCGTAAAAAAAAGTTCTATTACATCCCTTACATCAACAAGATATTGAAAGACTTAAAAATGATATGAATTTTCTATCTAATAATTTGTAAGAATTAGAAAAAATTGTAAAAAAAATGTATCTTGTGCGGCGAGTGCACGTGAGTTAAGTCAGGTTTAATTATCAGCAAAATAACGACCACCAAATACAGTCACAACGGTATATGCAACGTCATATAATACCCGATATATGTAATTTATTTATTACACGAAACCATGTTAGCAGTTTCCAAGAAAATACTGGAGTTGAGCAAATCTGTAGTCGCCTGTCCGCTTCAGTAATGGTATCGAGTCCTAGTCGTCGACTCGTTCAAGAGCACATCTTTGTTCGTTTTTGCTTACATTCCCAGAACATCTCCGACAAAAAATAACGCACTCGTGCTAGTAACTTCCTAGTGTGTCATACCTGTTTCATAAAACAACGGATATTCTCCATTTATATACTGGATAAAAATCCACACAATAATTATCGATAAGAATCGTTGACAACAACCTTTCTTCAAATACTAATCTGCTGCCAATAAAAGAACCTTGATTATAATTGTAGCTTCAGTTGCACTATAATTGCTAGACACGTCAGCAATTTTAATAGGATATTAAAAAATATACATCAATAATTCTATTTTAAGTATAACATCGCAAATATAACAGATTACAGATAGCTTACAACTAACTACAAATATTAAAGCGAAGAGGTAACGAGTTACAAAGTATAAAAGTTTTATTAAAATACAGAATTTCTTTAGAATTCAAATTAATATTATATGCAGTAGATTTCCCCAACCATTGGTCTGGTAACGGTCTGCCAAATATTTTTGCTAGTTTGCGAAGACAAAGGTACGTTAGGATAATTAGAATATTTTATAAATAAAATTGCAGATTTCACACTAAAAATTGAAGAAGAAAAAATAAATAAAACTACAGACTTGTTTATAACGAACATCAGTGGATGAGGAATATTTGCTCAATATAGCACTCGTATGTTTAAGTTAAGGACCTTTTTTTTAGGTATTTACTCGAATTTTAGAAGTGCGGACCTTCTTTCCTTTTAGATTAACACTTGCATTTTGAACTGACTCGCTATATCAGTGATATACTTGTATTTTATTTTAGCCTAAATAAAATGATTACAAGCCTTTGGGCGCTCTATATTAATAAATTTATTAAAAACACAGATATTCTGAGCGTCACTTGTTTAACTCAGAACCTACGTCATAAAGATGTCTACCAAACCATTAGTTGATTGTAACGTACAACAATATACAAAATATTATTATTTATTGCTTTATTTATTTTAACTTATAAATAATATTCTAGTTAAAAAGGTTCTGTGAGGCGCAAATAGCCATCGTTGCTGACCATCAGCGGCGGTGAACGACAGGGGCAACAGAAGCACAGGCCCAGGGCGCCAAAACAGACACTTAAATATACATATTCTAAGTTTTTATTAAGATTTTCTATTTTTATTTAGATTAAAATTATAAATTTTCATTTATATATCATGTACATGTTATATACATGTTAAATATAAAATTGAGTTTAGATGTACACCTTTATTAATTATGTAATAATATTCAGTCTTATTTTGGACTGCATTAACTTTCTTACACATCTGAAAACATCTATAACTGATTTTGGTGCCACATTTATATATACAATGGCACCTTGACTTTTGACTTACAAACTTAATTAGTTCCTGACCGCGGTTCATATCTTAAAAAGTGTGTATCTAGAAACCCAATTTTCCATTATATCTTATAGGAAATCAATTAATCCATTCCCACATAAAAAATCATAACGAAAATCCAAAAAATAAAAATAAACTATTCTCAACTAAATGAAGAAAATGCAAAGAAAATGCAAATGCAATGGAGAATGAGTAAGAAGAAACATTTTTTCACTATAAATATGCATTTTGTATACCATTACATATTAATTTTTATTTATAAAATTTTCTCTTTTACATGATTAGTATGAAAATCATCTTCAATTAAATTGTAAAAAAAGACCATTTTCTTATGTCCGGTTTTGTGACTCAGGAGTTTTCGATTTGTTGCCTGTAGTAGTAGCCTGTTAGTAGTTTGTTTCTAGTATTAGGGAAAAAAGTTTAAAAATGTATAATGTAAACAGGCTTCAATTCATTTGAAAAAAAAAAACATCACGGTTCGTATCTAGAGGTCGAAATAGGATATTAAAATAGTTTGTATCTCGAAAAGTTCGTATATCGAGAGATTTGTAGGTCGAGGTAGCACTGCATTAGCAAATTTACTTAGCCATAACTAGTATTCCGTTAAAATGTAAAATATTTAAATTGCAACCGTCTAAATCAAAAGAATATGTTTAAAATAAGATTGCGAGTACTTAACCTTCCCTCTTCGGTACGCCAGTGCATATTCTATAAAAGGGAACAGTTTGGTGGGCTTGCCCAGGACGCCAAAAGAGCTAGAGCCGATGAGCACGCATGCACGTAACTTTTTACACTGCTTGCAATGTGAGCAGCTTTATGTATTTACAGTTGGACACATAATGCATTTATTTTTTGATGGTCGTAGATAAAATTTTGTGTGTCCAAATGTAAATACATAATGCTTTTCATATTGCAACAAGTGTGAAAATTAACGTATTTGTACACTGCAAGATTTTATTCAGTACATTAGTTAGTTAGTTAATTAAAATATTTGGCGCTCAGCAATGATGACTATTTGCACCTCACACAGACCATCTTTATAACTAGAATATTATTTATAAGTTAGAATAAATAAAACAATAAATAATAGCATTTTAAACATTGTTGTATAATACAATCAGCTGATGGTTCGGTAACCATTTTAATGACGTGAATTCTGAAGTTAAATAATTGACGTTCAGAATTTCTGTGTTTATAAATTAAATTTACTATTTTTTTAATAATAAATCTATATAGTTGTAGATAAAATATTGTATTTGACTCGCATAGACAAAAAAAAAAAAAAAATCATGAGTGTAAAAGTTCATTCTCAGTTTGGTTTACTATTTTTAAACAAATCACCGTGTAAATCTTCATTCATAAAGATAGTGTTATTTTTATGAAATATTACTTTTTCAGGTTTAAAATTAACACTACTTTAACACTATTTATTTTCTAACACTATAATTAAAACTCAAAAAGAAGTGTAAATAATTAATACGAGAAGCGAGGGACTTTATGGTACACTAAAAGTTCATTTTTGAGTGTACTATGAAGTCCCTTTAACACTACTTTTTTTAGAGTGTATAATGGTTATATTTCACTCGGATGATTACAACCTTCTCCTACGGCTCAGGTGGTAAACTTCTAGAGTTTAGGTGGTATTCTCCTGAAATATAGCTCCCATTATGTACTTGTTAAATAAAATACTATTTTATAGTAAATGAATGATTTCTTTAGATACCTCACATTTTACTATAATGACATAAATTTATGTAATTTTAAAACCAATCTATTAAATCTAATGATTTTTCTTGAAATCGCCTTGCAGAAAATTCCAAAAAATTCACAAAAAGTACTTTTCTGCAAAATTACCAATTTGTTACTTCACACCTCTTTCCCAAAATGCTCTCGAGTGGTCATAAACGTTTTTAACTATTCCGAGATCCAGTTAGCGAGTTATGAAGCAAGTTCACCGAAAAGATACAATTTGTACTATAACCGTGAAATAATAGTGAATATTTACTCATTATACTGAAATATCGTAATAAAAATCAGGCCGGAATTTGCACCCATAAACTTTACCACTACCTCTGTGCTACTGCAAACGAGTCTATTATTAATTAAAATAATATAAAAATCTGTGAGAAACTTAAAAAAATTGTTTTCTTTACTCCCGGGAACATTTTATCAGCTCCTATTTATTATTATCCTAGGGTTCACATAGTTGAACTATTAAGTAATTCAAATACAAAATCAGACGATTATTACAGAACAAGTATAAAATAACACAAATATCTAATTTTTAGTGAAAGAATAAATAAATAAATAGCATCCGTAACTGTGTCTATAAAAGCTTTTATCCCAAAAACACCCCGTACTTATGTTTTAAAAATGTGTTGTCGGCATCGAATACAACATCTTTAACAGTAAAACTAGTTAGGGACAAGTATTCAATAATTCCAAAACAACGGTCAGAAAATAAAAGCGATGTCATCAGGACAGACCTTTCAAACATAATTTGCAGAACTGAAGATTGACAAAGTGGTTCATTCGCTGTGTGTCCAGAGCATGACAGAGTGCCTTCTAAATTATTCAGAGACGACACATCCACATCGAGTCCCGTTCAACTCGCGAACACATACAAAACACTAACACTAGAATAGCAAGAGATGTCTGAAGGGCTAACAGTTCGGATCAGAAGGGGGTGGTGTGTTGTGAGTGTCGCAAAAAAAAAACCAGGGGGCTGAAAAGGATGACCAGTGAGCGGGACAAAATCTCTGCTGCGAGGGCTGTAAGATCCCGTGGGACATCTACAAACCGCTTCATGTGTTTTTCACTAAGCCGATACCATTTGGAATTCAGTAAAACCTACGTTCCACTACAAAATATCACACGTTTGTCTCACGGTGCTATGGTTAGAATTACAATCCATGAGACACCTAGCGAGCGATCACGATCGCTTACGTCAACTACAGCGAGAATTGACACTATAAAAATCTGGAAAATAACATACCAAATATTTATACCACATACATGAAACCAGAAAATACTTTCATTTTATTAACAGAAAAATATAGCGGAAATCTTACTGGTTTGAGTATCTCGCATATTTGTTTAATAACCTTAAAGAAAGGGATATTGGACATGGAAGATGGGGAACGAGCCCAAATACCGTATCCTTTTTTTTTATCAATTATTTTTGGCTCTTTAGTCCTAATATATATGGACCTTTTTTTTCATTTAGATGAATATTTGGGGAGTTACAGGGGAACACCCTAAAGCTAAACTTTTGAAACGTCTCCCTTATTTCAAAATGATCAAAAATATTTCAATAGATTAAAAATGTATATGACGAAACATTTTATTTTATTATTTATTATTATTATTATTTCTTCTTCAATGCAATTTTTAATAGGAAGATTATTTAGTTAGCAGGAGCAGTGTTACAAATAAAGTTAAAATATCTCATTTATCAATTACTTAACAGCAAAAATGAAATAATGAGAAAAGAAATTATTTCTCTCTGTTTAATGCAGTTTTTAATAAGATATATATTTGGGCTATGAGGAGAGTTACCTATAAATAGATTTACCATAATATTTTTTTCTCAAACCGGGACAATTTTGATATTGCTAAAAACAGAAAGTAATGCCTTCTACGCTAGTACTTATGATCAAAAAGGATAAATAACGGAGTGGTTAACAAAAATCAAAATTTACGTAGTAATTTTTAATTACTCTTAATTGAACATAACTTATTATTAAAAAATTATTAATATTTATCAATATCGTGAAATTATAGGCTATATTTTTTAATTATAGGCTATTCCAAACTTTTAGGCGGAACTAAACGGAAATTTCGTTCTTTTAGGTTGTCACGAGAAGGGACCTTGCTTGGGTTATTTCATGTTTCACATTTGGTATGTGAAAATTAAAAATTCCAACAGTGAAACCATGGACGAATGACGAATACATTTTTCCATATTTTGAAGACAAAAAAATAAATAAATGGGAAATTTTTATTAAGAACGACAAAAAATTCAAATGTAATGAAAAGGACATTTTATAATTCAATTCAATTCAATTCGTTTATTGAGCATAATAAATTTTACATTAATACACTTACAGAATATTTCTTAATAATAAATTCTACTAACTATAGTTATTAATATAACAATAAACAATAGTCCACCAAAAAGATGGATGGTTACACCACCTGTGAATCCGTAAGATTCAGTGCGATGGCAATATGTAATTATGTAATTAAAAAAAAAAAACTGTTTGCTCTGCAAGTTGGGTGCAGGTCTGCACATTTTTAAATATGCATGTGAAAGTGACTGAAAGTTAAGATTTTAAGAAATAGTATCAAAAATAATTACATGAGAAAAAAAAGAATAATATTTGTAGTTGTTATTTTATCATTTTAGTTACTTCTGATCGGTCTAAGGTAAATATCCATTTTTTTATTATCTTTTTATAATTCAAATTAGTGATGGTTATTTTTGAATCTGCGATATATTTTTGGAAAACATTATATATTCTATTACTGTATTTATGAAAAAATGTATTCAGTTTTGATTTTTTGTATTTATTGGGGACAGCCATTCTATCAACATTTCCCCTTGTTTGATACCTGTGATTAGTGATATTAAGTATTGTTGGTTTTTTTGTTATATATTTAGCTATGGCATTAATATAAACTTGATCTACAGTGAAAACTGAAACATCCCTAAAAATTAAACGAGACGAGTATGTTCGTGGCTTACATAACATAATTTTCAAAGTTTTCTTTTGTAAAATTTTAAAATTTTTTTGTATTTATTTCGACGGCGCCACCCCAGGCTAGTATACCATATTGAATTACCGATTGGATCAAACCAAAGTATATTGTTTTTAAATTTTTTATAGAGTAGATATCTCTAATTTTTTTAAATAAGTGTAAGCTTTTACGAATTTTACTGCATACCGCGTCAATATGGAAATTCCACCTTACATGATCGTCGAAAATGACTCCCAGGTAGTTCATCTGTTTTTTTCTTGTTATTTTAGTACTACATATACAATTTTTTGAACGGCAGTTAGAATCATGAATTGTTAAATTTTCAAAAATATTTTGTGTCTTATTGTCATATAATGTAAAAGTTAGAAAGTGTGATTTTTCCACATTTAAAAAGAGTTTATTTTCATGTAACCAGTTTGCTATTGTTTTCAAATCATAAGTGGCCGACGTTTCTATTTCAGTCCAACTGTTGGCTTTGTAAAAGAGTACCGTGTCATCTGCGTATGATAAAATTTGACAGTTTAAAGGAATTGTGAGTAAATCATTCAGGTAAATTATAAATAATAGCGGCCCCAAAATACTGCCCTGGAAAACACCACATGTAATGGAACTTTCTGTACTGTATGAATCAGATATTTTTGTTACTTGTCCTCTGTCTCGTAAATAGCTTTTTAATAGCTCAAGTGAGATTCCTCTCAGCCCGTACCTTTCCAATTTTTCTATGAGTAGATTATGATTAACGGTATCAAAGGCTTTGGCCAGATCCAGAAATATGGCCATTGATTTTTCAGAATTATCTAAACTACTGTAAATATTTTGTGTTAATTCGATTATTGCACCTTCAGTTGAGCTACCTGATCTGAAGCCGAATTGTCGTTCTGATAACAGATTGTGTTTTGCGAAAAACGATTGTATACGTTTAGCCAATAGTTTCTCAAAAACTTTACCTATATTATTAATAATAGAAATTGGTCTATAATTGTTACAATCGAATTTATTCCCTTTTTTAAAAATGGGTGTAATTACTGATTTTTTAAATATTTTCGGGAAATATCCAACTGTGAAACATGCATTAAAAATATCACTAAGTACAGGGACAATAGAGTTTGCTAATACTTTGATAGTTTTTATTGTTATTTTGTCTGTTCCACAAGATTTGGTGTTATTTAAACTATATATTGTTTGCAATATTTCTGATTCGTCAGTTGGATTCATGAACATTGACTTTTTATTGATTATTATTTTTTTTGCAGTGGAATTCGACTGATTTACTTTAAATTTTTCACATAATTTTTTACCCACTTCAACAAAATATTTATTAAATTGTTCAGCAATTGCAAGAGGATCTGAGATTATTTGATTATTAACTTTTAGTTTGGATATTTTATCGGATGACTTATTTTTATTTACAGATTCATTAGCGATTCTCCACAAGGTCGCTGGCTTTGGATTATTATCAAGTTTTTTTGCGTAATAATTGTTTTTGGCTAATTTTATTAACCGAGGTATTTGTTTTTTGTAAGTTTCATAAACATTGGATACATCCACATTATCTGGATCTAGTTTATGTTGTTTGTAGAGGCGATCTCTTATATTTATTGATTTAATAAGGCCATCCGTAATTCAAGGGCTTCTTTTTCTGGTTCTACTAGTGATTTTCTTCAATTTAGTACAGGAGTCAACTAAAACGTTTATTTTTGAAATAACATTAGTTAAAGCCGCGTCTATACATACGTTTTTTGTGAGCTCTTTCCAACTGGTGGAGAGCCCCTTTTCTGCCAACGCATTGTAATCGATTAGTTTTAGTGTTTTTACGTATTTTTTATCCGATAATGACAATCTATTTAAGCTAGAATTTGCAATGTGAGTATGATTTACAAAGCTTAAACAAAATGACTAAAAGTCCGAATTAATAGATAAAAATTACTAGATTTCAAAATCTAGTTCCGTCTAAACGTTTGGAATAACCTATAGTTGTCTAATCCAGTGTTTCTCAACCAAAAGCGCACCGTGGACCAGTATAATATATAATTTTCTAACGCGGACCACTAATAATAATTGTTGGTTCATTTTTTGCAAAAAAAGAAATTTATTTAATTAAATTTTATTTTAGAAAATCACAGAAAGTTTACTGAAAGAAAACAAATTATAAATTATTTACATAAAAAATGTGCATATTTTTTTTAAATACAAAAAACACGTGTAAAAACTTTCGCGGACCACTAAAATTTTTCTGGGGACCACCTGTTGACAAACACTGGTCTAATCGACATTTTACGAGGCTGCACTTTTTGTACTGCGTATATATTTTACACTTTTTAATTTTTACGAAATATCCGGGACAAAATGAGAAACTGTCCGGGACGCCGGGACCATACCTTCATACCGGGACAATCCCGGTCAAACCGGGACGTATGGTAAGCCTATCTATAAACGAAGTATTTCACTTATTATGTACTTAATATCAAAAATATATACAAAATAGTTGTTTAGAATAAATAACTCTTATTTGGTATTCTACTTGTAGCTGAAATAACTCACTTAGAGAAAAAATAAACATTACAAAAACTGTATGAAGTACGGGTACTCCAGCTAGTTTTGTAAAATAAAAATGAATGTTTACTAGACGACTTTTGTTGATCATATTGTATTAAGTCTTACATCATCATCATGATTGGCGCTAAAGCTCGAGTCGAGCCTAGACCTCCTTTTTCCAGGTTTCATGAGCATGTTTTCAGTATGTGTACATTCAGGAGTAATATGGTCAGTATTACGTCCATTTTTTAGGGTACACAGAAAGGCACCTACAGTTTATAGCCGGTTACGAACGGCTAAGCACAACCTGTAATTTGTATCAATATTTTTACACAAATTATTTGACATAAGCAGGATTTAAACTCGCGTCCGTGCCCTTTCTTAGCGGATATATAGTAGGTACAAACGATGTAACGTTTGCAGCTACAGGCTTGCATTAAAGTCTTACACCGTTCATTACATTTTTTTCGGATTTTAATCCGATCCTCAATAATTTGCATAGACAATCTGTGTTGGAGATTAAACCTTTCTTTTAATCTAAACCGATTTATGAGTTGTAAAGTTTCGACCGCATTTTTGAAATTTCCACGTCGTAGAACCGAACCCTTGTCCATGAATGTAAATTCAGCATTGAATATTTAATATTTGAAGCACATTTCTATACACAACAAACGTAACCATAAAACATAAAATTGTAAAAAACGTAAAACAGTATAAAAGCGGACGTTGTTACATTTCCTGAATATCAAAGTGTCTATTGAAGAAATTATTCAACAGAGTGGAGTCTTGACATTAAACCTTGCCGACCCTTATAATAGGAAGGAGCCTGGAATGGTAAGCTACGACGCTGTTATGCAGATCAACTGAAGACGACAACGTGTATTGTACAGTGTGGCAATACCCGAGACAGTACTTGTGGTCAACTCCGGAACGAAAACCAAAATATCAAGAGACTAATTTTATACCTTTTTTGTAACGAATGTCTCTGCTGGTCTTCAGTGACTACCTTCGAGAGGGACGTAAATCATGATGTTTTACTTTATATAGGGTGGATTCTATAAGCAAAGAAACGATTCACAACGCTGCATATAATTTAACAGAGAAAAATTATACCTTGATATTTATTTTAAGGGTACGTTTGTTGGATATAGTACTGACGTAATCCAAACTGTTTGGGTCGTTTATACCCTTTTCACACTAGAACTTTAAGTAAGGCAAACTTTAAGTCCTCTGATATTTAAAATCGGTATGCATTCACACTAGTTGTTTAAATAGGTGGTGCTGTCATCTCCAATGATAATTTTATTCTTGAGTTGGCGATATGAAGTTGGGAAGACGCACGTTTTGAATTATTATTAAGCACATATGGATATTTTATTCCATTCTACAATTAAGAATATAATACACCTGGGCATTGATCGAATATCTGGAATTATCTGAACTACATGAGGATATTACCTGGAACAGCTAAATGTGGATTATATATTATATATCTGGATATATGCTCATATAAGTATAATGAAGTAGTATTTATTGTCTAAGTCAGTGTTTCTCAACCTTTTCTGGCATGGGACCCCCCAAAATAACTTAAATATTGTCTGCGGCCCCCCTATATGTATATATATAAATATATATATTGTCGGGACAAGAACGGGAGCTAGGGCAAAGGAAAAAATGTAACCACAAAAAATTGTTTTATTATTAAGTCTTACAAGAGAAATATGCAAATGGTCTGTTGCAGCAGAAAGTTAATTATTTTATTTATTGTACCAGTACAACAAATATTTTTAAGAGCAGGTTCTAACTTATAAATTGTTGTTGCTATACCAATATAATTCAATATTCATTTAGTCAATAATCGGGATTTATAAAAATGATTTAAAAAATAGTTTTGTTTCTCTAGTTACAGCCGATAGTGTATGCATGTATGTGTTTCTATATTGTCCATAGAAGCATATTATACATAACAATGACTTACGTTATAAAATTAACAAAAATTTCTACAAATACCTTTCCAGTCGCTCCAATTCTGGTCTGCATGGAATCCAAACACTAAAGTCCACGCTATAACACACTATTTCAAGTATTTTCTGCACTTTTATCACTTAAAAATAACTAAAAACGTCAGAAGAAAATGAAGACGCCACTTGCAAATATCACGTATCACTACATATCAAGATGGCTAATCCTGATAAAGCTCATTAAGGAATATAGTCATTAACAATTAATAAATAAGGAACAGATTTGCTTAAAATAATTCTTTATGAGAATAAACACATATATTAATATTTTATCAATAGTATACAGGTGGTTGAAATTGAACTACCGGGCCCAATACACTATTTTTTATTATTGAAGATGAAGTATAACGTTAAATTTGAAAGTTACTTGGTACTACATGATCTAAAATAGTTTATATTTTGTTACTTTGTATCTTTATATAAATAGTTATACATTTTGATTGAGGATTTATTAAAATTTCAGAGCTATAGCGTTGGAGACACGGCCTATATGGTAAAATGGGAGGACAGAGGTGATAATAGGATGACTTTTGGGCTATCAATGATAATTCTGAGATCTCAAAAAGGGATGAAAATTACTATTGCAAGTATAGTGGAGTTATCTCTCGAGAATTTTATACTGGTTCATTTTTTTATTTACGGGTTCATTTGGAGGGCTAAGGTGCCCCCCCCCCCCCCGGGCATTATGACCTTAAGGTCCGGTCTTTCCACCTTTATTTAAAGCACTAGGTAACTATCCGACAGATAATGTTAGCTTTATCTTCTGAATAAATGTCATTACCAAGCAGTGAATTCAATACATCTCATTATCCGTTAGATAACTATTCGATAGATACATTTGTATTGAAAGACGGGATGACATTTATTCAGCACAGAAAGTATCATATAACCTTATCTCTCAGATAGTTACCTGGAGCAGTGTTTCCCAACCGCCGGTCCTGTATATATATATAGAGGGGGGAGCGAGGGAGGGATCTCAAACATGTTTTTAATATCTGTTACGATTACCTATAATGGCTTGCAAGTATTTTTATTTACAAGTGTTCCATTGTTCCAAGTTGCTTTCCATTTTGAACACTTAACTAGTAGCTCGCTAACAGTAGCTCGGAGCATAACAAAAAATATTGCAAGTTCATGTCGTACCTCCTTGAAAGTACTTGAAGTACCTCCAACGCGAACCGTTTTAATTAGTTGTCAAAATAAGTATAATTTATTTTATTTAAGTTTAAATGGTATATTTTAACGAATATAAATATCATATATTTATGAACATATCTTGCAAAATTGAGCATTTTTCTATTCATGCTTCGATTTTATATGACTTCGCGGCCCCCCGACGAAGCTTTTACGGCCCCCCAGGGGGCCACTGCCCCCCGGTTGAGAAACGCTGGTCTAAGTGGTTAAAATTGCCTATTAATTAGTAGTGTAAGTCTAATATTTAAGTAGTTTAATAAATATTTAAAATCTAAGTCAAACTCGTCTTATATTTTATTATAGCCACGTAACAATATAAACAACAGAAAAACAAATTATATGATAATAAGAAAAAATAAAGTAACATCTCTTAGTTTATATGTGGGTGCAGATAAAATTGATTGCGGTTCAAAAGAGGGACAAAATTAATAAAGGGTTAACAGGATATGTACTGCATGACGCCGGAGGAGAAAAAAATCAAATTTGAATTCGGATAAAGCAAGGAAGGTCAGCTTTTGGTAAAATGTAGAAATTGCTAACTTCTCACAACTTGCCAATATACCTAAAGCTTCAACTAGTGTAGTACTATATCTTTCCAGTAATACTGTGACGTCGTTCCTGAGAATAACATCAGAATAGGCGGTTATAGCGCCGACCATAATGTTGGTTGTGTTCGTTTGGGTAAAATAGGCGTAAATAGAGGTAGAAATAGCAAAATGGAACTTTGAGTGCTGATGCATTATGTAGAACGGGGTTCCCTTAAAGACTGCTACTACACCAAAATCCTGTGTGGAAAGTTCAGGAAGAGAAACTCACATAGACACATTGTGGTTCAAAACAAATCTCCCATCCGCATAACCAAAGATTTTAAATATATAAGACGACTAACAATGGCATATCAGATGCTGTGGACTGTAATATACGTATGCAAGATACTGACAAGAAGGTCGACGAAAGCTTTTTCTTGGGCGAGAGTAGTAAAGAGGCTCGTATAAATTAAAATATGCGACTAGCTGCCCAGTATCCCCAGTTAACAATAATAAATTTAAAAACTTAAGGGACTATTACCGGTTAGAAAGGCAAAAAATGACCTATAATTAAATATTTTTTTTCTCGTTTCCTTTATTATAGAACGTTGTGCAACTTTTTTTATTTTATTAATATTATATTCAAGATTATAAAAAAAAATTTTTTTTTTTTTTCAATACATAGATAATAATATAGATGGCGCCAAAGTTCAGTAACAAAAAATTATGATGCTCCATGGCCCGGGGTTAATCTCGAAATTGACAAGTCTGAAACAAAAAATTCAAAAATAATTTTAAAGATGAAGGTGTCTTACATCGTAATTTACCACCTATTATAAAAAAAAGGGTGTAAAAACAAAATGGCGGATAGGTGAAATTTTTTTTTCTAAAAATCATGTTTTTTTCCTCTTTTACCATTATCATTTTTTTTTTCTTTCAAATTTTTTTACAATTTTCTGGTAAATTACGGTAGAGGACATCAAAATGAACAAAATTCACTAAATTTTAAAAATATCCGTTGTGTAGTTATGGAGAATAAGTCTGGGCCGATTGAAAAAACACCATTTCGAGAAAATCACTTTTAAAGTTTTTTTTAATATTTGTATTGTAATATTTTAAAAAAAATTAAGTTTCAGCCCTTACAATTGGTTAATCAGCAATCCCTGGTCCATATAAAAGTACTCCCGAATCAATCATTTGTTGCTGTTCCTCTTGCTGAGCAGTTTGCTTTGCCAAGCGAGCTTCCTTCGACGCCGCGGTACTCGCTTTATTGGCCATCTCAATGCGTTCCTCATCTTTTTTTTAAACATAATCATACGCAGAGTGTCCAATTATGCATCCCCTTACCTCCAATATTTTCAAGAGGGACGTTCTACCTTCATTAAATATTGCTAATGAAATATTAGCAGCCAACTCAGTAACTTCTCTTCCCACAAACGTATGTTTGGGAACGATAGCCCAAAGTGTTTTATATATATATTTTAATGTTTTATTATATGTTTAATTATATATATATATATATGTATTTGAACAGAATAACGGTGTTGAGAAGCACACCTGCCGAAACTCGTCAAACCAGCTGTCGCGCACCGAAATAGCGCATGCACTAAAATTGCCACCAATTTCTTATTTTTTTGAATTTCGTTATAAAAATTTAGGATATGATTTCTGAAGGTATAAGGTATCAAAAAAGGTAAAAAAAAAAAACGATTTTTTGAAAATTATAACCGGTAATAGTCCCTTAAACTACTAAGTTATGGAGCGAACAAATACGGTATAGTGCAGATGCCTAGACTGTAATTAAAGGCGGATAAACTACTTCGAAATATGAATCTAAAGAATATTACGTATTTCATGAATCGGCAGAACGAAAAACGAGTCCTCAAAAGGTTAGGAACAAAACTATAAATAATGTTTCAAATTGAAATGAAGTTGGAATATAAGCGCTATGTGATTCGTAATAATAAATGTCATCTATTGCAATTAACCCTAGCCGGACCAAAATAATTTTGATTTTTTTGTGACCAAAAATGGGTCATACTTGACCCACTTTTCAAAATGTGTTTAAGACCCATATTTCAAGTTTTATATTTATGTCCACTTAAGGGGCCTATTCTGTAACTTTTAACAAGATCTTAAGATGTTAATTTTACATGTACATAGTATGTTTTCATAGTAACCTGTCAATTTAACACCATGTCAAAAATCACAGAATAGGGTCTAAATAATTTAATTTTGAATAATAAAAGTGAGTAAAGCATTATAAAAAAAATTATTTATGACATTGCCAACTTACATGAAAATCAAACAGAATTCATAAATGTAATATATAACAAAATATAATAATTACATCGACACAAATATATAATTACATATAACATATCAGAAGAATTTTAATTATTCTCCATCTTCATCTTTTTGGCAGTAATTGCAAGTAATTTGTTTTATTGCTATTACAGTTGAATGTTTTGGACAAACGAATTTATTGCATTTGTCACATTTCTTTGAATATTTGTTATCATTTCCATGGCAACTAAAACAACGGCCTCGTTTATTTCCTGAACTGCTCGGATCTTTTGTAATATTAATAATAATTATATTACAATACAAACAGAACAGTATCTTAGCTCGGTCGATTGAAATATGATGAAAAAGCAACTGTGAAACTAATAAACTTGTCAAAACTTGCATTATTGCAGGTGTGTAATTACGCATTACGTATTGATATAAGACATTACTAACAAATCCCAAAATCGGGTCAGGCTAGACCCGTACTGTAAAACAAGAAATCGGCTTGATAAAAAAATAGTTTATCATCATAAAATAAATAGTTATAATATATAAGGAAAAGTCCTAGTACGACATTAAATAACTCTAAAAAATAAAAGAGTTATTTAAAAAAATTCAAATTTCGGGTCAGATTTGACCCATAAATGGTCCGGCAAGGGTTAATATATAGCAAACATTCAAAAAGAAGGCACCGAAAATTCTGGTTTCGGGACTTGAGAGCATAGTTCGGTTGGTTAGCTCGCTAAATTAGTGGCCAACCTTCGAAGCGAAGATGGCACTTGAATAAGAAAGCACAGTAGAACTTCGTTAATCCTGACTCTGATACTATATGCTTTGTTAAATCTAGACAAAACAAAAAAAAAAAAATGTGTAAAAGACTGTGAGGTTTTAAAATTGGCTGGAAGTCAACGATCACTTCGGTAAGCAGTTGTTTTAATTATTATTTATATTTTATATTAGGCCTATTCTTTTAGATTATTTTAGTTAATCCGGACTTTCGTTAATCTCGATAAATTATCTCTCCCATTAATCCTAATTAACCATCTTCTACTGTATAACCAAGTCTCCCATATCACTCTTATGTCTCTGTGTAAGGTACAAATTGTACCCAAACAGCTGGAATAAAAATTGAATGAGTCATCAGATGAAATGCCTTAAATCGTTGATTAACGAACCAAAAATAATTTTCAATTTTACTTCAATCCTCATTTATTAAATACCTACGAACCTTGGAATATGTAAAATTTCCCACATTTCAACAATTATTTATTCATATGATGATTAAAATATACATCTATTTATACACGGATAATAGAATAGATCGAAACGATACATTCATCACGTATATTTCATATAATGCTGGAATTCTAAAAACAGACAACTTAGCTTTCAGGGCCTGTGCGCCACCTATAAGTTGATAACCTATAATTATTATTAGAATAGTTTCCTGGAAGTTTTATTTAATTGGAAATTAAAAAATAACGATTTTTAAGGAGAGATGAAGAGATTGAGCGTCAAATATTGTAAAGTAAAGCAAAGTAGAGACATCGGATGAATAAGACAATATTTATATATTCTAAAAGGTCCACTAATGAGTTAGTTGGAATGCAAGATGCCAGAGATAGGACACCCACATTATACATATACCTAATATTCTCTCTCTTTTCCACGGATATGCTTGTACTCGGCTAATGGTTCGCCTTCGCCCTTTGCTACGCTCTTTATTTATTTTTATGGCCTGTCTCTACATGGACAGGATAATAATTATTTTTTTATGTATCAACAAAATAAACAATAAACAATTATTGAGGACAGTTATCAAAAATCTTCATCAGTTTTAATGATATTGGACAGAGAAATATTCGATTATAGACAAAATGTTTATCTTAATCAGAACCGGTAAAATAATGATTTTTACTTATAACATTTTTACGATAATCGCTATTACTCTTATTATTCAAATTGCTTTAAGTATCGGGAGTAATACAATGTTCATATAATAGGGCTGCTTACACAATCCCCCTTTTACCTAAAATGATGTCAATATTACTGTCACAAATGTGTCCACAATATTCACCACATTTGTAAAATAATTAGAATACAAATGAAATCTAAATCAAAACAAAAATTTATATTAATTAAACGTAACAAAACATTACCTTTAAATAATTTACATTTACATTAATATTGCCGCAGTTTCTAGTAGTCGAAATTGCTTAAAAATTCCAAATTATTGACTGATTTCAAAGTAATAGGAATTATTGAACCTCAAATGGAGGTGCTGCAACCAGAAGTATAATTAAAATTCTCTTTCGGGAAAGAAAATAATTATTAAGGTAGACATAATTTTTTTAATTGCTTATATCTTATCTACAAATAAAATCATATAAGGGCATAGAAATGCTACATTTTATGATTTAAAACATGCATTAGTCAAGCATGTAGCAGAAAATTAAATTATTATATTCTGTATAGAACATGCTATATCCTGCATTTTTATTTTTGCATTTGTTATATCCATCTTCTGCTCGGGAAATTCTTTAAATATTAATAGAAGAGGAGGTTGTACGGGTTGCGGACAGCGATGAAAACTAATCAAATCAGCTGACAAGTTTCGAATAAGTTTTATTCTACATCGGAGCTACAATAGGATAATTAGTACAATTCTATGACAATACAATGTAGTGTAATTATAATAAATATATAATATATAACAGCATAAATGAGAGTATAATGTATAATGTAGAATCTGGGTAAGTATAACGTGAAATAAAATACATAAATAAATAATACATGAGAAATAAAACTTAAAAAACTATAGACTTTAAAATATATAATAAAATAAAAATAAAATAAAATTTAAACTACAAGTCAAATGAAATAGTAAAATATATAGGAATATAAACTAAATGAGTACAAATATAAACGTATTAAAACATAATATTTTATATTTATTTTATTCTATATATTTTACTATTTCATTTGACTTGTAGTTTAAATTTTATTTTATTTTTATTTTATTATATATTTTAAAGTCTATAGTTTTTTAAGTTTTATTTAGAAACGTAGAAAATTGATTAAAAAAAATCGCCATACACCGTACAGACAGATAGATGAAACCCTCAAGATTAATACACGAGCTTTGCATACAATTCTGCATGGTAAATTACATTGTACAAAGAATTGCACGTTATGGGTACCCTTGTTTATAAGGTACACAAAGTGTACAAATTACCAAACATAATTTTTTGGTAAATTTGGGATTACAATTATTATCCTCTGTAACAACAGAACAACTTTCGTATAGTCTAAATTTTGCACTATTAGATGCTGGATTGTTCCTCTACGTCAAAAATGAACTAAAAGTGCCCCGTTCTGGTAATGAACACCAGTTCTTAATCACCTGAGATGAATCTTGTGATTCTGTGCCGATGAAAAATTGTGAAATAAATTTTAATGACTGGTTTCGACGATTTTATAAGTATACTTATAGAGTAGGGATGGAAAAAAAACATCGATGTATCGAAAACATCGATGTTTGTTTTAAAAACATCGATGTTTTTACCATCGATGGTCAGCTGGCGATAGTATCGATAAAACATTGATGTCTACTACCGATGTCGATGTTTAAACTTTGAAATTCAGAAACTATCGCTCGAGGCGCTGGAATCTTAAAAAATTAATTTTTATTAAAATTAGTAGACACAATTTAAGCGCCATCTATTGTGATATAACAATACTAATAGTGTTAGTTCTTATTCTTCTTAGCAGTTAGCAGAATATGAAAAAATAAGAAGAAACTTCTAATTTTTGCAAACAATGCGAACGACCAAAGACGCCAACACACTTTTTCTTTTTGAGTCTTGTTGACACTTTCCCAGTTGTTATTCCTCCAATCCCTGGATTTTTGTAATTTGTCATTAGCTATTTTTTTATATATTGAAGATGGCTTTTCCTGAACAAAACGATCAAAAGCTTCAATTAATCGGTAAAAGTAACTAGAATTGAAAATCTAGTTCCGCCTAAACCAAACCAAAGGAACAGACTTTATTTTAACTTAAAAATGTATAAAAATAATTGTGTATGACAGTGTTATTTTTATGTTAAATAATATAAAATTAACATTAAAATTACTATATTAGTATTGTAATAAAATCCAATATTTCATTTTAGAAATGTAAAAATAGTAAGGTCTGTTCCTTTGGTTTAGGCGGAACTAAATTTTCAATTCTAGTTACTTTTACCGATTGATTTGAAGCTTTTGATCATTTGTTCAGGAAAAGTCAACTTCAATATATAAAAAAATATCTAATGAGAAATTACAAAAATGAAAATTGCGGTTAATTCCGCTTAATAGTTTGGAATAGACTATAGGTACAAATTAGGATTATTATATTGGGTATAATAATGTTAATGTGAAATAAATTACTATTTAAAAGGAATATTTCTATTTCAAAATCTAATAAATGCTTTTTGTGTATTATATGTTACTTTTTTCGTATTTTATCTTTACATTATTAAATAAAACCTATATAATATAAATAAATAGCTTTTTTAATATTAATAAAACCTCGATGTTTCCGATACATCGATGTTTTTTCAACATCGATAGTAAGGCGCCGATTTTAACATCGATGTTAAACATCGATGTTTTGCTTTCGATGTACAACCCTAATATAGAGCGTGATGGAAATTATTTTGAAAAATTGTAAAAATAATAAGTTGGACGACAAAACTTCCCTACCGTTTTGCGTAAAATATGCTTAAATACTGCACATACTCGTACCTGTATGTATAAGTACGAACAATGGTCCGAGGGCACTTTTGGGTGCCTAGCATAGCGTTCAGAGACTTGACAGTAGTTGCGCCATTAGCGTCATGGTAAATCCGCCCCTGCATACAGCATCATACGGTAAGAAAATAAAGAACATACTTTCTCTGCCCTTTGCATGATTTAGTTTTGAGATCATATTATAACTTTTATTATTTAATAATGTGTAAATTATATTTTATTAAATTTATGCGATACTTTTCTAGTTCAAAAACAAATAGTATAATTTTTTCCGTGAACGATATAAGATAAACAAGTTTAATCAACAAAACGGTATGAAATATAAGCAGTTGCATTTGTTAACTGTGCTCGCGATCAACATTAACATATTTTTCTGTGTACGGTAGTAAAGAAGTAATTGGCGACAAGCATGTTGCGGATTGCGGACTGGCGATAATCCGAGGTGCTAGCCACGGCCAGTGTCGAGCGTGCATGCTCCACTTGAGTCTGAGAACCTGGCCTGGGAGTCGTAGGGCATTATCTGTATCACCGCTGGACGATGGACGGCGAAAGGTGGAAGGTGGACTGTGGTTGTTCGATCGCTGCTGCCCGAGCAACGGCGACAACTCATGGGACCTTCTCATGGTCGTCTGCTCTCAACAACACTCGCAATGCTCCCACTCATTAAATAACCATAATCTACTTCAAACATCACAAGCTTTATAATTTTTGAAATTAAATTGTGAACAAATCGAGTGTAGGGATCTTTAAATAATGCTAAGCAACTACTGAAGCTCGCCACACGGCTACAAGTTTTTCGAAACTGTACAGTAAACTAGCTGTGGTTAATTTTTACATAAAATATTTTTAAATTCAATAATTCAATGTTTTTATTTATAATATATATAGTCCCTGTTGTTCCTACTTGAAGCATAGATCCTCAACGAATTTGCGCCATTTTATTGTGTTTTGATCCAACTATTTTAACTTTTTCCGTGTTTTGCTGCTTTTATTGTCTTTTCGTGTATGTTAGTCGGCTCCAAGTATCAACAAGTCTGCTTAGTCTCAAGACAGCGCCGAAGATGAGGCGTGTGAGGTCCCTGTCTCACCTTTACTGACAAAAGGGGGCGCTGGAACTGGAAAATAAAAAAAGAGGCGTCAAAACTGAAAAAATGGTCGCCATTTTTCTTCTCATTATTTGAATTTTGAATAGTGCTTCTTTTTTTATTTTGTCATTACCTAAAATTCGAAAGGCGTTTCTTTTTTATCTTTGGTCATCACTTCAATTTAGGTGAGCGTTTTGTTTTTTTTTTGCTCACCAATTAAATTTCGAAGGGTATTTCCTTTTTTTTGCATATAATTTTGGGAACGGGGACGCCAATATGGTCTGCTCAGGCGCAAAATTGCTCGGCACGGCCTTGCATCGTCTTCTGCTCTCTTAAGGATTCCAGCGCGATTTTACTAATCGAGTTTGAAAAACTAAAATACCTTTTTTAGGGTTTTTTAGGTATGACCAAAAAACCCTTATACCGTCATTATGTCGTCTGTCTGTCTGACTGACTGTCTGTCTGTATGTTCGGTAAAAATTTTAACCAAATGGCTAAACCTAGAGAGTTGAAATTTCGCATGCTTATACAACTCTTTGGCCCGCACATAGGAAAAATACTAAAAAATCTAAAAAACATATCCCCCTAAAAATATAAACAAATATGTGCTCATCTAAAAAAAAATATTTTTTTAAAATTCTGAGTAGGGTATCAAATGAAAGCTTAAGTACGTGGATTAGCGATCAAAATTTTATTTTTGCAAAATAAATTATTTTAACGCGATTTTTGCTAAAATTGTGCAAAAAAAAATTGTTCCACACCCTGTAGCCCAGATGGTTTAAACTAAAAATCTGAAAAAATTCTAAGTAATGTACATTGGTGTGAACCGGAATAGTACAGCAGGAATTTTTGATCAGATTATGTTTTCGGAAAATAACGCATTTTTTGTTTTTTGCAGACGATGTAAAATATTTAATACGTTATGTAACACAGTAAACCAGTACGCTTTCATAGTGTGATGGTTAGACCTCTCGCTTTCCAAGTTGCAAGCTAGGGTTCGCTTTCCGTCTGGAGACAATTTTATTTTTCTGTTTTTTTTTTTTGTATTTTTATTTTGTTGAAATTATTTTGTCAAAATTCTAATTATATTTTGGCAAAAGTTGCATTTACTTTTTAAGAGCGTAAATTTAATAACCAGTTGGAATTATTGGAATTATATTTTCATTCTATGTGTCATGGAAACGAAACCGAGGGGCGGAGCATATGACTTAAAACAACCAATGGAAGCCATAGGCGCAATTTACAAAATCTTATGAACCTTGCTATATAAAAATTCTGCACATATTTAGAAACCTAAATAATGGTATTAGGCATTCGAATTAAAATTAACAAAAAAATATTTTAACATAAAATTTGTTTTTAAAGCTCTTAGATTAACAGACAATAAATTATTTTTAAAATATCGATCATTTTGCCGTGATTACTGTAAAGCAAAATTTGTCCTACACAGTCAGCATGCCGTCTTCACTTATTATTCACAATTATATACCTGTGAAACCCTGCAATGTGTGAAAATACACACTTCACATCAATTTTTTTGTCATTACTTTACGTTTATTCAATTCACAAGATTGCTCAGATTGATCTGGTGACGTCACGAGATTAGTCAGATTGCCCAGATTTGGTTAACATTTTCGTAAGCAATATATGTCTGAAGTTAAATAGTGACGCCTAGTGCCAGTGGCGCTAAATGTAACTGTCCAATTTCTGTCGTTGATTACAACTGCTACAGTGTTTTGGTTTATAATTTTTAGTTTATTATTTACCAATAATAGATTTAAAATCACAAACGACACTTATTTCGTGCGGTTTGTTAAGTTATGTTTGCATCATTCCAGTTGGCGGTAAAATTCAACTTAACCGCGTTAACCCCTACCACCAATAACCATTAATCCATGCAATCCTGCTAGATCATCGGGTTGTTTAGAAATGCTCGGAGCGCTCTGAGGGATAAATCAGATGGACTAAAAACAAGCTAATATGTACGCTCTGACTGACTTTCCGGAGCACGGATGGGGAGCACTTGGATCGCCCGGATTGATCTGACTGACTAAACATAAACGCCTAATGTTTCCGCAAACAGAACGTCGTCAGTATGGTCTACCTCAGGTGTCAAAATGGTTCGGCATCCCTTCTCGTCTTCTGCTCCTTTGCGAATTCAAGTCAAACGCAATTTTTACTAATCGAGTTTGAGTCTTTTCGAAGAGTATATCTGATCCATCACCATTTCTTTAGCTTTACTCCGGATTCTATTGACTTCATATTTGTCATTTCCCAGAGACGTTCATTTGAGATTCTGTTGGGCCAGAATATGCGTAAAAACCTACGCAAACAATTATTAACGAAAACTAAGGGATATGGCTGTTCCCTGGAAGGTGAATAATCCTTTTATCATCTGGAATCCACGTTATTTTTTGTTCGACTTTTGAGTTTTTGTATGAGTTTCAAAACTGGATTTTCCTTTTTCAAGATCCACTCCATATATTTTCTTAACATTTAACTTAAAATATTTATATGTTCATTTCACCTTCAATCGATCTACAACTCGATTTTATAATATGATGAATCATTTGAGTAAGTCGTAAGTAAAACTGTAATGACTTATTAGTCATTACTATTTATTTACGACTGCGGAAATTATTTATGACTTAACCTAACAAATAAGAATAGTATTTATAATAGAATGTATCGTAATGCCTTGGATTTATGAAATATTTTATTTCGTTAGTGAACTATCTCTTCGTTATATTTAGTTGTTTATGTGTCCTTTATAACCTTGCATTAGAAGAATGTTTTCGAGTCGTTATTTGTAGAAAGCATTCTCTAATCATGTTATATAGGTGTCGGAGTGTTTGCATATGCGATGTATACTGAGAAATGTTTGAATCATGTACGTAAGGATATTCCATTTGCAGAACTAATGGTGGAAATATAAGGTTGCTTGTCCACTACCGACGTGAAATCCAATAACCTCTCGAAATAGATAAATCCCATTACAATATCCACGCCTGAAGACCACCGACCACTCTGTGTATTTTTCATGGTGATACTTCTTCCACCCTTACAATATTTATAGGCAGAGACGTACGAGACTATGGCAAATGTGGCCCCGGCTATTGGCGCCAATCTTACGTAGGCGTTAAACAGAAGGCAACAAACATTTTTAACAATTGTTTCTTATTGCTGGTTTAGATCTGTTATCGGTTTATCTATTTACTTATTTAAAATATACGTTAGCTTTGTTCGTAGATGAAGTTTCTATTAAGGCACCAACAATTAAGCAATAAGTTCGTGAACAGGTTTAACGCATATGTCTGATTTGAGATGTGCTACATATTTTTGTTACCACGAATGCTAAATTTGCCAGATATAGGATTGCAATCACGGTATAGTAAATTTAAGTAGGAGAACTGTTTATTAATTAAATTCAACGAAACTATAGCAACAGCTGGTTTTGTTCTTCATGACAGATCAAAAGTAATCGAAATTGAACAAGGAATAAGACAGCGAGATACAGTTTCCCCGAAACAGTTTACTGCAGTTTTAGAGTACCTGTACTAAGGTCTATCTTGGGAAAACAAGGGCATTCAGATTAATGGTATGAAGCTAAATCACCTGAGAATCGGCGATGATATTGTTCTCGTATCAGACTGCGTTCAGGATGCATTCCAAATGCTGCAGGAACTAAATGAAACAGCTAAAAACGTAGAGCTCAAGATAAATAAACAAAAAACCAAAATGATGACAAACCTTGTATTGAGCGAGGCGCTAAAAATCGACGATGCTAATATTGAACAGATTGATGTTCACAAGTATCTTGGGCTCGAAATACAAATTGACAGTGACAATCAAATGTGGAAAATCTTCAGGAGAATATCACAAGGATGGAAACCCTTTGGTAAACAACGAAACATTTAAAAATGTGCCTTAAAAAGAAAGCTTTCGAACTATGTATGTGTTATTCCCATCTTAACCTACGGAGCGGAAACCCTAACACTGACTAAAGCTTCTGCTAGAAAGCTTCAAGTAACCGAAAGGTCCATGGAACGAGTTATGCTTGGTATAATGCTGTGGGGCAAAATACCAAATTATGAAATTCGTCAACAGATGAAACTAACTGACATCCCAGTAAAAGCAGCTTGAATTAAATGGAAATGGGCAGGTATCTAGCTAGAACAACTGACGACAGATGGACCAAACGGATCCTCAAGTAGAGACCAGGGGCAGATAAATGTAGTCGAGGAAGACCGCCGCTGGACTGATGACGAACTGGCTACAAGAAGCTCAAGAGATCGCACAATCTCAAGTATGCTAATAGCAAGAAAGCGATATATATGGTTATATGCAAGAACCTACTACAACCAATAATAACCCTAGCCAACGCTCAACACATCGAAATGAAACAGGAACGAGAACAAATTGAAGCTTGGATCATATTTGTTATCGAATAGAAAATTCATGAAATGTGGATATACATACGTATAGTCAGAATCTCTACCAAACCAGTAACTATGAAGTAATTCAGAGAATGAGTTATCAACGAGAGATCATGTAGAATATAAAGAAAAATCGAAGCTAGAATATCTTGCATATGTGACGAGAAAGAAACACAATTACCGTATCCCGTACAGGGAAAACTGGAAAGAAGAAGAAGCCCCGGAAGTCCTAGCTCAGTAACTTGAAGCAATGGTTCGGTATGACATGTATAGGACTATTTTCGATGATTTCTGTTAAGGTACTGTGATAGCCAACGTTTGGGATGCATAAGACGACAGAAGTAGACGGAAAGCACCGTCTTTAACCTTTCCTTACAGCAAACCTATCTTTAACGAGCTGGATTCGCCAATCATATTACTTCACACTTAAGTTTTAACATAAGTGTAGGCACAATAGGAAAGCAACATCAAAATGTAAGATGTATTTGTAACTAAGAAAGAAATACCAACAAACATCAGGGTAGGGCTCTTGAAAAAAGTGACAATACCGATTTTGACATACTTTTGAATCTGGACCATCATAAGAAACATAAATCTAAAATAATTAGGTCTGAAAAGAGATTTCGATGAAGGCAAATCAAAACTAAACAGAATTATAAATGAAAAATTCAGAGAAAAGCTAGACATAAAACCAGTGGTGACTTTAATAGAAAGACAGCTAAGATGGCTGGTACATATACACAAAATGTGCGAAATAATAAAAAGAGTTTTTGAATGAAGAACAGTGAAAAAAGGAGGACCAGGCATACCGATTAAAACTTGGTAATAAGAAACAAAAGAAGTTAAAATGAAGAGAGGTGTAAGTGGGAGACGAAAAACAATGTACAAAGGGCAGAATCCGATGGAAAGAAATTGGAAAACGCCAGAAAATTAAGCAAGGTAAAAGGGCTTTAGAATTTAATAAATTTCAACATAAAACATATTTCACAGATACAACTATGTAGCACTGTAATAAATAATTGAATAAATTAATAATAATTAACACCTTTATAACATGGGTGTTTTAATACTGGGATGATGTATTAAACGTTTATGGGACAATAAGTCAGTGTAATTGCTCATGAAAGCAGCGGAGAGAGAGAACAGGTAGGCTTTATATTATTTTAGCAGCACGTTAATATGTTGTACAAAACGATCTAATTCCTAGCGACGTATTACACACGCTGGAAATTGCACACATTAAACAAAGCGTGAAGATATTAATTATAAGCGCTTGGGAGATAATGACGCGTATATGTACGGTGCGGAACGTAAGATTCCAGTATGAACGGTGAGCGCTGTGCTGTCTTAACCATGGGCGTAGAATAACGCAATTGGCGGAACATGACTACGAAATTAAATGTTTATGTATATACCATGCAAAATGGCTGAAGCAACTCTTAATACGTACGTTTAAATTATAATGTTTTAAAAATTAGTATATGATCCTTATTGGTCCGTATTGATCCTTAAACTGTAAGATCACGACTACCGTTTTATAATGAAAGTCTTGCATCGTACGAGGGATGTTTGATAAATCAATCACGTTGATAAGAGATGGCGGTCAGATCGCAAATTTGATATTATTTCTGATATTTGTCATTTTTTGTACACAAACATACTATGTTTGAAGTAGTTTGGGAAATAGTACATTAATAACAGTGTGGGGACGGCGTGTGGTACGGCCCATGTGGCCAAATGGTGCGCCCGCACTGGCTAGATGTTCGGCTGGCCAACTCGCAGGACCAGTGCCCCTTTGGATGATCGCCGGGCACGGAGCGAATGGACGGGATGGATGGAAGGATCGGTGCTGGTGGTTGATCTTGGTGCGCCGCAGCAACTACTAGAACGTTCCGATGATGTTGATGTCTTCCTGACAATAATTATCACGTGGATACGTGACGGCTATTCAGCACTTCTAAAAGGATAAGGATTAGATGCTGCAGGGAGACTTATAGCTAATACTTATCTTTTATTGCGGCTGCAGGAAGAGCGAATAACAGCTGAGGTGCTAGGACCTTTTCAAAATGTACTACGAAGACTGGAGATTACATGCCATATGGGTGCCAGGACCCGGTAAACACTGTACATAAACTTAAAAATTGCCAGAACAGCACATCTGTCAAATATATTTATTAAGCAACACTGCATGACAACATAAAACATTATGGAAAACAAATGAATCTTCTCATAGCCTACTACCAACATCGCGGAGGCAAGCCACAAGATGGCTGTGTCCGTTGTCCAAACCAACAGTGTTCGGAAACAGATAAGTTTCTGTTTATATGCTACAATAGAAAAAACTGAATTCCGTATCTTGATAAAACACTAATTTTTGTGCAAAAACAACTGAATCTTCTCATAGCCTGCTGCAACATCGCGGAGGCAAGCCACAAGATGGCTGTGTCCGTTGTCCAAACAAACAGTGTTCGGAAACAGATAAGTTTCTGATTATATGCTACAATATAAAAAACTGAATTCCGTGTCTTGATAAAACACTAATTTTTGTGTGGAAAAAAAACATTGAGGAAACTGAAACAAAGCATAAGAACCATTATGGGAACTATGCTTCATCGTATGGAATGGTTCACAAGTGGTTCACGGAATTTCGTTGAGGTCGTGCAAGCACGAATGATACTAAACCACCGAGACATCCAAATGAAATCACAATTAAAGAAATAGTCAATAAAATTCATGATATCGTGTTGTGCGTCGTTTGGGTGATAGCTAAGATGGCAAATATATCAGACGAAAGTGTGTTTCTTCTCCTGCATGAACATTTGTGCAAGAAAAGGCTATTCTCCCGCGTCTACTCAGAGTGGATAAAAAACCGAATCGCGAGACCATTTCGAAGCAATATTTGGACATGTACAAACCCAATCCAGGTTAGTTTTTCTGGCGTTTCATAACCGCTGATGAAAAATTGATCCATTACTACACCAGAAATAATAGATAAAACAGGGGATTTCTCATGGCGAACGTGCTCCGAAGAAGGTAGAAAGGGTTCCCCCAACCGGAAAGTTCATGGCCACGATTTTCTAGGATTCGCAAGGCATAACCTTCATCGACTATCTAGAAAAGGGAAAACGATCACAGGGCAATATTATGCCACTTTATTATATTGGATCGAATACACGCTGAATTGATGAAAAAGCTGTCCCATATTGCGAAGAAAAAGTTGTATTCCAATATGTCAGTGCATCACTCGTTCAATTTGCTCAAATTGCGCTACGAAATACTCCATCATCTACCCTATTCTCCAAACTTGACTTCTTCTGACTTATTTCTCTTTCCAAACATGAAAAATTAGCTTGTTGGAAAAAGATTCGCATCGACCGAGGAGATCATCGCTGAAACACTCGCTTATTAAGCAGAGTTCGATAAATCGTCTTTTTGAAAGGCTTAATAAGTTGCAATATGGTTGCGCAAAATGTATCGAGCTAAAAGGAGACTATATTGAAAACTAAGTCACTCTCTTATCAAACACTATGTATATTATTAACTAACGATAATAATCGTAGCAAGAACATAACCGAAATGATCGAAGCTTTTAAGAAACTACAAACTGCTACTCAGAAAATGAGATTGATGGCCAATCCTCAAAAAAACAAATACAGTCATGCGCCGCATAACTCATGAGTTATGCGGCGACAAGTATCAACCCACAACCAACAAACCCAACAAGTATCAACCAAAGTAAAAGTATGGTAACCATGAGTTGAATGGCTACATTTTTCAATTAACTACAGGGCGGCCCAAAATTTGCGCTACCATAGGAAAAATTCATAACAATCTTTCTCCATAACAATTTTCTTTTTTTTTTCTCATTTCATATAAACATTTGAAACCTTGGAGAATTGTTATGGACAAATTTAGCACACCCCAAAGAACCGAAATCGTAGAATTTTATTTTGAAAATTGGCGGTCCATTGTACGCACACAGAGAGCATACATGCGTCATTATCAAGTAAAGAATCCGCCCTCTAAACCGGCAATAATCCGTTTAATTCATCGTTTCAAACAACTGGGATCTGTGATCGACTTGCCACGAGTCGGGAGACCAGGTTTCATGTGAATCCTGGAAAACAGGTCTCGTGTTGAGCAAACTTCTTCAAGGATGAGAGAGGTAATACAGTAACGATGACTGGGGCCCGATATTGCGAAATGTTAAAGAATTTTTCCGTCCAGCTGTTCAGGTCACACCTGAGGTTTGGTGGCAGCAAGATGAAGCGACTGCCCATGCCGCGAGCCAGACTATGCTGCTCATGAGGGACATGTTTGGAGAACAATTAATTTCATGCCAATTTCAACTGGCCAGCGAATTCTCCCTATCTAACCGCTCCATGTTTTTCTTTGGGGCTACCTAAAAAATTGTGTTTACAGAACTAAACCCCAAAATATCCAGGAGCGGAAGGAAAATATACGAACAGAAATACGAGCAATGGATCAAAATGTACTAGAAAGGGCGCACTCATGCAAAGAGGAAAGTGGAGGCCATTAGTGTGACATCATCTTCCATAATTGGACCAAAAAAATTTTCCAAATGTTATATTGTCATACACAGAAACCTTATTTCATTTAATAAAGAAATAAAAATATCATTCAGTTTTTAAATTGTAGCGCGACTTTGGGCCACTCTGTATCACTCAGAGAGAGATAAATTAAGAATGAAGATATCCATACAAATTTATATCTGGAATACTGGACACAAATTTACGTCCCTGAAATGGAACTGGGTTAGTCATGTAGGTAGACAAGAAACTAAGATGGACAAATAATACAATACAATTCACAAGTGTCTATGAATTTCCAAATTAATGGATTAACGAAATGGTTTCCAACAGTATTATTGGCAGACTTCAATGAAGGTGGTTGAATGATAAAAAGTGGTAGGTAGAAATTGGCACCAAACAATTAAGGACAAAGAAGTATGGAAGAAGATAGAGAAAAATTTAATGTTGAATAAACAAGAATAAGAGTGAAAATACTGGTCGAGTCCTCATTTGCTCATGAACCCAATATGAGTTTTTGTCCCCACATTTGACGAGAATGATCGTGGTCGTCTTGATCTTTTATGCTGGGTTTACATTGGTAGAGTTAAAGAGCTAGTAACTAGCGCAAGTAACTAGAAACTAGTTACTATCCCTGTGTAAACAGTTGACAATGTGACTAGTAGAGTACTAGCTTCTAGTAGTTGGGCTAGGATAGCAGCTAGCTTGTCGACGTATTTACTAGCTTACTATCTTTTCTCCCACTACGCAAAACTGATTCATTTCAAATTGGCGGCAAGCGGTAACCTGTCATAACAAATAGAAAAAAAACCATATCAGGTAAGTTATTATTTATTTACATAAATTGCGTAACCTTGATTTATTAATTGATGATTTCTGAAATCATCTGTGAAATAGCTGCCTTTGATACACGGAAAAGATGTTGTACAGTACGATAAATATTTCTTGTGGCTAGGAAATAAAGCATTAATTCCAATTTTATTCTTGCTGGAATCGCATCCCTCATTAGTGTATCAGTTCGTTATATTAATGAACTAACTAAATTTCATAGCATATTAAAATCATCTAGTGTCATTCTTAAACACAGTCTGTACTCTTTTTGATCTTCCACAGCTAATTCACGAAATAGAAGGGCTGATGCGCCGTGGGTAGCTCTTCTATCAATCCATTTTTTAACCCATTTTCGTTTAGGCTTATATTCTGTACCATTTTTAATGGCATCACGCCGGCGACGATGTATATTCATATTCATAAACTATATTTTGCAAAAAGATAATTGCACAACAAAATCACAATGAAGATGTCAAATGTGTTTTGACACTTACTATCCAGAAAATAAGATAGGATGCCAATTGTGTACGAACACCTACTATCCTGAAAATAAGATAGTAGAGTAAAGCGCATAGTACTTGCGCTAGTTACTATCTTTTTTACTCCACCAATATAAACTCAGCATTAGGAAGGATAAAAAAAAACAAATCATTCATATGCATCTAAAACAGAATGTCCAGCAGGAAGCACTATCAAATTATAGAATTACTTAGAGGTGAATAGGGGAAGAGGTCAAAAACCAATAATTCGGATTATAGTGTCGAACAAGAGAGCAAAAAATTTAAGTTTAAAAATTCTAACACATTTTTTTCCCTCGATCATATTGTGCATCCATTACAACACTTCCTTAACTGTGAAATTGTAAAGCAAAGAGAAACGAAAATCAAATTTGAAAATGAGAAATATCTAATTATGATATTTCCCTAAAAGGGTATTGTATCTCTCCGTTCATGTTTATAGCTTTCATCGTTTATACGAAACATTCATCCAGCATCCCGCTTCAGTATTCAGTATCCCTGTAGTGGAAGTGAGCGAAGCACGGCCAGATATGCTTATTTTATTTCACGACACACCCTATCTCGCCCATAATTTGTGATGCTATGTGAATTTATGGTCTTTATTTTGCGAGCCAATTAATTAATTCTCTCGTCGGCCGCCATGTTCGCTACTTGCAAAGCAGGGGACCCATTATCCAAGATTGCCATGGCTTATAGGCATGACAACAGCTATAAATTTCATTCGGTTTTCAAAATATTTTAGATGTAACATTAGCCGCGTTCGTACGCCCGCGTGCCCTCCACCATACCTTCTTTCGCGCCCTGAAATTAATCAGGGTTCATCCATTTTAGCACGAAATGACGAAGGAAGATACGTTCAAATTAATGATGATTTTTTATAATTTTTGTAATTAACTTAATCTTCCAGCACACTTTAATAAACGCACGAGAATTTCAACACAAAAACTTAACTTTAAACCTTTAAATTATGTGTTTCTTCTTCTTCGCCATATTATGTAGTAAGCATATTACTAGGATACAGTGGTGGCTAGTATATAAGCGCTGTAGAACTACAGCACCCAAAATAAAAAAAAAAAAACTTATTTAAACATTACGGACGATTATGACTTGTTTCACTCTCTCGTACGTTCTCTATACTCTTTCTCTCCCCTTCTGTAAATTTACTTAATTTTTAATTAAAAACCATCAATACTGTCGTGTGTCTTGCTTAATACAAATATTTCGTCTACAAGTTATGATATACAATAACTCAATGTGCAGTATGCATTGGCAGCTCCACTTGCTATTTTGTTGTGACGATTGGCATTGACAGAAAACCTACTTTCGGAGCTGCAGACATTTGCAGTTAAAAGTTTGCGAAACGGACGTTTATCTACAGATATTTTTGTATTTTTAATACTTTATTATTTTCAAGTTGTAAGCATGTTAAACGAAACCGTTGACTATTAAACAACTACAGGCCTATCAGTTTATTAAGTCATTTGTACAAGCTGTTCACCAAAATATTGACAAACAGACTAATAATAAAACTCGACTTCAACCAGCTAGTCGAACAAGCAGGATTTAGGTCAAGTTTTGACCACCTTCGACACAAACGACCACCTTCAGACAATCAAAAGCTTAATAGAAAAATGTGTTGATTATAACAAACCACTTTACTTCGTCGACTTCGAGAAAGCATTCGACACCGTCGAATTGTGGTCGATATTAGCAGCATGAACGACTGTAGGATAGACTATTGTTACAGCTAGTTAATACACTATATACATATTTATGCAACATCTAGTATCTCACTGCACGATACATCAAACGCTTTCAGAGTAAAGAGAGGAGTACGCCAGGGCGAAACAATATCTCCAAAATTATTCACGGCTGTATTACAATACGTTATGAAAGATCTGTCCTGGAAAAACAAAGGTGTCTTAATAGATAGTGAAAAGCTAAATCACTTAAGATTCGCTGATGATATCGTTCTTATATCAGATTGTCTCGGAGATGCTGCCACAATGCTAGAAGACCTAAACGAAGCATCGAAAAAAGTTGGTCTGAAGATAAACACCCAAAAGACAAAAATAATGACAAATCTCGTCCTCAATAGGAGACCAAATATTGACAACGTCGAAATAGACCAGGTCGTTGCATATAAATATTTGGGTCACGAAATAAGAATTGGCAGAGACAATGAAACATGCGAGATTTCCAGATAAATTTCACAAGGATGAGCAGCATTTGGCAAGCTCCGAAACATTTTCAAGGGCAAAATCCCATTATGCCTTAAAAGGAAAGCTTTTGAACTATGCGTCGCGCCTGTTCTGATTTACGATGCTGAGACCCTAACTCTAACAAAAGCTTCTGCTAAAAAACTTCAAATAGCTCAAAGAGCCATGGAGCGAATCATGTTGGGTATGACCTTAAGAGACAGAATACCTAATGCAGAAATTCGCAGCAAAACTAAAGTAACTGACATCCTTGTGAAAATAAATACAATGAAATGGAGATGGGCAGGACATCTTGCTAGAATAAAAGATGGACGCTGGAATAAACGTGTACTCCAATGGAAACCTTGGGCAGCTAGACCGAGTCGAGGAAGACCACCTACTCGCCAGACTGACGACATTAAACGCATCACTACGAATGGGATTCACGAAGCCCAACACCGAACAAGATGGGAAATACAAAGGGCGGCCTATATCTAGCAGTGGATCGAAACGGCTGATTGATGATGATGATGATGATGAAGCAAATTCTTTTAAAATTAAATTAGTTTTTAAAGATTTTGTAGAACAGAAGATGGAGTAACAAATGCAATAATAAGAATTCAGGATATTGCATGTTCTGTATAGCAGTGTTTCTCAACCTTTTCTGGCATGGGACCCCCCAAAATAACTTAAATATTGTCTGCGGCCCCCCTATATATATATAAAGGCTTACCATAATTATGAAACTCTAAACCGGAACAAGAACAGGAACTAGGGCAAAGGAAAAAATGTAACCACAAAAAAATGTTTTATTATTAAGTCTTACAAAAGAAATATGCAGATGGTCTGCTGCAGCAGAAAGTTAATGTTTTTATTTATTGTACCAGTACAACAAATATTTTTAAGAGCAGGTTCTAACTTATAAATTGTTGTTGCTATACCAATATAATTCAATATTCATTTAGTCAATAATCTGGATTTATGAAAATGATTTAAAAAATAGTTTTGTTTCTCTAGTTATAGCCGGTAGTGTATGCATGTATGTGTTTCTATATTGTCCATAGAAGCACATTCTACATAACAATGACTTACATTATAAAATTAACAAAAATTTCTACAAATACCTTTCCAGTCGCTCCAATTTTGGTCTGCATGGAATCCAAACACTAAAGTCTACACTATTTCAAGTATTTTCTGCACTTTAATCACTTAAAAATAACTAAAAACGTCAGAAAAAAATGAAGACGCCACTTGCAAAAATCACGTATCACTACATATCAAGATGGTTAATCCTGATAAAGCTCATTAAGGAATATAGTCATTAACAATTAATACATAAAGAACAGAATTGCTTAAAATAATTCTTTATGAGAATAAACACATATATTAATATTTTATCAATAGTATACATGTGGTTGAAATTGAACTACTGGGCCCAATACACTATTTTTTTATTATTGAAGATGAGATTTAACGTTAAATTTGGAAGTTACTTGGTACTACATGATCTAAAATAGTTATATTTTGTTACTTTGTATCTTTATATAAATAGTTATACATTTTGATTGAGGATTTGTTAAAATTTCAGAGCTATAGCGTTGGAGACACGGCCTATATGGTAAAATGGGAGGACAGAGGTGATAATAGGATGACTTTTGGGCTATCAATGATAATTCTGAGATCTCAGAAAGGGATGAAAATTACTATTAGAAGGATAATGGAGTTATCTCTCGAGAATTTTATACAGGTTAATTTTTTTATTTACGGGTTCATTTGGAGGACTAAGGTGTCCGCCCCCGGACATTATGTCCTTAAGGCCCGGTCTTTCCACCTTCATTTAAACCACTATATTAGTTTAAATTAGTTGTTAAAATAAGTATAATTTATTTTATTTAAGTTTAAAAGCTATATTTTAATGGATATAAGTGTCATATATTTATGAATATATCTTGCAAAATTGAGCATTTTTCTATTATAATTTCATGCTTCGATTTTATAAGACTTCGCGGCCCCCCGACGAAGCTTTCATGGTCCCCCAGGGGGCCGCGGCCCCCCGGTTGAAAAACGCTGCTGTACAGCACATTAAAGGTTCATTTTATTCTACACATTTGACTAAATGAGAAAGTATAATTGTTAATATCCTATATTGTTAATGTATATATTAGAAAATGTAATATTTCTATATTTATATGATTTTATTTATAACAATAATTTTCTTTGCCGAAAGAATATCTCAATTATAATGCTGGTTGCAGCCATATATAAGTCTTGCAGCACAAGTTGTAAAGTTTATTTTATTTTATTCATTTTTTTTGCGGAGCATCAATTTACGGGTGGGGGTTAAGCTACGCCACATTCTGCAACACCTCCATTATAGGTTTCTACGAGCCGCCACTGGTAAGATACAAGTAGAAAAATATATCATAATCAGATCAATTCTGTAAAAAGTTACTGTGTAGTAACGTTACTACAAGATAAAATATTATAAAAAGTATAATGACTTTCATTCATGATAGTAACTGACTTAGCTCATAGTGACAAAGTTAGTTACTATGATCATAGTTCCACTGAGTTACAGAATTGGTCTGAGTTTGTAATCAGTTTATTATTGTCATAGATTAAAAATGTATCTATTTATTATTATTATTCTTTGTGTATTTGCTTACGTTCTCCTACTTTACACCCCTACTTATTGTGGATTGATGTTTTTCTCGGTCTACCTGGTCTAATATTCTTTACTGTTCATGCTTCAAAAACTCTTTTTACTATTTGGTTTTCACCCATTCTGTCTATATGTCCCAGCCATCTTAGCTGTCTTCAGTCATGGTTTCCACTGTCTTTGTGGGTAGTTTTTTTGTGAATATCTCATTTTTTACTATGCCTAATTTAGTTTTTTCTTCAATTTTTCTTACATATCTCATTTCTTATTTTGGACATGAGCTTCTCTATGGTGGTCCAGGATACAGAGCATATGCCAAAATCGGTACTGTCACTTTTTTGAAGATCTCTATTCTATTTGTTTTGACTATTTGCTAAAACATTGTAAAATGTACCATTTATAAGACCGGTATCTTATATCGTACACATTTGTTCCTAGTATTGTGCCTGCTTTATAAGCGGTGAATTTTTTATTGTAAATAATTAAACGCATTATGTTATTAGTTAATATTAACTAATTTATAAATAATTTTAAAGTTTAAATGAAAATTTATCCTTTAAAACAATAAGATCAGATATGGCACGTGTTAGCTACTGATTTTGTTTGTGGGCCCAAAATGAACGTAGGAAGGTCCGCCGAAGACGTAGAAAAAGGCGGGAAGTTCAATATTTTAAGGAACGCGAGGTAAGGCTTGCCAGACGACATATGGGGGGGGACAGTTTGGGGTGTCACGGAATATAGAATTAGATCCCTTCTAGTATTCCTGGAAGGAAAAATTAGTGACGAGGGTTTCACCTCCAAAGTTTTGGAACATGTTGCGTTGCAAAAACTTGTACAGCAACTTCTACCAATCTATGTCGAAAGGTTCACTAAATGGGTGAACCCATACATCGATACAATTTTAATAGGACGGCTTATTTCATTTCTTATCATTATTTTATCAATTATCGTTGGCGATTGAATGTTATTTAAATTATTTACCTGCGGAATCGATGGTAAATTTGTACTAAAAATATGCTAAATATGACATTTAAAAATTACATCTATAAAAACATATTAAACCCAGTTCAAATCATAATTATTTTCTGCTATTTTAATTTTGCTTTTCTTAAATATTTTCTTCATGATTGTAAATTTAAATTGTTGCAAACATAAATGATTGTAAATACAAACTTCCAAGTTATTAAAATTCTTAAATGAATTAATTCTCTTTTTTTTAAATTTATTTATTTGCTACTATGGTCACTAACCAGGATACAAGTTTTTGCTTAATTTATTAATTGATATATTTTTTAATCTTAATACTACAAATACAAACATCCATGCCATCACCGGGCCTCAAACCCGAGCCATCCTGGTCCAACAGTCAACACGCCAGTATATTGACATTACACCATTAATAACATCATCATTGGCGCGACAGCCCGAAGTGAGCCAAGGCCTCTTGTTTCCAGGTTTCATGACCATGTTTTCAATCTATATATTCAGGGGTAATATGGTCAGTAATACGTCCATTTTTTAACGTAAACAGACACCTACAGTTTAAAGCCGGTTGCGAACGACTAAGCAGAACCTGTAATTTATATAAATATTTTTACACAAATTATTTGACATACGCAGGAATTGAACTCACGTCCGTGTCCTTGCCTAGCGGACAAATAGCAGGAACAGACGATTTAACGTTTGCAGCTACACCATTAATACCATTCTCTTTTTAAACGTTTGTGACAAAACGAAAAACAAAACGTATAACGAACAAGTTTTAAACCGAACTTGTTCGCAAATCGAGAACTACTTATATGTTTTACTATCATTGTTTATTGTAGTTAGTCTTACTTCAAAAAATCACTAAAATGAATCTGCACCATAAAAGCCTTTTTTTCGTATTCAAGACCTTGTTGAGGCATTGTACCGATCAGTTTTTGCTCCTGCTGTTTATATTCAGTTTTATAGTAACAACTATTAGATTTTCTATAGAGTTCTTGTAAGTACCCTTATCTGATCACAAAATCTTACGATAGCATCTTGCCAATTTATTTTTTCGACAAAACATTTTGTTTTTATAAATTAATTGTGTAACAAATATTCTTTTTAGTGCAATAAAAATTATTAGTCGGCGTATATAAAGCAATTTGCAACTAAGTATCTATAGCGTATCAAATAGAGATGTCCAGAATCCTGCCACTATATCTTAAATGCGTATAGGTTTGCCATCTCTCCTGTTTTCACCCGGAGACTTCGGTTATTATTGTCTTGAGACTCGGACTTTTTTGTTTTCAGTATCTACGTACCTATCTAAGTACCTATGGTAGTCTCTATTATCTGACTTTCGATTATTCAACATTGTGGATTATCCGATCATAGTCAAATGTAAAAAAATATTTTGAAATACCGATTTTAAGAACATATTTCATTGCTAAGTCTACAATCCCCCCAAAATGTGACCACGCAAAAATAAATAAATAAAAAAAAACATCCAGTAACGTTTTTAATAATTCATATATAAATTAATATTAATAGCTGTACAATAATCACATTTATCATTGAAATAACACTTTTCTTTGGTTAGTTTGGGAAAAAAAATAGATTTATAGATCACAAGTTAAAATATTTAAAATTAGAACTATAGATGTCAATTTCTTATAAATATTCTTGATGCATTTCTTCAAGAAAACATCTTTTTGTCAGATCAGGGAAGTTCACACCAGTGGTTCGTACCCTATTCAGAATCACGGAACACTTTTTTTCAAGAATTTTGCGGAGCACTGTAAAATAAACAGTAAATATATTTTTTATATTGCAAAATATATTAAAAATCGCATACATAACAGTTTACATATCAGTCAATAGCAAATAACAATCAGTAAATGAGATAAAAAAAAAGAAAATTATCACAATCTCTTTAATGCGATATTTCGGCTTGATGACTTTTACAAATGTTTTCAATATTTGGTCTTATGTGTGAAATAGCTACTATCATTTCGTCTTCTATATTTGTCAGCCTTTCACGTTTCTTTGTAATAAAATTTTCACTAAAAAATCGCTTTTTCAAAAATAGTTTTAAAGTCGGTTTGAATCCAAAATTCTTCAACTGGTTTTTCAGAAAATTTCATTTTAAGACTACGATCCTTTGTAGAAATCGATAAAAGCTAACATAAGTACATAAGTACAAGTAGAGACGAAAAAACTAAAAACAATGACTTTTGCTTTTTCGTTTTAGTTTTTTTGTTTCCTCTTAATAATTCACTGTTTTAATTCAATCGTTTTATATTTCACTGATTTTCAAATTTTGGCGGCACACTTTCTCTAAGTTCACGGAGCACAGGTGTTCCGCGGAACACCGGTTAAAAGCCTCTGCGCTAGACTCGCGCACAACTTAACTTTATTTAGTATAATGCTACAAAGCACTAGATGGCACAAATGTAGAAGAGCAAAATTAAAAATAAACGCTATTGAACAAGACAAGCATTTAATATCTTGTTTTCGGCAGTTCAGGATGACATTATTGGTAATTCCACATCCCGTAATGCCGTTTTGGTCAGATAATGGAGACTAGGATACCAAATTTTATTTTGCTTATTCGTCAAAATTTTAAATTAAGTATGTTCGTATTTCTGAATAAATTATTTCGAATAATTGGGCAAAAAAATATAAAAATGACTCTCCAAACTTACTAAATTCGTCTTCTTCTTTTTCATCTTCTTCCTCCTCCTCTTCTTCTTAAGCCTCTTACATCAATTTCTAAATATAAGTTTTGTACCGATTTCCAACTGTACGAATCCAAGCTAGCCCAACAGTTATTTTTAAATCATCGCACCAACGCATTGGTGGTCTTCCACTTTTTCTTTTGTGCTCATAGAGACGCCAGTTCAGAATTTTTTGGCTCGAGCGATTTTAGTCACTTTTCGCTACGCTTCTTGTGTCCATTTTTGCGAAGCAGCTGGAATATCGGCGTCAGCACTTTAGTAATTGCTGGCAAACTTTCTTTTTGTAACCAAAAGCAAATTTACCAAAGGCTTGGTACAACGACTTGGTAGGGAAAGTCGTATTCGTCTTTTTAGTTCTTCTTTTTGGTTCGATCATCTCAATTCTATACGCTGACCTAGGAATGTGCACTCATGAATACACTCTAATTTCACCTTTCTATAATTACATTAAATTATGTCTTCTCTTAATATTCGTTTTAATTTTTCACTGATTTTCAAATTTTGGCGGAACACTTTCTCTAAGTTCACGGAGCACAGGTGTTCCGCGGAACACCGGTTAAAAGCCTCTGCGCTAGACTCGCGCACAACTTAACTTTATTTAGTATAATGCTACAAATCACTAGATGGCACAAATGTAGAAGAGCAAAATTAAAAATAAACGCTATTGAACAAGACAAGCATTTAATATCTTGTTTTCGGCAGTTCAGGATGACATTATTGGTAATTCCACATCCCGTAATGCCGTTTTGGTCAGATAATGGAGACTAGGATACCAAATTTTATTTTGCTTATTCGTCAAAATTTTAAATTAAGTATGTTCGTATTTATGAATAAATTATTTAGAATAACTGGGCAAAAAAATATAAAAATGACTCTCCAAACTTACTAAATTCGTCTTCTTCTTTTTCATCTTCTTCCTCCTCCTCTTCTTCTTAAGTCTCTTACAACAATTTCTAAATATAAGTTAAGTTTTGTACCGATTTCCAACTGTACGAATCCAAGCTAGCCCAACAGTTATTTTTAAATCATCACACCAACGCATTGGTGGTCTTTCACTTTTTCTTTTGTGCTCATAGAGACGCCAGTCCAGAATTTTTTGGATCGAGCGATTTTAGTCACTTTTCGCTACGCTTCTTGTGTCCATTTTTCCAGCTGGAATATCGGCGTCAGCACTTTAGTAATTGCTGGCAAACTTTCTTTTTGTAACCAAAAGCTAATTTATCAAAGGCTTGGTACAACGACTTGGTAGGGAAAGTCGTATTCGTCTTTTTAGTTCTTCTTTTTGGTTCGATCTTACACTCATGAATACACTCTAATTTCACCTTTCTATAATTACATTAAATTATGTCTCCGGGATACATGACGTTTGTCTCTTCATTTCAAACCCAACTTTTCTAGACACACAATATAGTTCTTTCAGCATCCGTTGCAAGTCTGTCAACTTCTTCTAAAATAGGACTATGTCGTCGGTGGACATTAAATTGGTAACACGGGTTCCATTGACATTGAGTTCTTTATTATCCCAGTGTATTCCCTTGAAAACGTCTTCTAGGGCTGGTGTAAACAACTTGGGTGAAAGAAAGCCCAAAGGAAATAGTCATGGCTTTAAATCTCTTTTTAATACGTACCTAAATATGTGCTTAATAAATAATAATATGTAATAAGCATAGTATGTTTATGCCAGGCAACAACTTTTATTGCTAATAGAAACTTAGTTTCTTGATTACAAAAATTTCTTTAAATGACCAATTTCCGTTCGATCATCACAAAAACGACTGCATGTAATATTATGGAATGTTTGAAAAAATATACTAATATTTATTCAATAGTGTTAACAAATAGCTTTGTATTATAAAATTGATTTCTTTACAAAAGCAGAAAGTTTTAAAAAGTTAGAAACAAAACATTTAAAAATAGTGTGGTATCATCCTTCATGCTCGATATAAAGAAGTAAAACGATGTAAAAAACTTTTAGTATCTCATTATTTAAATGTCAGATAAGGAATGATTTAATTTAAATTATATCCATAAAAATATAAGAACTTACAGTTTTTCTATTCCCCTCTAAAATGTTTACTTTTGTATTCAAATTTAAATTACTTCACATAATGAAATTACCATAAACGATTTTTAGAGGCTACGTCATTCCATCATTGGATGAGTAGGTTTAAACCCGGTTCGGGAATACTATCTCATTGATGTTCAATCAAACTAGATTAATACGCTGTCTATAAAGCATGAAATTTCCAAATCTAATAAATTGTATTACATACGAACAGTGTCCGTGACAATAGTTTACTATCCTTTGGTTAAAATGATTCCAGCTTTAAATCCCAGTCCAAGAATAGATGTAACTTATCGAGATTATTATATAGTTTTATTATATTATAAAAGGCGCTAATACAAGAGTTACCTTTTATGTTTTTACAAACGACCACTAGATGGCAATATTGAAATGTGTCATTACTGTGTTCGTAAAATTTGACATTTGTTATTGTGAAATCAGTGGCAGATTATAAATTTACGAAATAGTTTGTTGACAGTGAGCGTTTAAAAAAACAAGTTTATGAAAAAATGAATATTGCTCGTGAAGGTTTTCATTGGATGATTTTTTACGATTTCAGTAAAGGCCTAACTCTACAACAATGCATAGATTTGCTTCGTTCAACTTTTGGTAATGAAGCAGCATCAGAAAAGACTGTTTACAATCGGTTTGCAGAATTTCGTTGTGGTCGTGCGTCCGTCAGTGATGAATCTCGCGCAGGTTGACCAAAATCGGTGTGATTCAAAAAAACATCGATGCTGTGCGCAAAATGATTGTAGAAGATCGGCATGTGGCTTACCGTGAGATATAGATCTGTTCCCTATGGATTCCGCATAATTAGACCAAAGCTCAAATCAAGGCTCGTGTTGAATGAGGTAAGGGAATGCTAAAAAAAAAAAAAAAAATCAACCTAGGCATTGCAAAATCCGTTATTCTCATTAAATTTATTATGAAATATAAACTTATTAGTATTGCTAGAAAATGAGACAATTTGAAATTTACTATTATTCAATAAAGTTTATTTTCATAGCAGTATTTGTGGAAATTATCAAGATTTTTTGGAGCAATATTGTGTCAGTAATTTTAAAGAAAAATCATCAGCAAATAATAAAAAATTAGCTTTAGAAATAATTTCTGACGTCGTTTACTACAAGTAGAAAGAATAATGGTCCCAAATGAGAACCTTGTGGGACACCAAATATAATATACACTAAACTTGACGAAAATGGATTAATTTTGACGGCCATTCTACTACATTCACTTGAATACCCATTTTTAAGAGTTTATTTTGTAAAATATATGGTTGATTTTGTCAAAGGACTTTTTGAAATCTGTATATACATAGTCCACTTGGATTTGTTTATCTAAATATTTTGGCAAACAACCAGTTATTAAAAAAGATTAAAAACAAAAACAAAAAGATTATTTAACGTCGTTTTTTGATGAAAATATCCGATGAAGAGAAATGTGTTAACTGTAATCTGTATTCCTGCCATTTTTCACAATGTATTTGTGTGAATCAAGATTTTCGGCACTAATAGCTCTAAAAATGAAAGAGAAAAACTGCTTGCGACCGGAATATGAATTCAGATTCTGTTTGATGTCACAAACACGACAATTAGCAACGATGATCCAACCACAGGAAAGCCATTGAAAACCATTTTTATTTTATTATATGAGGTGGTTTCTGTGTACGCTAAAAAAATAGACGTAATACTGACCATATTATTCCTGAATGTACATAGATTGAAAACATGGTCACGAAACCTGGAAACAGGAGGCCTTGGCTCATTTCGGGCTGTTGCGCCAATGATGATGATGATATGAGGTGGTTAAATAGTGTTAGGTAAAGGGTATAGGTATCACGTACTCCCTGAAAAAAAAAGCTCTCAATTTAACAAATATATTGTTTAGAAAATGATTTGCCATATAGTCCCAGTTCTTCATAAAAATCAAATCAAAGCTCGGAATTATGTCATTAAACAAAGAACAAATCTAACACCTATTTAAAAAAACACAATGTGTTTTAGTTTGGTAAATCGGAAATTGTCCGAACATGTGGTAAGCCTAAATGTCGATGAAGTCAACACCTGGGAGATTGACACACGGGCTGTTGAGGGTGGTATCTTTGAGTCGGTACTCCCTCGTGCCCGGAGCTGACTCCCCCGCGCCACACTGCGGTGTTTACCAGCAACTAATTAAAGTTTCCTGAGCATGGACCATAACCAGCCTGGAGGAAGTATACAAGCATAAATTACATTTAATTACAACAATTTTACAATTTGTATTTTGTGGCTCTTGATTAATTATGCTCTAAGATTAATGGAAACCGTAAATTATTTTGAGTTAACTTATGAAATAAAACTTTCTCATTTACCTATCAAATATTTTAAAACAACTTTAATGAGATCATGTATTTTATGCTCTCTTGAATAAATGGATTCAAATGTTTACTTTAAATTCTAGGAATATAAGATACAGAACATTATATAAACACATCTCTTATAATTAAACATCAGTTAAATATTTTGTATTTGGAGCAGTAGGGCAGTATTTCGTAGATAATAATTCAAAAGTAAAGTAATTTTATGACGCTAGTCTACGAATTTTTTGTCTTCAAGTATAATATTACCAATACAAACAATTTTCCGAATTTCTTCTTTCCTCAATTTTTTCTCTCTTTGATATACCTGCTGCTCTTCTTCTTATTTCCAATTCTATATCACTGAGCATTATTCAGATTTCTTTTTCAGTAGCCAAACTTTACTGCTATACAGTCGACTCTTGACGTCTGCGGGGCTTACATTCCCAGTATCCCAGTTTTTTGGTTCCCGGCGCCATTAATGTATCAGAACTTTTCCGCGGCGACTTAAGTCAAAACATTGATCTAATTAACGCAGTTGGAGGAATATTAGAATGTTCGCGGCACCCTGTAGCCCAGCCACAGCGCCCCAGGGCGACGCTTCGCAGAGTTTGGGAATCGCTGACCTATATGATTAAAAAAAAAAAACAGTTTAACGTGGAAGAGAACGACAAGAATAAAAAATATTAATTACGTACATACTGTCATTTTTGAATATTTAACAAGTTTAAAGAATTTGTTTATCAGGGCCGACTGGGGGTTTTGCGGGACATCGGAAAAATATTATATGCGGGGCCCCTCGAAAAAAGCCCCCCCCCGTCGCCAGTCGGACCAGGGCCGGTTTTACCATTAGGCGCCAGAACAATGTAGCGCTTGTCCAGACGAAACTGCCGTTCGTTCGTCGGACTTCCGCCCCTGAGCCGCTCTTTCCCTACGGGCGTCAAGTACACTTGTACCGACCTTGAGTCAGATATTAGATGTATCTGATCTATGGGAAGATGCTTATAAACAGCTTATAAACAGTTGTGTGTTCATGTGTTTTACACGGTGTTTATTGTTTCAACCCCTGATGATTGTTGCATTCAGTTACACTGCACTGTGTTTATAATATGTGCCAAAATTGTTAGAACTATGAAGGCGCAGGGCCTCTTTTTGCGCGGAGGTCCTTTATGCGCGGGCCCTCGAGACAAATCCCGAAGTCTCGACATCTGAGCCGGTCCAGTGTTTAATCATGCTTTTGACTGATAAACAAAAACGGTCTGTATTAGAAATGTATTTTCGAATTGGTCAAAAAGTTAACAGGATAATGTAGCTAGACTTCGGGCAACATATACATGTATTTATTTCGGCCCTAGATTTAAGACCAAATATAGTCGGAGCAATTTGATTTTTTTTTTTTTAATTTTTAATTTATTCAACAATTCATATTGCTAGGATTGGTAACTTTATATTTGTAGATGTTTTTCATATAGGTAACTAGTGTTAAAGCAAGTTTTTTTTGTTTTTTAATAAAAGTACAATCTAGTGCAGGCATGTGCAACCTACGGCCCGCGAGCCGGATCCGGCCCGTTGCCTCATTTTGTCTGACCTGCGATATCTATCTAAAATCCCATTGAATCTGGCCCGCGAGTATATCTTTGTTTTCATAGATCAAACGCGGTTAAACGGCTGATGTTGATGTAGAACAAGCGCCACTTTCTCTGCAAATGGCACTACTTGAGCTACAGGAGAACTCAGATTTGAAGTCAAAAATGAAGGGCATTTCACTAACTGTGTTTTATAAGAAATATTTCCTAGTTGACAAATTTCCGAAACTCTCTTTTGCTCAGAAAATAATTACGCTCTTTGAAAACACTTACAAATGTGAGCAGTTATTTTCTCGGCTCAAGTTCGTTAAATCAAAAACAAGGACGCGAATAACGGATTTGCACCTAGAAAACACGTTGCATGTTGTTTCCTCGAACATTGACAAACTTGTGAGCATTATGAAGTCCCAACCGTCTCATTAAAATTAAATAAACATTTTGTTCTTATTTAACAATATTTATGCTTTTAAAATATTTAAATTTTTTCTTGTTTTTTTTTAGTAATGTTATGAATGTATATATATTTAGTTATTTTTTTATAATAAAGACAATTTTAGTGAAGTAATTTAAAAAAAAAAACTGATGATTCTAAGAAAAAGATCCTAAAAAGTTCTGGCCCGCGAATGTATTTCAGATGGCTATCTGGCCCTCAGTCTTTTGGAAGTTGCACATGCCTGATCTAGTGTATTCTTGAGTAAAAATTTGCAGCACACCGAGGTCAATCTTTACCTTCAAATTAAAAAAAAAAAAAATCAAATTGATCTGACAATATTTGGTCTAAATTCGTTGGACGAAACAAATACATATTTTTCTTGTACGAAGCCTAGCTATACCTGTTAACTTTTTGACCAATTCGAAAATACATTTCTTACACGGACCCTTTTTTTTTATCAGTATAAAGAAAAACCCCCACACAAAAGTCACACTGGAGGTTTTACTCTTTCACTTGAATATTAGAGCTCAATGAGCTGTTGTTTTAGTTATCCCATGTATCTTGGAAGCGAGGACCTTTTATTTGCCATCACTTGAATCTTGAAGGTAAATTCCCTTTTGGTTTCCCGATAAAAATATCGGTCCCGGACCATCCCTGCCCCTGTAAAACAATTTTCCTTCTAAGCCCCCCCCCCAAGAAAAATCCTGGCTGCGTGCTTATTACCCTTTAATGGTTAAAATTACAAGTTTATTATTTTATTAATTGAGTTTGTTTTATTTACCTAAATGTATGTTATGATTGTTACATGCTATTTTATAAAAAGATAAATTTGTTTTTAATAAAAACTAACTTTTTAAACTCTTTAACTGCTTGAATTTGATATACGCTGCAGTTTCGTTCCTAGAAGAACCGGCGTAAACCGAACTGGCGTAAAATGAACCTAACTTGTAGTTAGAGTATAGGGTTAGGTTCCAAGTAAATAAACAGTAGACATAAAGGGTATGTATAACGCTATTTTATTTGACTTACTCGTATTTAACTTACTTTTGACGTACTCGTTGACTCGTATTTAGCGTTTACTTCTGGAGTTTGCTGAGCAGATTGCTTGATTTTATCTGCATTTTTCATAATGGTAGTAACACGAAGGCAGTAAATTCATTCCTGCAGACATCAGGACGTTTCCCCCCACTTTTCATTCGTCTAATAACTTATCTTCTTCTCAAGGACGATAGAAATTCTAGCCCTTTTAGGTCCATCTTGAGTTAACATTTCCTTTCTCCTTTTCTCAGACATGGTATTTGTCTACTGTACCCTTTTGTATATTCATATGCAAAAAACACCTATTTTATAGAAACAAATAAACTAATTTAAATTTGAATAACTAAACTAGTACCTAGTACCTATAGTACCTATAGTACATCAGACGTGTATAAGGATACTTATACGATGATACTGGAGTGCTCTCAAGTCCAATTGTCGCGGTACTTTCCCGATCAGATCGGGGAATCCCAGGCGTACGATAGATAATTCAGCACAGACGTAGTAGTAAATCGGCGTATATCGAGTTCTACGTGTACTTGATGTTTTTTCTGCAATGACGAATTTTTTTTTTTAATAACTCTTTATTTCGCACGAATATGATAAATATGTGAAATATGTACTGTACGTACGCTATAACAATGGCGTATTAAGAGGGGGTGGGGCAATGGGAGCACGTACTCTACATTGTATAAGCATAGAAAAATTTAGCGCTATATTGTTTAGCGCTCTAAATTCTAATGACACAGTCAGAGCATTATCTTACTGAACTTTATTTTTAAGGGTGAACTGTAAAACGATTTTTCCCTATTTGTTTTGTTTGATCATTTCTTTATAAGTGTCTGAAATTGTGGCAAAGTTCGCCACATCCCTTACTTTATTTAAAATTTACCCTCAGTAAATTCCATCTCCTATATGGAATATCTGTTAGAATATTTTAAGATACTCGGTAAAACATACGACATATGAAATCGCTTAAGTATTAAAATCAGTTCGTCGATATAGGAATAAAAGCTTCTCAATATGATCCACTATGGGCTGAATGTAAGTAGGTTAGCGGCAAGGAATGAGAGAAAGGGAGACAGAGAGTGAGAGGTGAGGGGTTCACGGTCTCACTCGCGATCACTCTATCACTTATCAGAATTCTCCTCCCACAATATCTCTTATTCCATCTTTCCTTTGCATTACCAGGGGTGTACTGAAAAATATTAGAAGAACAGACGGCTTAAAGAAATTTATTTCGAAAATAAATTAATTATACTATTCGCTTACGTTCAAAATCGATGAATTACGAAGAGCGCTCATCAAACTGATATTACATATGATATGATACGACAAGTAACTTTTAAATGACAGTCATATGACAGACATATGTTTAAAACCAATACACGCAAATTAAACAGCGCTCATTGAACTTACAAATCACTTCCATCGTCACATCTGTGTTACCTACAAGTTTTGTCATGTCTACAAAATAAAGCATGCTTTATTTTTTTCAGTGTCATTTAGATGTTAGTTTGTAATATTATAAGAGACGACCGTGGTTATAATATTCATTTTCTTTTCCAGTTGAGAAACAAAGATATTTACATGATTATGCTTGTGCAGAATAAAGTAATAAAAATGAACCAAGATCGAGCTTGGGAAAGTATTGCTAAAGAAGTTTCAAAATCAAATAAATTTTGATATTTTGTTATTTTTATTATTTTTGCAGAATAACTTTTGTAATAATAATACAAAGTATTTATTCAGTAACTAGAGCAGTACAGATTGATTTTAAAGTCTTGTTATTATTATTCAATATATGAGACATGGTAAATACCTCTACTTACTTACTTAATCCTGAAGCCTTTTTACCTTACGGTTGAAGTCTATAGCCTAGTAGCTATTTTCTGGTATTGTACTCCATACTTATTTCCATCGTGCTCTGTCCTTTTATTATGTCCTCGTATATTTCCTTATCTACTCTCACTTTAATAAGAATTTAGTTTGTAAAGTAAAATAATGTAATAATGTATTTGGGTAATTGTTAATGTAATAGTTTGAACCCGGAACGCCGAAAGGCCCAGGGGTAATAAAGATTATATATACTCCCACTTTATACCTTCGTTGCACTGTCTTTTATTTATTTGTGACAAGTTTTTCTTCGGCTTCCTGGTCTGGCTTTCTTCACTTTTTCTTAAAAAATTCTTTTTACTATTATGTCATCACTCATTATGTGTCTCAGCCATCTTAGCTGTCCTTCTTCTAATTATGGTATCTACTGGCTTTGTGTCTAGTTTTTCTCTAAATATTTCATTTCTTATTCTGTATAATTTTGTTTTTCCGCCAATTATCATGACTTGTGCATCTCTGTGGTGGTCCAGGATTCAGAGATGTATGTCAAAATCGGTACTGTCACTTTTTTTTAAGATCTACCTTGATGTTGGTTGGTATTTCTTTTTTGATTAGGAACTATAATTTCATATTGTTCAACATCCTTCCTGCTGCGCCTATACTTTCCATAATTTCTTCATCCATTTTCCATCTTCTGAAAAAACTGTGCCTATTTGAACTTCCCTACTTATTTTCAATTATTTTGTCATCTATTTATGTTTTATGTATAAGTTATGTTTTATTTTTATCCTGCTTATTACCTTTGTTTTTGTCTTCTCTGTGCTAATTTTCATATTTATTTTCTTCAGTTATTTATTATACTGGTTCAAGTTGTTTTGTATTTCTGCTAGTTTCACGTTGTACCTCTATTTATATTTACAAAATAAGTTTGGTTATGTTAGTGTTATTGTATGATCTTTTTAGAATGCCTATTTTTCCCAATAATAATTAATGTCTTTCAATGAATATTAATTAGTCTACATCTAACATTTTAAATCTGACGTCTTCTTCATACGAGGATATGATTGGTACTAAACTTTATCACAGCAGTGAGCGCTGTATTCAAATCACTTTACATCTAAGTCATATATTCGTAAAGTCATTGTCAGACCATTGCTATATCATTATCAGTGTTACTTCAATGAGCGCTCGGGCTTAGAGAATATGAAGTACAGAGTATTCGACCCTGCTTCGGGTCGCTAACATTGATTGTAGGCCCCAAAATAAGAATCCCGGCAAGAGCATGGATATTAATATTGGTCAATATACAGCCCCAGACATGGCCACCGATAGGGGTGATATCTACGACTTTAACCACGGGCCCGGCTGTGAAAGAGGCCTAGCAGGTTTCATTAATATCAACTTTTACATAGATACAAAAAAAATAATAATAATAATATTTAGAGTCCGGCCGCCGGAGCGTTTTCCGGGTAGAGAAAGTCCGGTGTTTTCGGGGCAATATGATTTTTATTGTAACTATTCAATTACATCAATATTTAAAAATTACCATTAAACTTTTCGTATTCATACAATTCTCATAACTTCATTGTTTTTTTTTTTTTTTTTCGAGGGCGCCAAGGTGACTATCTAGTCACGGGCTCGAACATTTCTTTGGGCGGGCCTGGTCCCAGACCATATTATTAAACGTATCTTAGTTTATTTTACAATTCATTACACCAAATTTATAATACTGATCATCTTAAAGCATCAAAGGCATCTTATGCAGTGCATATTCATAGAGCCCTGCGCGGATAAGCTTTTCTGTATCCGCATCCGATCCGCATCCGCACATCCATGATCCGCATCCGATCCGCATCCGCAGCTTTTGTAAATAACAAATCCGCATCCGATCCGCATCCGCAAAAATATCCGCACTATCCGCACTACAGGTTTTGCTGTCAGTTTGGAAAGAACTAACATATTTCACCTGTTTAGGTAATCTTTGCTCTAAAACGCTACTGAAAATTTTTGGATTTACCAGCTTATTTATTACTAACCTAACCTAAGGAAGGAACGCCAAAAGTTTTAAGGCCTAGATGCGCTAATAACTTATTTAAATCTAGAGAGAGATAATAATTTTGGGGGGCCTAAGCGTTCTTTTTCGTAGGGAGTAAGTGGCGTGCTGCTTTTTTTAATATTGAATTTTAAAAAAATCAGAAAAGTTACTTGATAGAAGGTGCTTCATATTTTTAGGATCAAGTCACTCTTACGCCATTTCGCGCATGAGTTAGGCAATGCAACTTTTTCAAATAACAACGGGTGTCATTTTTAAAATTTTTGGAATCTGTAAGACTTTTAACTTCGGGTAGTAAAAAAAAAATTGGCAGGTTACATAATAAAATTTTCGAGAAAAAATTATGTAGGTAAATTTTGGTATTTAAATAAAACTTACTAATCAGTTAAAACTTACTAATCAGTTTTATGTAAAAAAAAACCTTTATCAGATTTAAAAGCCAGAATTAGAGCAGAGGTAGGAAGAATTACGTCGAATGTCCAAAATATTATTTTCTATAATATATTCAATAATAAAAAGAAAGTTAAGTTGATTGTCTCAACTCAGTCTTGATCATGGACAATTGTCTTAATAAAAATAACATAAAGTGAGATTGAATGCTACAAAATATCATGTATATACAGACAACCGAAAATAACCGAGGACTGCGTAGTCAGAACACAATTGCTTGTTTCTCCGAACAAAAAACCGAAGATTTAATGTTCACGCGGATATTGCGGATAAGCGGATATGACATTTAATCCGCATCCGATCCGCATCCGCATGGTTTAAATGATAATTTATCCGCATCCGCAGAAAAGTTGCGGATATCCGCGGATAATCCGCGGATACCCGCGGATTTGCAGGGCTCTACATATTCATTATGATCAGACGAACAGTTGCAGGATAATATACTAGTAAGAGAAAATTTGCTGGCCAATGACCTTGAAAACAAGAGTATAGTTCAATCTAAAAGGTTTTATTCATTCGGAGAGTGAGAAATAAATATCTGTCTTGGGTGCAAAACGGTGCATACACGAAAATACCCATACGCTTAGATGAATATATTTAATTATAATAGACAAAGATAAAACAACGGACGTACGTGATACGAGCAGGACTGATATTTAGCGGGTACGCACAGGTAACATTTTCAAAGTATTCCGTACCCATTGTTAAAGACACCTAAAATTATCTGTACTCTATAAAAAAATTATGTTCTTGCATCCAGCGTAAAATTTTTGGTGTGTATATGCTAGAAACAGAAATCTTATTCCACGTTGTCATTCAACATCGGATGTATGCGGTATATCGGTGTATGCCATACTCATTGTTAAATACGTTTAATATATTCTCTGGGTACGAGTAGTTCAATTACGTTATAGATAGTTTACATAGAATTGTATGAAGTAGATGCAGTTACGGTCAAAATAATAAATACACCTAATATAGTAACCTTATTATTTGTAGTTCGAACACTAATTAAATTCATATTTTTATTTTAACTGGCATAACAAATAAAGCACTTTATTATTTATTAAATCCATATTATTTATCAAGAAATATTATTTGGTCATAGAAATATTTTGATTTTTGTGAAAACACTGCCTGACATGGTTGGTCAAAATAATAAATACATTTCCTAAAACTCTTAAAAATGATATAAAAATGTTCAAACAAGTTAATAATATATTTAAAAGTATATGTTTTACAAAAAAAAAAATTATTTAGTTTTGTTCAAACTATTGCAAAGATGGGTAAGAATAAACATTGTGGTAGTGAAATGGAACTTAATTTAAAAAAATAAAAATAATGGCAATTCTTTTACAAGATTGCTAATATTATGGGTTGCTCTTTGGGAATGGTACAAAATGCCACCAGTCACTCATTTAAAGAAGAAACCCGGGGTAGACCACACAAAACTTCGAAGAACGAAGATAGACGCTTGGTGAAGGAATTGAAAAAAATCCTTTCATGTCATCAACTAATTTACTAACCGAACTACAACCAAATATTTCTGCACGAACTATTAGAAGGAGGTTGGTAAAGCATAACTTAAGATCATGTTCGCCTAGAAAAGTACCATTATTAAAACCAAGACACTTACAAGCCCGTAAGGAATTTGCTAAAGAACACATTTACTGGTATGGTGCAGAAGGTATTAAAAAATGGAGAAATATTTTATTTAGTGACGAAAGTAAATTTATGTTGTTTGGAAATGATGGGAAGAAAATTGTTAGGCGTCCTCCAAACCAGGCGTTTAACCCTAAGTACACGAAAAAAGCCGTTAAACATGGAGAAGGTAAGATTTCAGTTTGCGGTTGTTTTTCTTGGCATGGTATAGGTCCATTATTTCGCATAAATGAGATGATGACGAAAAAAATTTACATCCTAATTTTGGAAACTATTATGCTACCCTATGCGGAATGGAATATGCCACTAATATGGATATACCAGCAAGATAACGACTCTAAACACACGGCTCGTGCAACAAAAACATGGTTCCAGCAAAACAATGTTCAAGGTTTACCTTGGCTTGCTCAATTACCGGGTTTGAATCCAATAGAAAATCTTTGGAAACTAGTAAAAGATAGGGTTGAGCATGAAAAACCAAGGAACAAAAATGAATTATGGACTGCTGTTCAAGAAGGTTGGTACAGCATTCCTGTAGAGAGCTGTCAAGGGCTCATCGAGTCGATACCCAAACGATGTCGGGCCGTTTTGACAAATAAAAGTCATGCTATTGATTACTAAGATTATAAAAATTAGTATTATGTAATTAGTAACAGTAAAATGAAATATAAATTTTATATTTGACTAAATTTTCTCGATTGTATTTATTATTTTGACCGTAACTGTATATACATACATAGGAAAAGTCTAGAAATATAAAAAAATATATGAAAATAAATAGCGTATGGTTTCTTTTGTACGTTTGTTGTATTCTATCAATTAAAATACTCAGTACAGAATAGTTTACAACAAAATAAGCTAAATGTTATTTATAAAAATAAACAATATTTGAAAAAAAAATTTTAAGTACAGATTTAGGTACAGAATCTAAAAATAAAACTAAAAAAATGCTAATAGAGAGTATGATCACTGCCCTACATATGCGATTCATGGACAAAATAACATTATTGATGTCTTCTTGAGGTACCTGTAACCATTCTACTCTTAGAAGCTCTCTGAATCTAAAATTATAGTGGATGTTATCCATGTGTGGAGTAATTCTTCTCTTAAGCATGTCCCATGGTGCTGGCCATGGTATCGCATCAATACCTTCATTATCCAGCCAGTTCGTTATATTTCGCGCAACTTGTGGCCGAGCATTATCCTGGACAAGATGAAACTGATCATCAACAGCACCACGAAATGGACGCACAATAGGTTGAAGAATATTATCCAAATACTGTTGTGCAGTTACAAATCCATTGGGAAAAAACAAGATCAGTTCTACCGCCAATGCTTATCCCACACCATGCTATAACAGTACCACCTCTGTAACTGTGAACTTCCTGGACTTTTCCATACCCTTGTTCAACGAGAATCTGGATGAATTCCAAATCTGGACTCATCAGTAACAAAACTGTAGCCCAATCATTATCACACCAATATTGAAAATTGTGACACCAGTCTAATCTTGCTCTGCAATTGTCTCTAGAGAGGGGTTGTATTAGCTTCATGTAGACGATTTCTTACAGTATCGCGACTAACGGTTAAGTTAGGCGCTCGCTATAACTCCCTTACCAATTCGGGTGCTGTAATAGTAAGTTGCCTTCTAGCATTTAAGACCAAAAATCTGGCTAGACCTGTTGTACAGCGACCACGTCCCGGATTTTGTTCGGGCGGACTCCCTGTTTCCCTGTAACGCATCCATAACAGACTGACAACACTTTGAGAAACTCCTATCCGGTGGCCTATATCAACTTGCCTAAAGCCAGCTTGGAGAAGAGCCACCGCACGATTCATCTCGTGGATAGTTAAATGCTGTTGCCCCATTTTAAAAAGGAATGCCACTGCTTAAAAACACTGCAATTATTAATATAAACGTTTTAAATCGAATTAAAATGAAACATGTGATCAACCTACGGATCATGTACTGAACAAAATTTGTCAAATTTGTATTTCTTTTGTCTTGTTAGTTATTGTTTTTACTTGTTTTCCATAGCCAACAACTCATAACTGCCTACTTTAATTGAAATACAACATTAAATGTACAATAAGCAATATATTTTCATATTTTTTTCAATATCCCTAGACTTTTCCGATGTGTGTATTTGTTTATCGATTTTTAGCTAGTGTTTCTTCTCGAGAATTCTTTCTCGAGAATTTCTCGAGAAAAAGTTATAATTCTCATTTTTCATTCTCGAGAAATGTAATTTTTTCTCGAGAAATGTAAATTTTTCTCGACGCCACGTTTAACGCATTGTGCTTTTAAAAAACTATTATAAAAAAATGTTTAGTGAGTCACTGATTATAATTTAATTTTGATAAAATTTGTCTTCTGTCTTCCGCAACGCAATTGTGGCAACAGATAAGAAGCGATTTATAATATTTAGCTAATTATTTTTACAATATTTTATTTTAATTTAGTGTATTATTTATTATAATCAATTACATTTCTTTTTTTGTTCTGTTTTAAACTGTCATGTAAAAGATTACCTACAAGTTAAATAAAATAATTATTACTATTATTATTAATTTCTTAATTTCTTGAAAATTTTTCTATTCATATGTATTTTCAATTAATATGCAATTACGTGTCGTTTTCATAATCCTTTTTGAAGCCCCGTTCATTTGTTCTAATATTATTTAAATGAATACTTTAGTACTTTAAAGTTGACTATAATTTTAACATGTTTATATCCTCTACAATATTTTCAACATTAAAAAAAGATATATTTTCTAATAATTATTTTTCTCGAGATTTCTCGAGAATTCTCGAGAAATTAAGTCTAATTTTTCATTTCTCGAGAAATGAAAAATGTCGAGAAATCAGAAACACTACTTTTAGCCCAACGATCAGAATCACGATTCTCGACGAGTAAACCTAGGTACCTAAAGATTTACATAATTACATATTTGCCATTTATCTTCAAAACTAATTACAAAAACACTTGCTAATATAAATAACTTGAGAACAACCATTTTATCGACAAATCCATAATTGATCATTATTCACCATGTACCTGCATAACTCTAAGAGGGCAATATCACCCTCTTGATAGTCTTGACCTAATTTAAACCAAATGTTAGTTAAAATTCTTCGCACATATAGTAGAGGATATAAAACATTGCACCCCATGATTAATATGTAAAGTCCGTACATTTTATGAAACGTAATCTTTAGTACTTAACGTTAATATTAGTAAGTGATCCGCGAGCCCCTTGTTAAGAAATTGGCTAGACACCCCTGTTCCCGCGAGTCCCGCGCAGTCCCATCTGCGCGGACCATCTATGCGAGCTCTTTATATATAGGATATGTTAACCAAAGAGAGTGGGAGCTTTTGAAATTTTAAATTTCCTCAACTTAAATATTCCATTTAGCAGCACTCTCGTCCGAGCATAGCAAATGAGCTATCTTGGGTTTATACTTCAATTCGACCGAAGAAGATATTGCCCTACCTTGCAAGCTCGGATCATATTCGTTAATAAATCAGAGGATTTTGCTGTATCCTATGACTTTCGATTGATTTACGAGCGATTGTTTTATTTTTATGATCCACCTAGAATACGTTTGAAATTTCAAGTAACTTTATGTTGTGCGTATATTTCAAATTTATGGCCAGAAATTCGAACGAAAAATAAAACTTGCTGGATTATTTATGAATTTCAAATTATTATTTAATCAGTTTAAGTCTTTTGGTACAGTTTTTAAAGCCGAATTCTTTTTATCAGACTTAACAGGCGTAGAAGTTGTCATTATCCGTAATTTATTTATTATAACTAACTAATGTGCCCGTACTTCGTTGGCTTTTTACTTGCCCGACCTTAATATATAAGGGGCAAGTATTGTAATCGCGAAAATTTTCGATGTCGAGATTTTGACGGATGACCACGTTTCATGGTCCAGGGAATCAAAAAAACCTATTTTCGAAGTGCCGTCCGTATGTGTGTGTGTGTGTGTGTGTGTGTGTGTGTGTGTGTGTGTGTGTGTGTGTGTGTGTGTGTGTGTGTGTGTGTGTGTGTGTGTGTGTGTGTGTGTGTGTGTGTGTGTGTGTGTGTGTGTGTGTGTGTGTGTGTGTGTGTGTGTGTGTGTGTGTGTGTGTGTGTGTGTGTGTGTGTGTGTGTGTGTGTGTGTGTGTGTGTGTGTGTGTGTGTGTGTGTGTGTGTGTGTGTGTGTGTGTGTGTGTGTGTGTGTGTGTGTGTGTGTGTGTGTGTGTGTGTGTGTGTGTGTGTGTGTGTGTGTGTGTGTGTGTGTGTGTGTGTGTGTGTGTGTGTGTGTGTGTGTGTGTGTGTGTGTGTGTGTGTGTGTGTGTGTGTGTGTGTGTGTGTGTGTGTGTGTGTGTGTGTGTGTGTGTGTGTGTGTGTGTGTGTGTGTGTGTGTGTGTGTGTGTGTGTGTGTGTGTGTGTGTGTGTGTGTGTGTGTGTGTGTGTGTGTGTGTGTGTGTGTGTGTGTGTGTGTGTGTGTGTGTGTGTGTGTGTGTGTGTGTGTGTGTGTGTGTGTGTGTGTGTGTGTGTGTGTGTGTGTGTGTGTGTGTGTGTGTGTGTGTGTGTGTGTGTGTGTGTGTGTGTGTGTGTGTGTGTCTGTCTGTGTGTATACACGATAACTCAAAAACGGTTTAACTTAAAGAGTTCGTTCTGGTACTAAAAAATTCTCCTATTAAATAGGAAGAACCCTATTGTTTTTTATAAAAATCGGTTGACTAGAAATGGGAGTTTACTCGTGTCGATTTTAATATTTTTGCGAATATTTAGCAACAGAAAAATATTTCGAAAAAATTTATTGAACAAAAGTTACTATAAATGCAATAACTAATAACTTTTATTTGAGACGTTTTTTGATAAAACGAAAAATTTCGAAATTTTTTTGTAAAATTATTTAAAATTTTTCCAAGTCTCAATTTTTTCATACTTATATGTAATGTTTCCATGGTCATGATAATTAATTCGTAACTAGTAAAGCAAGCCTTGGACAAAAATTTGTATAGAACATAATTTGATGTATTTTTGAAGATTTATCTAAATATATAAATTTTTTTTTTTTTTTTAGTTAATTTTTTTTTAAATATTTTTTTTATGGGAGGGCAAGTCTAGCGGAGGTTTCCTTTCGCCACTGGTTTATAATTATCTTTGCTGTAATGTAAATAACAAGTGACCATCAAAACCCCTCAAATGCTCTTATTAATAAAAAATGTATTGAAGAGAAAACAATCATATTTTGATTGAAAATATTTTCTCAAATACTTTTTTGCGTTTAAGTAAATTATAGTGAGATAAGTTTTTCAAGTTTATAGGTGGCGCTTCCTTATGATTTACATATAAACCGAGGCAAAGAGTGGAAGACGGATCGAAATGTTGACAAAAAAACAAAATGATTTGATGTGTGAATTTTCATACATTTCAAGGTTTTGTAAGTAATCCAGTAAGTGACACAAAAATGTGGGTGAATATTAAAAATCATAAAATATGATAATGTTTCCATCTATCTACAAGTGTACTTATTTACGAGTTGCGCGCGCATCATGACTGTTATTCACTTAGCCAGTTAAACTGTGTTAAAATGGTATTGCTAAAAACTTTCGAAAAAATAATTAGATCAAAAATTCTTATTGAACTATTCTGGTTCACATCAATATGCATTATAACTTTTTAGGTTAAGTCCCATTGGGTTACAAGATGTGAGACAAAAAAAAATGTGTTTTTTTGTCTCACATCTTCTGCCAATTTGTGCCAAAAATCGTGTCGTACTAAACAAATTTCAAAAAACTACATTTTGTTCTTTAGTCTGGGCGTTAAGAGCTTTCCTTTGAAACAACAATAATTTTTTTAAAAATATATTTTTTTTCAATGACAACAAATTTTATATATTTTGAAAAACTTATCTGATCAAAATTCCTGTTGAACTATTTAGGTTCAATATCCACTGTTTAAACTTTTTTCAGTATCAACCTCTCTGGGAAATAGGGCGTGGGACAAGAGTTTTTTGTCTTTTTGATCATGTAATAATATTTAGTATTCAAAAATAAAATTTTGTTTTATTTGTTTTATTATCGCATCGAATTGTGCAAGACAAGACAGAACCAACTTTATCCACAAGTGAGTCTGGTGCAAAATCAACTAGTACCATTTTAGCCAATCACATCACTCCATTATTTTCCCTATTTGCGCAGGGTACAAACACATGCAGATAAATGCAAGTTGACAATAACAAGTTATAACACGTACATAACCGCCGTAACAGTTAAATGAAAATTTTTTGAAATATGTTTTTAAATAAAATCTTTAATAATCTCTAATAAAATTTTATTCCATGACCTTGCATCAGTTATTTTATATTACTTTCATTATATTTTTCTTAAGAAATGAGATTGGAAGCGATTTGGTGCAAAACTAACTTTATCCAGTCAAATCTCAGTAAAATCGACTTTATCCAGACAAGTCTCAGCAAAACCAACTTTTTCCAAACAAAAAAGTGAAAATTTAATAGTTATCTCACAAACTATTTATTAAATATTTTTCGGGCGATGTTTTAGTATTTTTCCTACATACGGGTTAAATAACTGTATATGTTTGCCAAAATTCAACTTCCAAGGCATGGCCATCTCGCAACAATTTCTGCCTTTCAGACATACAAACGGAGACATGGGTTGGTATAAGTTTTTTTTTTGTCACACCTACAAAACCCCAAAAAGAAAGACCGATCGAAGTGATAACCAAAAAAGAGAAGACTGATCAAATGATGACAAAAAAAGAGTGATCAAAAAGATGGTGTGATTTTTGCACCCCTGTTAACTCCTTGACAAGGACTCCTAATCAGTCTGATTGATATGATTGTTACTAACCTTTATCATAGCAGCAAGCGTTTTATTCAAATCACGTTATTTCTGAGTTACTATATCTTCGTTACTTAAGGCGGCGCACAACCCTGTAGTTCTTAATAGTTTCTTATACAAAACTAATAATCGGAAATAAAATTAATAACAATCTATATATCAAAATATGCAGCGAATTTTTATCTATCGAATAGGATATTTTAAGTTATTGAAAAAACTGTTATGTAATTGTAAATAAGCAAATTGCATTATAGACGCCATCTTGTAAACTAATCGACACATATTTGCGTACGATGCGGCAAATTGTAGCTAAAGCTTCATTCTAAAAAAGGTTTTGGGCTATTTTGTTCTATTGCGAAAACTACTTATAGTTATTGTATTTGGTAGTCTATATTTGCCGGTATCTTGAATCTGCCGCGGTTCTCAATATAGGTGTTATGAGTAAAAATAATTTATTTTTTGTGAAAAATACGTGTACCAAGTGGCATTTAATTATCATCAAGTATAATATTTTTCGACAAGGGTTCTAAACTAAAAGTAATCAAGTCGAAAAAAATTTCGACGTATTATTTGAACATTTCTACACTAAAATATACAAATAAAAAAATTATTTTAAACCCAGAAATAGATTTAAAAAATTACAGAACAATGTTGCTGATGTCAATTATTAAGTTATTGAGCGATAATATTTTTACAATAAATGTTTCTATAATTAAAAATATCCTATTAGATAGATAAAAATTCGGTGCAAAATTTTATGTATAGATTGATACTAATTTTATTTCAGATTGTTAGTTTTGTATAAGAAATTGGTAACCTCTGGGGGTTATACCCAGCCTTAAGCTTCCATATTAAGAGTTGGCAAAAAACGGAATATTTGAAGGAGAACTGTACGCGAAGCATTATACTTGTATGAAGACCAAAAACAGCAAGCCGTATGAACCAAAGCAACAGCCAGGAAACAGAAAACATCGGACAACAACAGCACTGCCGTGCTAACATGCTCTATTTATGACAGATGTTTTACGACCAAAATAGGTGTCTTTAGTCACCTTAGAGTCCATGAAAGACACAACACTCTATAAAAAATAATTATGTTTATTGTAACTTCCATAAGAATTATTATTATTATTATTATATCTTCGTTAAATCATTGTCAGAACAATGTTATATCAATATCATTGTTACTTCAATGAAAGCTCGGGCTAAGATATCCGATGTAATCATCGATGTCAACTGTTCAAATCTATCCTATCACTATTTTAACTTTTTCAAAATATCATATTATTGATACTTTGAAGTTTATCATATGTATTTTTTTCATTTCTGTTCATAAAATATTAGTGATAATCCCCTGGATATCTAAAGATATAAACGTGAATCTTTTAGTGTTTTTTTCGAAGATGGTGTGGAAGTTTTTTAGTCGTAATAAAACTATTACATTTGTTTTTTTGTGTAAGGGCCATTCGCATCCCTTGGCGAAGTGGCCGTGATAAATCAACCAATATCGGACGTCGCGAATGTGGTGACCGCTACGTCCGTGATGCTACCCCTGGGTACGCCACGGCTATACATTTCAATCCAGTTTGTCAGCGTGTCCGTTCTGCGCCTTCAGCAACCACTCATCATCTTATAACGCCACCAACATAGTCTACATTTACCCGGCCGCTGGCTCGTTCTCCGTTCTCTGCTACGATGCTTCCGCCTTTTTCATAATCATTTATTTGTTTACCTTGTCACCAGCAATATTGATTGTGATCTATGTGCTCTCTCACTGGAACTTTTAAATTATGAGAAGGTCTACTGTAATCAATTTATATTTAGCTTACAATATTTTCATTTTTTAGAAGCAGGAAATATGTTACTAGAAGAAAAGATATAGAACTTTTTCTTTGGCGTAAATAGTAATAGATGGGAGGCAATTTTTCTTTTAATAAAAATTTAATAAGATTTTTTTTTAAACAACTATTCACTCAGTGAAAGAAGACGGGTAAGGTAAAGAATCTGGGAGGGTACTGAACACCTGACCAGTGGGACGACTTTGCAAAATATGAAGGATCTGCTAACCAAAGATCTAACAACCACTGGCAGGGTCGTCGACAGACTAGATCTCACCCAGAGGCAAAAAATTAAATATCGCCCCTAAATATTATATTTATGAAAACAAAATTAGAAAAATTGCAATTACTATTTGGTTTTTATACAAGAGAATAGCTTAAAACAATTGCATAAATAATATATTAATAATTAAAACCTTGCTCAACGGGGATGTTGCACAATAAAGCTGTTTAAAAGCTCTTCTAAATTTAAATTGTAGGCTATTTTCGCCTCTATCGATATATTTGATAGACCGACCAATCTTTCTTGGGCTATTGCTGTTCACAAATAATTTTTAATAAGATTGAGGCAGATTGCCGCTATGCTACATCCTGTTAACGGTACTGGTTATTGCTATACGGGATACATGGAAAGAATGACACTTAACAGTTGAAGACTATCTGTACCCTTAATTTATATATAATTATAATTCATATATATTTTATGTTAGAATAGCAAGTTATTGGAATGTGATTTTTAATGTGCAACGATAGCAACTATATAATAATGGCATGTATGATAGATTTTAAATAGTCGTTGTTTGCATATTATTAATTTTTGGATCGAATCTGTGTGTTTTATTTGATATTTTGACAAGCGCTAACATCAGAATGGGATTAACCCTAGTTTTGACCAGTTTCTTTGTTCCATACGATAAATCATTAAAATGGCTGATATACCAAGTGAAAATAATGTACCAAAATCAGATATGTTTATTAAAAGAAAAAAAGATTCTTGATATTGAAATGTCATTATTGGCTCACCTATGATTTATTTTTATAATTAAATTCTAAATAAAATACTGTATCAAATAAATGTATGTGAAATTATTTAAAAAAAAAAAAGAATGTTACATACCGTATTTCTAGAACCACAGACAGATACAAAACATCGCTTATTAATATTCTCTTATAAAATGGCAATTATTGTATAGTTTAACCAAACTCGTAGCTATCATAGTTCTCGAGTTAGCAATAATCGATAAATTAAGATGAACACCTGTATCCACAATTAAAAATAGCCAACATCTTACCATTATTTAGTCATCTGTCATCCTTTTGTTACTTTACGTATCTAGGACATTTTTAAATGGAACATCAATTATTTTTTTAGTCATAGAACATGTGTTTATCTTTAATAAATCATGAGGGCACTATGGGTCTAAACCCAATATTAAAATAGTTATATATGCAACAAATACATAAAGCAGTGCTTTTTATCACGAATGGAAAGTTTAACCGCACGAGCCGCAGGTGAGTGCGGCAATCCCATGAGTGAAAAAAAGACGCTTTATTCATGTGTTTCATACAATATTTTTTCTACGACTGTTTCTAATTGAAAAATACAACATTAAATGTAACCTATACCTTTTACTTTGCAACAATTTAAAAAAATAACAAATAATGAACTTTCTTTCATAATACTAATATTAAAAGTTAAGTTGGAATTATTTATAGTAAATTTAGATTCAAACAATTTATTTTATTTCTTCTCTAGAAAATATTTGTGATTTTTTTTCCTTTACATCCAACTGATTGTCGTTTAAGATAAGCCGGCGTAGCGTAGTGGTAACACATGTGCTTTGCGTTTCGAAGGTCTCGGGTTCGAATCCCGTTCAGGCATGGAAATGTTTATTAAAATAAGTAACGGGAAAATGATGTATGTTTCATATAGGATATAGTTTAATCAAGTCTTAATAACTTTTTGAATATTGAGCTTAGAGCCATAGTACTCTACTGATTTATCAAAGAGAAATATTTTTTTCTATGTGATAGACTAAAATAGAAGGTCCCAAAAATCGTTTATTTCATGTTCCAATAGTTTTTCTTACTTAATATTCTTAGCTGCAGAGTAGAATACTCAATAATTCCTAATTAAACTTTTTTTGTATCTCTTATAATAAAGAAGTTAGCAATGATAAACAGTTCCCAAAAACTTTGTGTTAGGTTCTCATAAAAGAAGAAACTAAATAACTAATTGAAAATAATACCTTAAATAATTGAAAATAAATATATAGAGACTGAACTTTTATGGAATTAACTCATGATGATGTCATCTCGTCAAGTTCATCTCCTGAAGCATTATTTGATTTATCGCTGTTACTTGGGTAGGGACGGAAGATCCCTTAGATAAAAACGAAATGTAATAGTTTTATTACGGGTAAAAAAGTTGGAGTGACTGAAGAGAAACGTCCACTAAAACATTCACGTTTTCATGTTCAAATACTGGGGCTATAATGGCAGTTTTTTTTGCTGCTGCTCGAGCCTTATGATCAGAATTCCATGTTTCGTCTCGACGAAGTTATTTTAGGAACAAAGGTATGCAGAGACAACATAATCCCATTGCAACCACAACATTTGACACTGAATCAATAGACGCACTCTATTTTTTATTTTAAATAGCAAACTATAAAACAAATTAAAATGTTTTAATTGCATACAGCTATATAAATAAAATTGGAGGCTACGGTCTGTTTCTCTGGTTTAAAAGAGCTCGTGACAACTTAAAAAAATAAAAATCTCGTTTAGTTCCGCCAAAACCTTTGGAATAGTCTATAAATCTGTTTATTATTTTTATTTTCGTCCTCAAATTCCACTTTTACATGTTTTAGATAATTAATTATAAGAAAATATCCACATAAAATCAATTTCCGTTTGTCTGTCCAAGATTCACATAATCAGGCACGCACCACGGAGGTCTCACGGGCTTGAGCCCCCCCCCCAGAAATGTGATTTTTTATTTTAAGTCATTTGTATTTTAGACACGAGGAAGTTTTTTCTTATTTATTTTTTTTAGGTGACTGATTGGAAGTAGGACCTTTTTTTTAGGTCATCACTTGCATTTTGAAAAATAAGTTTCTTTTTCGGCAATTGTTGCCAAGTAATTTTCCAATCCTTACCCTTATGAAAAAAATTTGTCTTCTGACCCTCTCCCCAAGAAATATTCCTGAAAACGTGCCTCTACATATGAGGGTTGCCTTTTATATTTCGGGATTTGAGATCAAAAACAATTATTTATCAACAAAAGCGGCTTTATTGTATTTCAAAATATTCTCTCTATTTCCACTGTGGTGGTTAAATTATGTAAGATCCAACGCGAACAAATCTTTTTTACAGCCAAATGTTCATGCAATAGTGAATGTATGCTGGTTTCGCTAATGCCCAAGGATACCTCAATATCACGATAAGTCACATGACGATCTTGCAGTATCAGTTCACGCACAGCATCAATGTTTTCCGGAACAACAATTAATTTTGGAAGACCTTCACGAAATTCGTCCTTAAGCGAACTACGCCCACGATTGAAGTCAGCAAACCATCGATAAATAGTAGTCCTTGATGGTGCTTCATTGCCAAAAGTCGAATTAAGTTCATCAATGCAATATTGTTGGGTTAATCCAAGTCGTAAGTTGTAAAAAATAATCGCTCGAAAATGTTCACGATTTAATTCCATTTTTAGAATCGAAAAAATCGTAAGGGTTAGGCCTTAAAAAAAAACGTGAATATTAAGCAAAACATTTTTGTCTCCGATTTTATTGAAAATTAATATAAATATGTATTTTTTGCCATAGATCAACAAAATTTTGTCCATTTTGAAATTTGGGCAAAAATTTTGGAATTATTGGTGAAAAACTGACCCAAATCGGCTTTAACTCATAAATTAGGAAACCATTAATTTTTTTAATATTTTTTTAATAATCGTCACCCCAAAATTAGCTTAAAACAATATTTTAGCTAAAATTAGAATTAAAAAATTTTGACCAAAATTTCAAAATTTTAGTAGAAAAGAGAATTGAATTTTGTTGGTAAATTGGTATACTTTTAGCCTTTGTTATTTTTAGCCTTAGATCACAAATATATGGTCACTTTTGAGTTAAGGTATAAAATTTTGACATTTGTAGCAAAAGAATTTAAAAAAAAAAAAACAGTCCACAATATTCCACAACAGTCCACAATATATAAACTAATACTTACTTCTTATTTATATCAGCAATTCCCAAACTGTGCGCTGCGGAAATATTCAAATATTCCTCCAATTGCGTTAGTTAGACCAATGTTTTGACTTGGGGCACCGCAGAAAAATTCTGATACATTAAGGGCGTCGGGAACCAAAAAGTTTGGGAACCACTGTGTTAGTGTTTATAGGAACATGTAGCCGCAAGTATTCACATTCAAAGATTCAAAGAAAACCAAATTATATGCCATTAAAATTTACCATGTTAAAAAAAATTGTACTGTGTTTCTTAAATTTAACCGAAAGGGTTATAAATGACAGTTAATTATTATTTTTAGTAAAAGTAAAATGCAATTTATTACAATAATAGGTGGAACACGAGTATTCATAAGAAAAATATTTATTTTTAACTTAAGATATAATAGTAATAAAAAGCAAACTATTTAATGATTAATTTTTACACTTACTATTACTTTCATAGTAATTTAATACAAATTGGACTATTTAGAAAATAAATAATGCGCAAGGAACCTAATCTGTAATCTACAATCGTCCCTTTTATTTAATATTGCCTGATATAAAAAATCTTTATGAACTCCCTCATCGTATTAATCTAGTATACGGTAAATTAAAGAACATTAAGTTTAACTGGTTAAAACCGGTATTAGACGTTATCAATTACAATTTTGTTTAGGTAAAAAAAAAAACAGTATGGTAAACTGAACAAAAAAATAGAAGTTCCAGTTTTCGTTACTGTTCTTTAAAAAATGTCGGTTAATATTTTTATTTCATTTTCGATTTCATTCTGTTCTCAGTCCCTACTTTTTGTGAATTTTGCTCCCTTTTCCACTTTTGCAGTACTGAAATAAATGCCTAAATTATCTCTGAAATGATATTGGAGTGTCATTAAATCAGTATTGCGAACAGTGCACGTAATATTGTGTAAAATTACAAAATATTATCAAATGTAATTTCTGGAATAATTGATGCAAACGTTTAATGTATTTGACGTACATTACAACAATTAATTATAATTATCGCAAGATTAAATGGGTCGTGCCCCAGCTCATCAGCGGCATACGCAAATCTATAGCTTAAATAATACCTCAAATTATTTCCAATGAATATGCCCCTAATGATTACTAGACGGATGCTGTTCATTTGCAAATGACTTCATCTCGAAGTGTGCCCGCTGGATGAGACAGGGGTGAGAGGTGAACGCAGTGGCGTACTTTGGGAGCTTAAGATGTTCTCCTGCCTTCTTTTAGTTTATAAATTTACTTTAATGACAACGAATGCAAACATGCTATGCCTGCGATTTAACACAGGATCTTTGCTGGTGCCGACGCTGCTACCGGTTCTAACCATTGCAGTCCTTCTCGCACACACCAGCAAAACTGGCGTCGGCACCGGTTCAAACCATTGTAGTCTTTCCCACACTCCGTCATCTGCTTGAGTAATTGTACCTTAAAAGAAAGTACCAAAGAGGCAAAAAAATACAACACTGGGTTCATTTCCTCTTGACGGTCAGATGCTTGGAAGGAAATTTTTATATGCCCCTTGAAAATACTTATAGAGGATCAGTCTAAACTCTTCAATTACATTCGTATGAGTACTAAAACATTTGCTTTCCTCGTACAATGACTAGGAAATAGTAATAAGCACCAGGATACCATAATATCCGTTTTTCTTTTAACCAACAGGAAGCAAGCCAACTATTATAATGGAAGCTTGCCTGAAATTTGCGACCTTGAAGAAGGTGTTGGACAAGAGACAATAATTAGACTCTTGCTATTTATACTGTACATAAATGACCTCCCAAATAATAATAATGCATCTACTATTATCTATGCGGATGATACTACGTTTATAAATAGAGGAGTACACTCCAATCAAATATAAGAGAGTATTAATAATACAAAAGCCGAGGGCACCAAATGGTTTCACAAAAATAAACTCAAATTGTACGTGAGTAAGACATACGGCATGGCCTTCACCTCAAATGAGACCCTAGACAATAGAGAACTATATGAAACGGAGACAATTAAGTTTCTAGGACTAATCCTAGATTCCAAGCTAAACTGGAGACAGCACGAAAATGCAAAAAAAAGTGAACAGATACAACATTATGCTTCACAAAATAATAAATCATGTCTCTTTGGTATCTGCCAAATAAGTATACTTCGCTTACATACAGTCGACACAAAAGTATGGTATAATTTTTTAGGTTGACTGGCGGAAAAACTATTTAAATTGCAGAAAAGAGCAGTGCGTATTCTTTGTAAGGTTGGCAGAAGAACATCTTGAGAAGATATTTTTCCGCAGTTGAATATTCTTAAAATTCCTTGTTTAGATCTCAAAAGCTATAAGAGTATAATAAAATAAGGAACTAGCCGACAGCGTCAGAGCCGAATACCTAGTCTTGCCATAAATACTGTTACAAAGTTTTCAATAAAACTACAAGATGCTTAAAGAAATTTTCATTTTATGTTAGTACATAATAAGAGATACGTCTTAAACCAGAAACATCAGTTTTATAAATTACCACTTCTGACCTTTACAAAACGCTAACGTCTCTGCGACCACCCGTCAATAAAATTATGAAGTTTCTTGAAATAAGATTTTCATAAAAAGATTTTTAATATTAAGAAGGCAAAACGACAAGTGCTAGAAATGCAAAAGAAGCCTGTGAGAAAGCGTCGATGATCCATAGAGGCCATTACTCTGCTTCAGTTATGGTTTGAAGGGACAGGAGCTATGTTGGTACCTATAAGCTTAATTTTTACGGGAAGAGGGTAAAAATGTCGATCAGAATTTACAATAAAACCGTATTGAAGTCGATAGTTAAAAAACTGAACAACTCCCACTTCGTTAGTCACTGCTGGAGCTTCAACGCCAGCCCATAATGTGAAGGCTGGGCAGCTGTGGCTTAAAAGCAATGTATCTGACTTTATTTCTCCGGTTGATTGGCCGCCAAACAATTCTAATCGCAACCCGCTGGACTACAAATTTTGATCAGTGTGTCATGAAATAAATAAAGGACTCTGATAAAAGCAACGGAGTGTTTTTCTATATAAATTCTTCGTAATTCTATTGACGTGTGGCCATAGACACAAGCGCTGTGTAACGGTCCAAATGGTAATTTTGAAAATTGATTGTTGTTTCTTTTTTTGATGTATCTATTATTATTATTATTATGTAGGTAACGTTTTAAAATTTGTAGTTGAACTATATAATTTGAAGTTGAACTATAAATCTTGAGCATAGTACTTGTTAGACAGCATTGATCGTCCCTGAAAATTTCTGGTTAAAATTGCCTTAAGAAAATTGTAAACAAAAACCTTGTGTACCCGTGCTTGTGAAAGTTAGAATTGAAAATAAAAAATTGCCAGATTTACATATTTTTCCAGTATCAAGTTACCTATATTTTTTAACACAAACAAATATAATAATTATTTTTGCCGACCGGCGTAGCGTAGTGGTAACACATGTGCTCTGCGTTGCGAAGGTCTCGGGTTCGAATCCCGTTCAGGCATGAAAATTTTCTCAAATTAAAAAATGTCCGGGCTAATTGCCACAGAAGCAAAGGCCATTAAAATAAAAAAAAATATATATATTATTTTTGGAAAAACAAATGTATGTTTAAAACGGCCTCCTAATACATCAACTTTTGCCTCATTTCACCGAAGTCATATGTCTTATATGTACCTAAAAATTCATATTTCAAATAAATTTTTGCTCGTCATAATCTGTATTATCTCGAAATGATTGCCCCTGGTTATAAATGTAATGTACGACACTGAGAGTGCCTCTCAATTGAAGCAATCTTCATATTAAAGCTCTACCCGGTCGGTATTCCCATCCCGTTATATACAATATGAAGTTGAGAGTATAATTTTGATAGACATTGAGGGGTTCAAGCCTTGTCAATCGATTTGAACCAGGAAGAAAAAAAGTTTGCGGGTTCCTTCCGGAAAATTTAACAGTCATCAAGACAATCCAAAGGCCTGGCCATTCAAAGTCCAACAGCGTTTTAATCTATTCCCCTTCATATAAATTGTAAAATCAATATTTGCTCGGCTTTCATCCGATCCAGCATTTTTATACATGCACCAGATTAAAAGGAAACTATCATTTATAATGGGATGCTTAGTTATTCGGAAGAAATTTGAATATATTCAAATTAGGCAGAAATTCCTCTAGATTGATCTTTGTTAACTTATACAATAAAATTGATTCAAAAGCTTTTAGTAGTTTTTGAAAAATGTTTTAACCTGAAGAATACATTTCTGTAATGCGCCTTATGCTGCATTCACAACGTCATAATTAAAATTAGTACTTAGAATTAACGTAAATATTTGTTACACGTAACTGTAGGACCTTCTAAATTAATACTTAAAACAACCTACTAAAATTAGGAGATTGCAAACTCCAAACTATTACATTAATTTATAATTGACACATGCGCAGTAAGCATCTGTCTTAACGTAAAAATTTCTATGACCATACTGTTCTATTTCTATCCATATATTTCTCTTTTCTATAGACATAGATATGAATTTCTCCTACATTGTAATTCATTTCAAAACTATAAAACACTCAAACTTCATTAACAAATATAAACAGCTGTCAAATATAGATCGATAAAGTAGTAATCGATAGAAATTTACCGATACAACGCTGTCAATGTCTTAATTTGTTGATTTACATTGTGCATGATATTTAAATGCCACGTACAAATTTAACGTTAATTTTACTTTATAATTTTGATGTTGGAAATGCAGCATTACTAAAGAATTTATCAAATTAAAATCTAAAAAACCCAAAAAGGGTTTCTACGCTCTAATTATTTTCTTTTTTCATCTATATGAAATAAGAATAAATATGACGCAAAATATCTAATTTTAAACAATTCTGCTGCGTCTAATTTGTCTATCGTTTTCATTAAACAATGTGAATCAAAACATTAACTTAAAACGTTTTAATTAAAGGAAACTACATGTTCCTATAGTTCTGCAATGCCAGATAAAGATAGTGCGTCTAAATTAAAAATTGATGTGAAGTGTGAGTTTTCACACATTTCAGGTTTTTGTCGGTATTTATAAGTGTAAGAAGCCAACAGAATGCTGGATGTCTAGGACAATATTTCTTCTATAATCACATCAAAATCAACAGTTTTTTGATAATCATTTTTATTCGTTACTTGAGTACTAAGAGCTTTCATTTAATTTTATTAAACTATAATTAAATAATTTGTGAAACTTGCGCCACAATAAAACTTAAATCAAAAAAAATCCGGCGATTTTTTTTTTTGTAATTGCTTTTATCTAAGTCTTCATTAAATTAATAAGAATATATATAATACATTGGTAAATGGCTAAATATTATCAATTGCAGACACATATTTTCCACTATTAATAATGTGTTATTTGATTTATAAGTATATCACTACTATAAATGATTTATTCTTCTTTGATACCTTAATATAACTCAAACAATAGGTTGAATCAAAACGGATAATAGTTAGCGGAGCTTATACATTCGATTCTCAGCTGTTAAAATATTTTTATTATATTTTTAATTTCAACAGAAGACATACACTACTTTAGCCATAAATACAAAATATCCAAAACATTATTAATCATAATTTAGTCATGAATAAAAAAAAAAATATTTTGTCACAAACACATAAATTGTAATATTTTCCAAAAACTTAATCTAATCAAAAATTACTATCGGGCTCAGATCAATGTGTATGATAATGATTTTTTTTTTTTAGATTTTTAGTTCCTTTGGTTTAAAATTGTGTACTGTAATTTTTTTAGTACATGTTTGAAAAAAAAAAACGTATTACAATAAAGCAACTTAAAAAACTACTTTCTATTCTTTGATCTATGTCTTTTTTGATATCATAAATAAGTTTAAACAATAATTATTATCGACACAAAAAACAATAATTCCTGTTGAACTATTTCGATTACAACCAATGTACATTAAGGAGAATGTTTTCAGATATTTAAACCAACCCCTCTGGAAAATAGGGTGGGGGTCAAAAGTTTTTTTGATTTTTTTTTTAAATTCCATAAAAATATTAGATTTTTTAAAAATAAAATTTTCTTGGATTATCTATTAAGAAGTTTCATACCCCACTCAAAATTTAAAAAAAGGTATTTATATTTTCATCAAATATATATTTTCCTATAATTTCCCCATTATAAGGGTTTTTTAACTTTTTCTATAGTTTTCTTATATGTGGCCAAAGAGTTGTACAAGCAAGCCAATTTTAATTTTGTATGTTCAACCATTTGGCTACTATTTCTACCAGACAGACACATTAGAGTAGTGTTTCTCAACCTTTTCTGGCATGGGACCCCCCAAAATAACTTAAATATTGTCTGCGCCCCCCTATATATATATATATATATATATATATATATATATATATAATTATTTTATTTATTGTACCAGTACAACAAATATTTTTAAGAGCAGGTTCTAACTTATAAATCGTTGTTGCTATACCAATATAATTCAATATTCATTTAGTCAATAATCGGGATTTATGAAAATGATTTAAAAAATAGTTTTGTTTCTCTAGTTATAGCCGATAGTGTATGCATGTATGTGTTTCTATATTGTCTATAGAAGCACATTCTACATAACAATGACTTACATTATAAAATTAACAAAAATTTCTACAAATACCTTTCCAGTCGCTCCAATTTTGGTCTGCATGGAGTCCAAACACTAAAGTCCGCACTATAACACACTATTTCAAGTATTTTCTGCACTTTTATCACTTAAAAATAACTAAAAACGTCAGAAAAAAATGAAGACGCCACTTGCAAAAATCACGTATCACTACATATCAAGATGGTTAATCCTGATAAGGCTAATTAAGGAATATAGTCATTAACAATTAATCAATAAGGCACAGAATTGCTTAAAATAATTCTTTATGAAAATAAATACCTACATATATTAATATTTTATCAATAGTATACAGCTGGTTGAAATTGAACTACCGGGCCCAATACACTATTTTTTTATTATTGAAGATGAGGTATAACGTTAAATTTGGAAGTTACTTGGTACTACATGATCTAAAATAGTTTATATTTTGTTCCTTTGTATCTTTATATAAATAGTTACATTTTGATTAAGGATTTATTAAAATTTCAGACACACGGCCTATATGGTAAAATGGGAGGACAGAGGTGATAATAGGATGACTTTTGGGCTATCAATGATAATTCTGAGATCTCAGAAAGGGATGAAAATTACTATTGGAAGTATAATGGAGTTATCTCTCGAGAATTTTATACAGGTTAATTTTTTTATTTACGGGTTCATTTGGAGGGCTAAGGTGCCCCCCCCTCGTGCATTATGACCTTAAGGCCCGGCCTTTCCACCTTCATTTAAACCACTAGGTGGCTATCCGACAGATAATGTTATCTGGAACTTTATTTTCTGAATAAATGTCATTACCAAGCAGTGAATCCAATACATCAGTCTCATTATCCGTTAGATAACTATCCGATAGATACATTTGTATTGAAAGACGGAATGACATTTATAGCAAGTATCATATAACCTTATCTGTCAGATAGTTACCTGGAGCAGTGTTGCCCAACCGCCGGTCCTGTAGAGATATATATATAAATATATAGAGAGAGAGAGAGCGAGAGAGAGAGGGGGGGGGGAGCCAGGGAGGGATTTCAAGGTGTACCAAGATAGAGGAAACACGATTTTTCTCGAAAAAACGAAGTGAGTTGGGAAAAAAATTTGGTGACCAGAGTTTACCCAAATAATTGGATGGTAGTATTTAAATTTTAGAAATAAACCGGAAGTACAGGATATCAAAGACAACTTCGATTTTTTATATAGGAACGTATACGCCATACGTTCGTACGTTCCATACATTGGATAAAACTTTTGAAAAAAAAACAACCTTTACATAAACATGTTTTTAATATCTGTTACGATTACCTATAATGGCTTGCAAGTATTTTTATTTACAAGTGTTCCATTGTTCCAAGTTGCTTTCCATTTTGAACACTTTCGCATCCTTACTCTTTAGCTAACAGTAGCTAGGAGCATAACAAAAAATATTGCAAGTTCAAGTAATACCTACTTGAAAGTACTTGAAGTACCTCCAACGCGAACCGTTTTAATTAGTTTAAATTAGTTGTCAAAATAAGTATAATTTATTTTATTTAAGTTTAAAAGGTATATTTTAATGAATATAAATGTCATATATTTATGAATATATCTTGCAAAATTGAGCGTTTTTCTATTATAATTTCATGCTTCGATTTTATATAACTTCTCGGCCCCCCGACGAAGCTTTCACGGCCCCCCGGTTGAGAAACGCTGCATTAGAGTGACATTATAATGGTTTTTTGGTCATACCTACAAAAACCTAAAAAGAAAAAGAGAAAAAATGACAAGAATTAAGAAGTAAGCGACTAAAAATTTTACGCTCTCCATACGAATGCGTCGCTTTTGCCACGCTCTAGTTATGGAACTGCTTCAGTCCTCTCTTCTGGATGCTTCAGTTTGCTTCTTATAGGTTTTTCCTTTTTTTTTAATACCTATATATACACTAAACACATTATTTTCGGTGGTCTAGAAACAAAGATCTTACCTTCTCTGCCCTCTGTCCATCTTATGAGTTAGAAATCTATTATTTATCTATGTTACTCTCCATACTCAAGAATAAAATGCATTAAACGGCCGGATTGCAAGGATTTCAGTACAGATAAGTGAGACCGGCATCTGTAGTTGTACTAAAAATATAACCAATAAATATAGTACGAAATGTAGTAGTTAACAGATGCGAACAATACAAAAGTGAAAGATCGTTCCCAAGTAATAGGCAGAAAAAGATAAAAATAGAACCACTACAACGAAGACAAAATACAAAGCCGTCGCACCTTATTTACTGTTTCTTATGCATAAATTTATTTTCTTTTCCCTATTTTTGCTACTATTTTTAAAAAGACATTTATCATTAGATACATTTTTTTCTCCACACCAAGAAATTCCTACTACAACAGATTTAAAATAATATTTTGTAAAATTATTTTGATTACTGTATATTTTGACGTACAAAATGTACTTTTGTCATTTAAAAATATTTAATAATAGTTGAAATAAAAAACATTGTAAGTTTTCACTATTTTTATAAAATAGTGAAAAATTACAATGTTTTTTATTTCAACCATTATTAAATATACAGCATTTTCACAACGTTAATTTGTCAACATTAAATTATATCTAAAAATATGTCTAAAAATTAAAATGCTTGTTAAACACTGATAACCAAAAATAAAAATACCATATGATCGAGACAAAAAGTCGTCTAGAAAGCCATGGAAATTATATTTATAAAACATTAGGTTAGCAATATCACTGCTTAGCATCATTTTGTTATTTATTAATTTTGCGTCATATATTCTTTTTTTAAAGTAGAAAAATGATCTGTTGCATAGTTCAGTGTTTCTCAACCTTTTCTGGCATGGGACCCCCAAAATAACGTAAATATTGTCTGCGGCCCCCCTATATATATAATTATGAATTTACTTTTCTCCACCGCTATTCCCAAAAAACATTCATAATTACATTATTGGAACGGAATAACCATAAATACATATATATATATATATATATATATATATATATAGAGAGAGAGAGAGAGAGAGAGAGATAGAGAGAGAGAGAGAGAGAGAGAGAGAGAGAGAGAGAGAGGGAGAAAGAAAGAGAGAGAGAGGGCGGGATCACAAGTTGTATCAAGATAGAGGAAACACGATTTTTCTCGAAAAGACGATGTGTTAGCAAGCTGGGGAAAAAATTGAGTGACCAGAGTTTACTCAAATAATTGGATGATATTATTTAAATTTTCTGAAATAAACCGGAGTAAAGTACAGGATATCAAGGACAATTTCGATTTTTTATATAGGCACGTATGGCGTGTTTGTATATTTGGATAAAGCTTTTGAAAAGAAACAACTTTTACATAAACATGCTTTTATATCTTTTATGGTTACCTATAATGGCTTGCAATAATTTTTATTTACAAGTTGCTTTCCATTTTGAACACTTTCGCATCCTTACCCTTTAGTTAACAGTAGCTCGGAGCATAACAAAAAATATTGCACGTTCAAGTTGTACCTTCTTGAAAGTATTTGAAGTACCTCCAACGCGAACCCTTTTAATTAGTTTAAATTAGTTGTCAAAATAAGTATAAATTATTTTATTTATGTTGAGGTATATTTTAATGAATATAAATGTCATATATATATATGAATATATCTTGCAAAATTGAGCGTTTTTCTATTATAGTTTCATGCTTCGATCTTATATGACTTCGCGGCCCCCCGACGAAGCTTTCACAGCCCCCCGGTTGAGAAACGCTGGCATAGTTCACTCTAATTTTTCTTACAACTGCGCGCACCAGAAGTGAGTCTGAGCACAAAAAATACGAGTAAATTTGTGGAAAATGGTGTTGGTAACCTAACAAACTGTCAGGGGGTTGCGCGGGAAATATATTTAACTGTGCAATTTCTTACAGTGCCATAAAAAAAAGTACGCGGACGCGTACCCGCGCATCTTGAAGGGAATTTTTGTCTCTTGAAGAACCTAGTGCAGAAAAAAGAGGTAGGTCATCCTGCTAGACATAATAATAAACATCATGCTTAAAACTGGCACAAGATTTAAATCGGAGAGATCTCATTCATTTAATTCATATATCTTCACCTTGGAGTTAAAAGGGTTCACCATCTGGGTCTGCAATTCGACAGGGTTTTAAATTGGTTCCAGAATTTATTAAATTGTTTCAGTTCCTGTAGGACTGTTCTTCACCTCGTATGTATAAGGCGACCTATGAGTCGGTTCCTTTGGTTTCTGCATCTCCACTTTCTAATTCTTGTTTCCACCATGATTTCACGTTGATTGGTTCGACTTCACAGATCTTTGTATAAGACAGTCTTGCCATTTTATTCTTAATATTCTATTAGGGGAAGTGTGTGCACAAAGAATAAATTAATGTTGTTTATGACGATAACTAAAATAGACTTAGGTTGCTTATATAAAATAGCACTAGTGAATACAAACCTAGAACTATTAAACGTGATTCCGGACGACCTAGTATGAGGTGAGACGACTTGCAATAAGGCAGGGTGTCGAAATATGTAGCTAACAACTAACAACCGGCAGTTATTGAATAAATTTAGGAAGGTCTGTATTAAATATTGGACCAAATAACTCTATTGATGATGGTAAAGAATGGCAAAGAAGATTTAGAAAGGACATCGATTAGCCAATGGAAAAAGCATTGAAAAAAATTGAGAAATTAGATGATAGACCTCTCGAGTATTAGCATTCAAGATATCTAGAAATACAAGATGCTTAACAGAAAACGAAGAATTCGGAATGAAATTTCAATAAAAGAAAAATTTCTACTTGTAATTACAAAATCAGGACAAATAATAAAATCGGTCAGGACACCGGGACGAGAGTACTAAACCAAGACTTTCCTGATCAAACCAGGATGTATGATAGATAACCATATTTATAGCATAATAGGTGGTCTACCTTTACTGGTAGCAAAGTTTCGTGTCATCACGACTGGTTGAGAGCAAAATATCGAATTACATGGACGTATAAGTCTAGGATAGTCGTGTCCTACATTTTCCCTTTTGGGGTCACATTTAATTCTAGATATGTTTCACGGGCCGGATTGAGCTGGACAAGGAGCCAGATATTTAAAAATCACTTGAGGTCGGGAGGTAACAATACAAAAAATCACTTAAGAACGGTGGAATTAAATCCTGAAAACCAATTAAGGATGGGAAAGGCAGAAATTCCGAAAATCACTTGAGGGCCTCGGGTAGTAATTCCAAAAATCACTTGAGAACGGGGAAAAGAAAGTCTGAAAATCAACAGAGAACGGTGGATGAGGCAAAGGAGAAATTCCGAAAATCACTTAATTGCGTGAGGTAGTAATTCTAAAAATCTTTTGAAGACGAAGGGGAAGGAAATTTCGGGATAATCCCACTGACCGTATGATAAGTAACTTTTGGGAAACAGACAATTTAAAAAAACTATTTTCTTTAAAATTACAGTATTTGATTAATTTGTGCTGCCAGTTATTATACGATGTATTTATTTTAATTTGTCCACTATTGCTATCTCTAGAACTATAGAAGCTCGAGGTTGGTAAAATTAGACAACAATTGTAATTTTATAAGAAATTGAGCGAGAAATTTTTTGACCAATTGTTCTCAAAATACTTTCTAAACTTTCTTGTTTTGAACGGGAACAATTTTTTTTGTTATTATTTTTTGTCAGATCTTGACAATTGTGCTTTAGATGCTGACTTCAATAAGCTTTTGAGCCACGTCATACTAGATACTTGTGGAACTAAATAAGCACGGCTGCATCCCAAACCCAGATATACAGACGCGGAAATTACGCCAGAACCAGTGAGTATATTATTCTGAAATCAACGACATAAATAGTCATAGCCTTACATCAGAAAATAATTAAAGATAAATCAATTTAAATTTATATTGAAACCACGCTGTAACTTGTATCTGTTTTTAATTGTCATTTGTAATTTGTCAATATGGGATTAGTATTTCGACAAGAATATTATGAAAAAAAAAAAAAATGCTTCACTATTTATATTCTTATACAATGGCAATTGTTATCTAATTTAACCATTCACGTAGCTCTCATAGTTTTGAACACATTTTTTGGGGGTGGAAATATCCATAACATTAAAAATCGAAATTGAAACTACTTATGTGTCTTATGTGCAGACGTTAAACCATAGGGTTCTTCCTGCAGGATTAACCACAGGGAGGAAACCGCCATCACACGGCTCCGTATAGGTCACTATTGGTGCACCCATGGACACCTCCTTCGAGGTGAAGAGTCCCCTATCTGTGAGACGTGTAACACAGATTTTTCTGTGTTACACTTTTTAACTGAGTGTATACAGTTCGAGGATGTCAGGGAGAGGTTAGGCCTATGCTATGACCTGTCAGTTGCTTTAGGTGACGACAGGGTACTCATCGACAGGCTGATACTCTTCCTGAGAGAATCGAACTTACTGTTTTATGTGTGAAGTCTTGCACCTTATTTTAATGTATACTAGTTATTGGCTCAGATATTCGATGGAAATTGGCCCCATTTACAGCCTCTTACCATCACCCTGAGTCTGTTCAAACTTTTTATTTTATTTATTTGTATTTGTCCGTGCAAGATTTCTTTTATTGAGTATGCATTATTTTCATGATATTATTTATTTATTGTCTTATTTATTGTTTTTATTATGTAGCTTAGACATTTAGATAGGCTGCGTTAGGCGCAAATAGCCTTTGTTGCTGTGCGCCAAAAATTTTAACTAACTAACTAACTGTCTTATGTGCAGTAAAATACGGTTAAGTAATAATAATAATAATAATAATTTATTTAATAGAGCATGCCTTTCTAATTTTATTAGTTACTTCTGTTAACTGTTGGAAGCCTTTATTCTGTTTCCATTTACTTAAAAAAAACTTGTTATTTACGTTTTTATCTGATTCCTACATTAAACAATCAGTTCATGTTCAAAGGCATGGCAGTGAACGTGTTAAGTGGTTAAAGTATAAAAATGTCTGGGCCGACCCTGATTCGTATGTCTATATATATTGCATATGGGAGAAAGAGGAAAGAGGAGTGAAGTGGAGTGGTTTAGACAACGGTGGGTGATAGCTTGGCCTTTTTATTTCAGTGTTGTTTTCCTATTCTTTTTCATACAGTTGGAATTTCGAGTAACATTCTTAGTTCCCGTATGGGAGAATTCCCACTACGTATGTATGTAATTTATGATACAGTGAACGCTTTTAAGAAGAAAAAACAACCAGCAACTACTCTTCGTCAGAGTTCACATCTTAAAAACAAATAATGCTTAATACAGATTATACGTACCCACCGCTGTTTCAGATTCATCAACTCACTATAAGACAGTTGCTTCCAGCCAAGTATTTATGCATATTAGCACACCATTGCAGAAATGATTTAAAACTTACGTTATAATTGAAGACTTGAAATACGCAAACTGCGCGCTCTTATAATGCATCTGTCAACTGTTATTTGTGATTTGATTTCCGTTGAGTTTATTTCGCTAAGTTTTGTTTCAAATTTTTCTTTTTTTGTTTCGTTTATTTCCCCAATTTTTAAGATGTAAGCAGCGTATCTATGTGACAGATCTGAAAACAGCTTTTGGAGAAGATGCTCAGACTCCACTGCGCGTTTTAAGAGATCCAGACATTTTAAAGATGGTAGAAATTCAATCAAGGTCTTAACTCAACAACAATCCATAGATTCGCTTCGTTCAACTTTTGGTAATGAAGCTCCAGAAATGACTGTTTACAATTGGTTTGCAGAATTTCGTTGTGGCCGTGCTTCCGTCAGCGATGAATTTCGTGAAGGTCGACCAAAATCGGTTGTGATTCTAATAAAACATCGATGCTGTGCGCGAAATGATTGAAGAAGGTCGGCATGTGAATTACCGTGAGATAGAGTCATCCTTTGGCATATCGCAAATTGCAATACATTCGATTTTGCATGAACATTTAGCTGTGAAAAAGATCTGTTCCCGATGGATTCCACATAATTTGACCCATGCTCAAAAAAGGCTCGTGTTGATTGGTGTAAGGGAATTCTAAAAAAAATCAACCTAGGCACTGCAAAATCAGTATACATCATTACAGGTGACGAAACTTGGATTTATTCATATGAACTGGAAACTAAGCAACAATCCTCTGTTTGGGTCTTCCAAGATGAACCGAAACCCACAAAAGTTGTTCGTTCACGAAGCACTTCCAAGAAAATGGTCGCTTGTTTCTTCGGTTGTACTGGATATATCGCAGCCATTCCTTTAGAGGATCGGAGAGCAGTTAATGCTGAATGATATACAACAATTTGTTTGCCAGAAGTCATCGACAAAATCACGAAAAACAACCAAAAACGTCGCATCATTCTTCATCATGATAGCTCCTACACAGCACTTCAAACAATTGATTATTTGAAGGAGAAAAACATCGAATTAATGTCTCTCTGCCCGTATTCACCTGATTTATCCTTTCACGATTTTTTTTTTTTGTCCCCAATGTTGTTCAAAAAATGCTTGGACAGCGATTTTCATCAACTCAAGAAGCTGTTGAAGCCTTCGAAAAGCATGTTTTTGAGATACCAACTTCATAGTGGAAAAAATGTTTCGAGAATTGGTTTGAACGCATGCAAAAGTATATAAATCTTAAAGGCGAATATTTTGAAAAGCAATAAAACATTTTGTACCAAAATTTTTGAACCGGGCACTTAGTTTTATCTAAAATTTCAATTTTTTTTCAAACATATCTGGAGTGTGGGGGGCAGAACAATTTTTAGAGGGATCCGCTCCCCCCCCCCCGGTATTTTTAGTTTATAAGTTCTTTCTTTTATTTATTTGAGGTTGTTTATTTAAGCGTCTGTGTCAATGCGTCTGTATTGGATTTTTGATGTTTGTTGTTTCTTAATTATTAACTCTCTAAAATTGCGAATTCCCGCCCGCAACTCGGGTGATTCCTTGAGTGTGCAGTCACGTGCAGTTTACGATCGCTTACATGCTGTCCGTTATATCCGAAGTCCGTTGTATCGAGGTCCGGTATATCGAGGTTTCACTGTATTCTAATATTTAACCTACATAATTCAAGAAATTAAAATATTGAGTTACGAAGCTCTTCGTAGGATGGGTCGATATGTGATATTTTCTGGGTCTACTCAGATGTTTTTTTTTTTTATCACACGTTATAATCTTTACATAAATTTAAGTCAACGATAAGTTTATTTTTGAAAGCCTTGTATAATACTGCGCGATTTTAAATTTAAAAACATTTTCTTTGAAACAACCTTTTTATATCTTATCATTATTTGCCAGATTATAACTAGTCTAAACTCAATCAGTTCATATAACAAGATAAGTTTAGTAAATGTACAATAACAGTACTGCCCATTAGAGTGGAAACATGTTTTACCAAACCCTGTATATCACTGCTTTATATCTAGCGCATTCAATCTTTATAGAATAAAAATATCGTGTTCAAAAGTTGCATTCATGACAAAAGTTTGAGAAATCCCAATAAGCTGTGGTGTTATTGATTTGAATGACAGAAACGCACTCAGAATTTTCATCCTCCCCTGAGTACTTTCACCAATATAACATGTCACAACCGTGATACATCTTACATATTCACCGTTCACCGTTCACCGTTCACCGCTACTGCCGCACTGCATATCACTCTAGACCTGCCAAACTGATCTATCAACTTTTCATTGATAAAAACTAATATATCTCCACATATAAAACTTTGACAGATATATTTTAAAATCCAACAACATTCGACAGCTTATTTATGTCATAAGTCAAAAAGTTAAGTAAGTGAAACAAACTGATAGAATGCTGGATTTCACAAAAAAATACAATACAGTAAACTCCCGTGTCATCATCATTATCGTCATCGTCACTATAGCCCGGGGTAAGTTTTCACTTCCGTTTCAATATTCTGGGATTCCGAATTTTAATGTTCCATCGTTTAAGAATTATGGACACCTCTTCCAGGTTGCATAAAACTTTTAATAATCATAGCTAGATATAAAACATAAAAAATCACCTTAGTCGTCCAAAGTAGAGGGTTTTAAAAATTCTTTAATTTTTATTTCCCGTTTCCCGGTAAAAACGAAACATTTCCTGGAAAAAAAAAAACAAATTATTTTTCATGCTGATTGCGATACCGATACCGAAATCTTTGTTTAGTTAACTCTAATAGTCGTAATAAAAATAAAATTTCATAATCAACATATTATAATGCACTTATCATATCAGCATTCATCACTTTATAAATCAAAACATCGCTTAACAAAAATAAATTGATTATTTATTTTACGTGAAAAAAATATAAAATGCTGACATGTGTTTCTTTTGGTCTGATGGTACAGTTACTCAATTTAATATTCGGACACATATACAAGTTTAAAAGAAATCCATAAATTTACCAATTTGCATTTTTTTTTTTTTTATTTCTATGGTATGGTATTAATTCTTTATTAATGTAAAAACAATGAGAAAAGAAAAAAATTGTTTTCTTTGAAACAGTCGAAATACTAATAATGTAAACAAATAAACGCACAAATACCACCACAATTTAATATTCAATTGAATTAAATTGAATTAAATTTATTTTATTTTTTTGCAAAAACAACATTTATTTAACTTTTCCGTAAAACTTTTACAATTTCCACCTCAAATTTAATATTTTTTTAAATTTATTTTTAAATAATCCGGGAAAAATTACCCTCTATTCCAGCGGTTCCCAAACTTTTTTGACCGCGACCCGGTACGAGGTTTTAAAACTTTTCGCGACCCACCTTATGAAAAAAAACATTTATTTACAAAACAAATTTTATTTGAAAGCAGTAGCTTTATAGTAATAAAAACTAATAAATAGTAATAAATAGTATAGTACAGTAATAAAGAACATAGTATAGTAATAAAGAGCACAAATACACACTATTCTAGTGATTAACTGACGTAAAAAAAAATAATATGTACAAAAAATATCTTTTTTGACCCACACTTTCGGAAACATTGCTCTAGTTTTTGTCAAAGTTAGTTGTCCAAATTAAATTAAATAAGATTTACTGATCCTCTTAGACCGTGGTCCCCAAAGTGATCGATATGATATTGATAGGGGCAATTTGACTTCGGGGGTTGATTGGGGTCGACGGAATAGATCGAAGGTTATTCTTTGTTGTCCGTAGACCGGTGTGCTGTTGTTGGGACCGTGGTCGGCACATTTGCTATTCTTTTGAATTTCTCGTCTCCTCCGGTCATTACTTGAAAATTTTGCCCCCCCCCGTTCTCACTTGAAAAATTTGGATACCTCCCGGTCATCAGTAGAAAATTTGGGATTCCCCCGGTCATCACTTGAAAATTTTGGATTCTCCCATCCTGGAGGAGAAGGAGTAAGCAATGTACCTATTGGGATCAACAGCGCTATGAAGTGACACCAAGCGGACAGAATTTGAACTAGTGGAACGAGTAACAGTTTACTAGTGTCATGTTCTGTGTTACTAGTGGATACCTCGTGTTGGTTGTATCGCGTTTAAACTTTAATGTTGCAGTTTGTTTGTAACATTAACTTTTGATAGCAACTATTATTCTTTTATATATTATTTTGTGTTATAATGAGTTGTCATAACACAAACTGCTGTGTATTTGGTTGTCACTCTAAGTTAAGAAGTGAGAGAAACATTCAGTTCCATTTTTTTCCAAATGGAAATCAATTTGTGAAAATAATAAATATATTTGGTGCTGTGGAATAAATAAATAGGTAAAAAAGCATGGGAAACAGCTACAGATTACACCATTGTTAACTTATTAATATTTAACAAACTAGTATTTATTAAAAATATTAAATAAGATATACTCAATTATAAAAATCCTTCTCGAGCATAAATAAATATCTACCCGTGTAACTTTAATACAGGATTAGGGCATGCGATCTCAAATATTGTACGTAGATATTCTGATACGGTGATTTCCAACTGCTTGTTTGTAAACATAACCCACATATGTCGACATGCTCATAATTTTTTTCCGAAATTCCGTTTAATATAACACGACTGACCATAGGCGCCCGCAAGGGGGGGCAAGATGGGTCTGTTGCCCCCCCCTTGATTTCGGAACCAATTACCAATTCGTATCTTAGAAAAAAAAAATATTATTTAAATATAAAATTCATAAAAAAAAACAATATTTTTTTTATTTTTGCTTTAGCAACTTTGGCTATTAGCCAGGATAGTTCTTATTTACTAAATCGATGATTTTTAACTATAGAGAATACATTTTTAACTAGAAAATAAGTGTTTATCCTCAGCGGGGATCGTTCCCAGACCCGCCACGTGGAAAGTGTTGTTCGAATATGACATCTATATCTATGTTTTGGTCTTGCCCCCCCTAGAATAATTTCTACGGGCGCCTATGCGACCGGCGTTTAACAACTCCTCTCCTTCAACTACACACTTAGAAGACGGTGTTGCACTTAAAAAATTAAAAGGACCAAGGATAGCTTTTAATTAAACATTGTAAGTCAAAGATTTAACATGTAAACAAATGAGGACAACGCCGCCATCGGCCATTGTTGAGTCCAATATATACCGTGTGTGCAAAAAAACGCGGAACATAGCAGATTAACATGGGATTTTAGATAAGTGCGGAAATTGTACTGTATATTTTAGAGCAAAAAAAGAAGAATAAGAAATTGTTAACAATTAGTTGTTTTTAAAAAGTCTACACTTTATGCCATAGAATATCTGTAATATTAGATATTTGGAAAATAAAATATGATGTTTTCGTCAAAATACAGATAATCGTGAATTCGGGACATTCGAAAAATTCGTGAATGGTCAAACAAGTTTAGGGACCCTGCCGTAGAGAGTCAAGTATGAATGTTATTATTATTATTTTTTTTTTTAATAGTGTCATTTTTACATCATTCTGTTTATGATAATCTCTACAGACGCCTATAATTCCACATTTTGAAGATATTTAAGTTATCCTACGTAACCCTAAAACACAGGTTAGGAAGCACTTATACTCGTTATGCAAAAGGGACCGTGAAACTAAATTTAAAAACTCTTTAAGTGTGAATTTTCACTCATTTTGTATTTAGTAAGTGGTAACAAATTGTGGGTAACTACATATTAAATAACATAAATTTGATAACTTTTAAAAGAATAATCCACGTGATTCCAGCTAGAAACTTACAAGCGTACTTAAGATGCGCTAGCTTCAAGACCCAAGTATAGCTACCCAGTTTACCAGTCAGACAGATAAACATTGTAAGCATGGTGTTGCAAAACATTCGATAAAATTAGAAATAATTATCAGATCAAAAATGCTATTCCGGTACACGTTAATTAGAATTTTTTTCAGATTTTCAGATTAACCCTCCTAGGTTACATGGTATAGAACAAGAGCTTTTTAGCACATTTATGGAAAAAATCGTGTTAAATAGTTTTATATATATATTTAACGAAAAGCCCATAAAAAAATTATTTTTCAAATATAATGTCCAGATATCCTCTCCCTAATTTGTTTAAAAGTACCGCGTGTTGGAGTACGAAAAAGAAATACTTTATTTCAAATTGAGCAAGCAAGAGCTGAGCAGAACAAAATGAGTCCGCTTAATCGAATGGCAACCCTTTATAATGAAAGTCTGGGAGTAATTGAAGAATTAGACTTATTTTATATGAATTTCGCATTGTTCAAAAAGACTTCATATACTATGTAAAACCTTTTCATAAACCATACTACTGCACTGAATATGTCCATGTAATAGGGGATACGCATAAAATTTATATTTCCTTAAAACTACATTTTTTTGATATGCTAATGTTAATTATGTCACCTAACAGAACAAAAATCACATTTTAATTAATATTATAGCAAAAAATTTTAATTAAAATATTATAAATTTGAAATAAGCCGACCACAGCGCGAACGTTGCTGAGTAAATACGACTGAGCATGACGTCAAACCCCAGACAGCCCAGACTACAACATAATCTTAACGTGTGTATATTGTATTATTCGAGAGTTTTGTATTTGTTTATAAACAATTTTTCACGCATTTATTATTAAAATGGCAGATAAAGATTTTGTTTGGGCTCAGAGTGATAATTTACTCAACATTGATGCTTTTATGCTCATGGAATATATGAAAAATAATGAATGCTACAGTGCTGAAGAAATACGTGGTGTCAAAACAGACTTGTAAGTAAACCATTTATGTATTATTTAACTTTATGTAAACAATAAACGCTGCAACTCTGTAAAATTTAATATTTATGTAATTTAGATATCATAATTTTACTACATTGTTTACATGAAGTTACAAAACGTTAGAGGCATAATTGAAATACTGCAATATAGGATATACCATATATTTTAATATAAATTTTAATTCGGTAAACATGTATAAATTGTTTTTATAGAATTAAACTTTATTTTAATTAAAATCACTCTAACTTTACACAATCTATAAAAGTTATACAAGCAAATAAGTTCACGACAGACTGCGTAGGCTGTACGCTGTACACTGGATAGGCTGTACGCACTACACTTATGTAGGGTATGACGTCACACGTGGTTTTCGCGCGCTACATACATTTATGATTATTCTAAGCCTTCAATTTAAAAAAAAAATGCATTTTTTTTTTATGTTATATTCAACAAGAGGAATATAATAAAAAATAAAAAAACAATCATGCCTATCCCCTATTGTATATTTGATTCACATATGTATTCAAAAACAAAATGAGCTGAACATAACCTTATATTATTATATTATAGTATAAAATATAACTTAATGTAGTAAAACTTGTATGGGACTATGGGCACATTTGGGACCTTTGGTCTGGAGTGTCCTTTATTTCAATAAATGAATAATAATATGTTGGTCTTACCAAGCATTAAGAGGTTTCATTTGATAACCATTCAAAATTTTATAAAATTATGTTTTTCGTTGAATAGACATTTCTTTATATTTTACCCGCGGTGTATTTATTTGAACTATATGTAGGGGAGATGTGGGGACGGTGGCACACATTTTGGTTTTCTGTACATAACATCTTCAATTTTGAATTTTTTAAATAAATCTTTTCGCCACTTAATACTTATAATGTCGTTGTTTAAATAACCTGTTAAAAATTAATGTCCTTATCCCGTGCTATTTATAATTAATATTTTTGTTGACCTCTGCAATTGTGCCACTGTACCTATACGTGAGGGTACAGTGAAACAGCATTAGGGATACAGTGGAACAATAAATATAAAAGGTATCTAAAGAATCTGTATATGTATCAATAATTTTTACTGAAACTTCAATTCAATGTCTTTAAAAATAAATCATCTGAAAGGTACTGAAAAATTTATAATATTGAAAAAAAAATCAAATTTTTTGGAACAAACCACTAAGTAATTAAATAATGTATATAAATATATAAATGTAAATTTATTATTAATATAAAAAAATAAACTTTGGTAAGTTTCTTGGAAGCAGTAAGTTTTGATAGTGTTGATTTTAATGCTAATTATATTTCATTAAATTTACTGTAAAAGTCAGAACGTCTAAACGGTGTTTTGTGCTACCAGACGGAGCAGGAGATGGTAAAACTTTTAACAGCTCTGATTTTTTAAATGTGTAATTTTCATTTGTTTTAATAAATTTAAAGAGTAGAGTCAGTCGTCGGAGATATGTTACAACAATATCGTCAGTCGTTATTTCTATGATTTCCCCTATAGAGTGGCTCTTCATTTTATTCTTTCCGTATCCCTCAAATGTTAAGGCATATTGCCTTACTTTAATATCCTTGTTTACGTAGTCTGTCGAATCTGTATCACATTCAGAATCAAAATTATCATCTGAGTTTGAATTCTCATCAATATTGACATCAGTATCAGATGTGTCTGAACTTAGAAGAATATCTTTTAATTTTCTGATTTTTTTTATTTTGAGCAGCTTGGAATTATTCTTCTAACTCGTACCCACGTACGTGGGTACAGTGGCTCACTGTACCACTGTATCCACATAACACGTGTGCCACTGTTAACCTAACCCTATTTTCACGAACATTTTATCAAATATAATAAATGATATAGTTTAGAACATTAGTAATTGCTTTACACTGTAGACAAATGACCAATTTACAACATGTAATACAAAATTTATTACTAATTTAGTTGTGTCTCGTTCTAATAAAAATTTTCTCGTTACGAAAAACTTTAGTTTGCCTACCTCAAATCAACATTTTCATCATAGATGGCGGGACTTTATAGAATAAAATAATATAAATATAATATAATATAAATAATATAAATTTATAGACTCAAAATGTGGATAGTATAATTTCTTAGTATCAGAGGGGCCTATATATACCCAAACAGACATGAAAATATTCTATACTTCAAAGATATTTCAAATGTTCCACTGTACCAATTGTGCCACCGTCCCCACATCTCCCCTACCTAGTTTATCTATACTGGGTGACAACTTTTACTACGGAACATAAGAGAATAACATTAAAATCTATTTTTTTTTTTTTTTTTTGTGATTGCTGCTTCCCATATTATTTTACAAGCTCCGTGATGAATCAATCAAGAGAATTTTAACCCATTTCTAATGATGCCAAAAACTTTTGCGATCGACTTCGATATTTTTAGTCTTTTCTTAGAATTTTACTCTTTAAATAATCACGCATCACCATGAATTTGGCAATAAAAACAAAACATTATAATTTTACCTATCAATCGAAAGCTATATCAAAAATTCATTGTAATGCGTGCATTTAAATGCATTTAAAACAAAAAGTCTTTAAATTCATGATATATGGGAAATAAATTACTATTATTATGAATTTTGCCCATATTTCGTAGTATAAAAAATTTAAAAAAAGAAAATATCAAAATCGATTGCAAAAGATTTCGGTATCATTAGAAGCGGGTAAAAATTATCTTTCGATTGATAAAGTATTTACAAAATGAAATGACCACTCTTGTTAAGAAGCTTAACAATTCAGTAATGGGTTTATGGCAGTAATCCTTAGACCTATTGCTGAAAAAAATATATAAGAGGTATTAATGGAATTTTAAATTTAAATAGAATAGATGTAACATTAGTTCAATTGAAGTTTCTTAAAAATCATTAAGGGTATTTTCCAAATTTATAATCCTATTCTTTCTAAATTTTAGGGTTTTGTTATACTTGTTAGTTAGTTAATTTTCAACGATCATAGCGTGCATACATTAACAACATGGCTATTTGGTGACCATTTAATTTTGAAAAAATTCCTAATTTCTGTAGTGAAAATAGTGAATCTGTGCAAGGTGATTTGGAGTGCGAAAATGTGGATGTTGACGTGGAATACGAAAATGTGGACATGCCTACTAAAGAAAAATGTCATTTGTCAGAAGATTGCAAAGTTTTGATACTGAACGTTTATAAAAAGTTAGTTTCGTAAGGTAATGACAAACCTATACTTAAAACTGCGGAATTAACTATTGTTTCATACAGAACAATTCAACGTATCATTATTCCTGGCAAAAATAAGCAGCGAAAACGACATGTTTTACAAGTTTTCAAGAAAATAGATAGTTTTATGTCTAAAACAATAATAAATAAAACATACGACTTTTATTCGAAAAATATAGTGCCGACTGTGCATCTTCTAATAAAAAAGTTGGAAGAAGACGGAATAGAATTTCCATACAAAGTCAGCCATATGTATTATTATTTGAAGTTGCTACGATTTATTTTTGTCGCAAGTAAAGAATGATTTTTGTTTCTGCAAGTATTTAATATAGACTTTAAAACAAAACGATTTTTAAACGTGCCTATATTTATAATTCAAATCAACCCAGTCCTAAGCCTGATAAAAATGTGAAGGAATGTCATGTGAGTATATACAGTTCATTCTAAATAGCATATAAGAAAATACGTTTATTTTAAATAATAATTACGGTCCTGACAACTATTATTAACAGAACCATAAACTCGGTAGGTGTAATGGTTATACTGTCAGTCATTATTGGAATCAATAAGTGAGGGTGGCCATTTCATTTTGGAAATACTATACTATTATGGATCTTGTAAGTTGTTATGGGAAGCAGCAATCGCAAAAAATAAAGGATTTTAAAGTTACTCTCCAATGTTCCGGGCTAAAAGATGTCACCCGATATGTGGGTCAAAGAGTTGTACCAAATTTCAACTTTCTAATTCCAGCCATTTGGCCACAATTTCTACCGTACAGACAGACAGACACATGAGTGAGGTTATAAGGGATTTTTGGTCATACCTACAAAACCCTAAAAAGGGAATCTAAAAAATCAATAGTGTATAAAACAAAAAATAAACACATTTAATATTTATCATCTAGCAATATCTCGATAGAAATAAAACACAATCTGTGTGGCGATAAAACTTCTTTAAAACTAAAAAATTTGATATGAGAAAAATATAAAGCTTTGAGTGATGTGTTTTAAAATGCTGTTGGATCGGTAGAGCTGGTGGTGGCAGCAGTGTCATAAGTTTGGAGGTTAAATATTAGAAGAAAGCCCTGGGGCAACATCAATAAGTCGACCAGAAATGGATTTTTCATCCTCGAGTCGTACAGACAAATGGCTCTCGGACCTACTGCCCCTTGAGAACGATTCTCTCACCCCACCGAGCGACCAGTGCAATGAACAACTTTAGTCGTCCGTCATATAGACCGCTCACAGATAAAGGCTACCATACACCACCACATTTATTTACAATTACATCTACAATTACAATTCAAGATGTTATAAGGGTGCAAGCTAAGTGAATCAAAATATTAAAGGTAAGTTTTTTTTTTTTTTAATTGGACCTTTAAATATTAAATAGTTAAAACTTTTACTTGGTGAAACTCGCATAATACTATCAAGGTTTTAAATGCTGACTGCAGTTTCCACGTTAAACATTTTCAAAACTTAAATAACTTGCCATTTCTATAAGTTAATAACAATAAAGAGTTGGAAGATGGGAACAGGGAAAACGAATACATGAATAAGATAAATACATCTATAATCTATAAAAGTTATAGAGGCTATATCTGTTTATTATCTGTTTATTTTTTTTTTTCGGTCTCATATTTGGTTTCTATAAGTTTCAGATGATTATAAGACAATATCTGTAAATAAATCAATTGTTGTCTGTCTGTCTGTGTATGTATGTCTGTCTGTCCGAGATTCACGCAAAAACGACTCGGCATATTTTCACGTCCAACATAGGCTATAAGGCATCTCAAAATTTTTATCCTAGGAGGTTGTTTTTGGGTTTAAATTGTTTATTAAAAAACTTAAAATATCTCTCTTGTTATTGGCTTAAAAGAAAAATATATGTAACGAAAATTGTTTATAATAAGAAAACAAATCTTTTTAGTTTAATACATTTTTTCAATTAGATGAATATTTGAAGAGTTACGGGGGGATACACTAAAGCTAAACTTTTGAAATATCTCCATTATTATTGACTTAACAGCAAAAATTTATATGACAAAAATTGTTTATAATAAGAAAACAAATCTTTTTTGTTCCATATACCTTTTCGATTGGATGAATATTTAGTGTTACGGGGGGACACCATAAAACTAAAATCTAGATATCTAGAAATATCTAACTCATTATTTAGTTTATATCAAAAATGTGTATTAAGAAACATTTTTTCTTCTCTTCAATGCAGCTGTTAATAAGAAGGTTAGGGTGGGGGGGGGGGGAGAAACTTATAAGGTTAAAATATCTGATTTATCATTTACTTAACAGCAAAAATGAATATGAGAAAAGCAACTAGTAGCATTAACTATTTTTATAATGTAAACTTTTGCTTTTTTGGTAAGTATTTTAAATGAGTATTTGTAATCTAAGCATTCCTGAGTGCCTTTTTTTAAATTATTTTTGATATTTTTTTACAGTTTGTTAACAAACTGTTTCAAAGTTTATTTGGTTATTTCTTTTTAGATAATTTCTATTACTGAAATATTGAGTTGCACTGATTTGACATTTTATTGTTATTTTGTAAACTGAGGAATAAAATTGGTATATTTTTTTATTTATTGTGTCTATTTTTTTTTTTTTTTTACACAGGGCTGGTTTCTATTTTATCGGGCTAATTTATTTTGCTAGTCCACTACTCTTATCATTTATTTATTTATTACCGGATACATTTTTCTTAATTTGAAAGTATACTTGTTCGATATTATTATTACATATATTACATATTCAGTTATTCTGAAGTTATTTATTTTAAAGTTTGTTTAATTTAATGTGGATGAGGTGGCAAGGACGAGTACAAATATTTATGCCCTGACCAATTGCAAATCCGAGACTATTGGCACGCGAAGCAGGGTTGCTACTTTAGTAGCAACCCTGCTACCAAGGATGATAAAGTTGAATTTAAACAATCATAAGAGTAACAAACCGGCAATCAACTAAAAAGCTTTTTACCCAATAATTTACAATGTTATGGTTATGAAAAAGAGAAAAATATAAAAAGAAATAATTAGAAATAATAATGTTTAATTAGAGTTCTGTAGAGTAGAAGTGCAATTAGAACTTAATATATCGAGATTTGATAGAAAAAAGAGTAGCGTCATAAAACTATATAAATAAAAAATATTCCAAACTGAAATATATCTCTTAGAAATGCATCAGCTACTCACCGCTGGTAAATTCTTTTCCACTACTGGAAGCACTAATTGTAGCCAGTTTTGGAAACGTTCTTAGGCCAAGCTATGAATTTTCCTTTATTCCTTCAGTAGTCAGGGGCAAAGCAAAGTAATTAAGATGTAACTAAGGTATTTTCGGGCATTTGAATTTTTTCGGGCCCCTTTTGATAATACTGAAAGAAAAAAATCAAGAGCGCCAAAAACGGGAAACTTTAATAAACGAGCAAGCAAAAATGAAAAAACTTAAGAAAAGTTAAGAAAAGCGCCTAACAGAGCCCTGAATAACCGAACGAACAAAAATAGAAAGAAAAAGATATCAAGTGCAATTGTATTACCGGCTCCAAAACTTACGGTTTATAGTTAGGCTAGATTTAAAAGTTAGTAAAAATCAAAACATGTTAATGTAGTTTAATAATGGTTGAAATAATAAATGTTAATAAAATATGTTAATGTAGTCTATTGTAGCTATTCTAAACAAGATATGTTATATGGCGGTGTTAGAAGATCCTTAGACCCTATCTTATACGCACATATGTCCAGTTATTTCTTTTTATGGTGCATCGCTGTAATCCTATAATATAATACGCCTGTTTGTATGTTCGTATGTTCGACCGGACGCCTGTTTGTATGTTCGACCGGTCGTTTCTTCATTCCCCGATAGAGGCGCGCATATGATAATTATTTATGTCAAAATTGTTTAAAATATATTGTTGATGCAATAATAGTGAATTTTCTACGAACACTTTTTATAATTATTATAAGATGCAATAATAGTGAATATTCTACGAACACTTTTTATAATAATTGATAGAATTGTAAGAAATTATTGTTTATGTATTGGACAGTAGTGTGCTGTGATTTTTGTTTTGAGTGTTGACAATAAATTAGTAAAAATGACAGTTGTGTTTTTCATTAAAAAATCACGTCACAATTATTAATTTAGTTGTGAAATACACGGATCGGTTTTTTTTACGAAACAAAACACAGAAAAACGTTATCCTTCCGTGATATTCGACATTTTTGATTAAAATTATTATTAGCAGAAAAATAATTATTTTAAAAAATATTTGGTTTTGATGAAAGTAAGAAAAATGTGACTTTTTTTTTATTATTATTTTTTCAATGCTTTATTATTTTTTTATTTTTACGATTTATAGGACAAGATTTACAATATCCCACTGCAAACTCTATACAGATGGCAGCACATAACGACTACACTAAATAATTCAAGAATCATCAGTGGCTCTAAAACAATGGTTTCTGTTTATTTATCACATTAAAATATCATTTACCTTTTAGTTTAGGTTAGATTCACCTTAAAAGCACTATCTTAGGTTATGGTTGATAACTGTTTATTTTATTTTTTTTATAAACCACCTAAAAATAAATTGTATTTTAACTGTTCTGTGCAGGGCTAGGGACAGTGATTCACCTTAAAAGCACTATCTTAGGTTATGGTTGATAACTGTTTATTTTTTTTTTTATAAACCACCTAAAAATAAATTGTATTTTAACTGTTCTGTGCAGGGCCAGGGACAGTGATTCACCTTAAAAGCACTGTCTTGTTTATTTATTTATTTTTTTTATAAACCACCTAAAAATTGTTTTAAGTTCTGCACAGTCCCACCTGTTTAGAATCTCTGTATATTGAACAAATGACGTGTGTGTGACGCATGCGCAGTGTTCAGTGGGATATTGTAAATCTACCCCCTGATTTGAGATATAGTGTAAGTACGCTTTTTTCCGTGTGCCCTTTTTGCCGTGTGTGTATTTTTTCATGTGTGCTTTTTTCCGTGTGCGTATTAATCCGTGTGCGTTTTTTCCGTGTGCGTATTTTTATATTATATAAGAAAATGGAAAATTAATTTTAATAAATATATTTTAAATTTAACGTCTCAAATCATTTTTAGTTTTAACATTATAAATATAATGCACTGAGTGAAAATGAATCGTTTTCCCATCTTAAAAAGTTAATGAATTAATAATTCAGATTAATGCTCAGTATTTGTCCAGTTTTTAATAATGGGCGAAGAGTTGATTCAATTTGAATTGGATGAAGTTAGGCGTATGGCTAGAGAAAGAAGTCTGAGGTGTCGAGCAAGTTCCACATTAAGGTAATGATTTGTTTGCCAACACAGTTGGCAAGGGGTGCACTAGTAATATACATAATAAGGGTATAAGTAATCTTAACATCCCTTGGCAAGTTAAAGCAAACTGCTGCAGTTCTATACAATCCGAAGCGAAAATAAAAACGATGCGAGACATATTGAGACAATTGTCTCGGATTGTTCCAATGCAATTCTGCTTAGAATATCAGGCCAAATAGAACAATATGAGGAAAACCGAAGGTATCTTTGGTAAGACTAGGTCAGTGATGGCGAACCTTTTGAGCTCGGTGTGTCAAAATTCGGAAAAGAACCTAGCTGAATTCGGGTGCCATGTCACGCCTAGAAATATCTATAATTTGGTGATATTTGTAGCCCTATTAAAAAAAAGTTATATTTTTGAAAAAAGCAAAAACAAATAATTGTTTACATTTGTGACTTTTTTGTTACTGATCTTCATTTGCCAAATCTTCAATTGAAGGTTGGTATTTCTTGCACTTCAAGTCCAAGAAAGCGCTACTAACTTTATCTGTCAGTCGGTTTCTTTTATTGGTTTTTATATTATTTAACGCCGAGAATAAGGTCTCACAAAAGTACGTAAAAGAAAAAAATATTTAATAAAGCCATCGCTAGATTTTTCAAAGGGCTAAAAGTGTCCGGTAATCAGTTCCAAGCGCTCCAAATTACCTGTTCGTAGTTGCACTCTTTTTGATTCTACAAACGATTTCTTCCCAGATTCTCAAGCTTGGACCTCAAGTCTACAAACACTTGAGGCTAGATTCGTTCACTGTTCGTGGTCGAAAACCGTCCGTAAACGATGCGTGTCGCCCAAAATGTCTTGGCGTGTCACCCGTGACATGCGTGTCATAGGTTCGCCATCACTGGACTAAGCAATACTGTACAAAATGATGCAATTCAAGACAAACCGGATCAGTTTAAGATAAAATGATTAAAAAAAAAAAGATGACAAAAGCTAATACAATGGAATTAGAAGTGAATTTAACCCAAAAATCCAATTCCAAATATATCGAGTTAAACCAAGGCTATCTGGACAAAACTAGAAAATCTAAAACAAACTGAGGCAAATTGAAGCAAACCGAGGTAATTTGAGATATCGTACAACGTATCTTAAAATAAATAAAATTTGACGTGTAACCCAACCCTAAAGTATCAGCTGTTCAGCAGACCGGTAGACTTTACCTCATTTCTATCAGAAAAGTTATGACTGTGATATGGGTACCTCATATAACTGCAGATATAGCAACGTTATACGATATCATAGTTTTTTACGATATCCGCAACTATATTGATCTTCAGCATCTGTCATCTACATACATTCATGATATCCTCACATCGTTTCCCGTTCCCAGGACACTATCTACTATATATTACTTACGAATATCATGATTCATTTTTATGAACTCCAAGTTCCACATGTTTTAAAAATATTGCATATACCGTTTGGACAGAATCAATTTATGACCAACATTTTACTATTTATGAAATGATTTTTTAACTGTTATAAGGATAGATGAGATGATCAAAAATTTCGATGATTAGATTTGAACTGACAAGCTCAAGCTGACAAGTTGGTGTCTTTGATAAGAGATGGTGCTAATATTAAAAGTTTGATATTATTTCTGGCATTTTCCATTCTTTGTAGACACACACATTAAGTTTCAAGTAGATGTGTGAAATGGTTTTTAACAGTGTTCGGAAACTGATATATTTGAGTTTATTTATAGAAACAATAATTACAATAGAAAAAATTGCATTCTACTTTTTACTTGAAAAAAACATTAAGGAAACTGAAGCAATGCTAAAAAGTATTGTATTATGGGAACTCTTCTCCGTCGCATGGAATGGTTCACAAGTGACTCAGTAACTGAAGTTGTGATCGTACTAACATGAATAATGCTTAGCGCCCGGCACATCCGAATGAGGTTACAACTGAAGAGATAGTCAATAAAATTCATGATATCGTGTTGGACGACCGCCGAGTCAAGATACGTGAGATATCCAAGATCGTAAACCTCTCAGACGAACGTGCGTTTCATATCCTGCACGAATAATTGGGGATGAAAAAGATGGGCATTTGCTCACAGTGGATCAAAATCGGAATCTCGTGACTATTTCAAAGCAATGTTTTTGCGGCGTTTTATAACCGCTGATGAAACATGGATGTCAAAACAGTAGATGTCTCCTGACGAACGTTCTTCAAAGAAGGCAAAAAGGGTTTCCTCAGCCGGAAAGATCATAGTCACAGACAATATTATTCCTCTTTATTGGACCGATTACAAGCCAAATTTATGACAAAGTGGGCTCATTTGGCAAAGAAAAAAGTTCTTTTCCACCATGACAATGCATCAGCTCATTTGTCCGCAAAATTTTCGACCAAATTGGTAGATTTGCGCTACGAGCTGCTCTCTCATCCACCCTATTCTCCAGATTTGGCTTCCTGCGATTTTTTTCTCTTTCCAAACATGAAGAAATGGGTCGCTGGGAAAAGATTGCATCGAACGAGGAAGTGATCGCTGAAACACGCCTATTTTGCTTAGTTCAGTAAATCATACTTATTGGAAGGCTGAAAGGAATATCGTTGTGCAATATGTATCGAGTTGAAAGAAGAGTATGTTGAAAAAATACTCATTATAGGAAAAAAAAAGAAAATCATTCTGAAGTCACTGAGCAAACTACCCTCGTATTATGTGTCGCTTCCGGAAAATAGTGAATATTATTGTCGTCCAAAGAAATAACTGTCTTGAAATGTGCCTACAAATCAAAATCGAAAGGTTCACTAATCGGGTGAACCTATTTCTTATTATTTTGGACCAATGCAGAGACAAAATTTTAATGAGATGGGTGATTTCATTTCATATCATTATGTTTTTATAATCGTTGGCGATTTAAGGTGATATAAATTATTTATCTGCTAAATGAATGGTACAAATGAATTTAAAAGATGTCAAATTTTGGCTATGTCAACATATTTAATCTAATTCAAAACATGACTACATCCATAAGTAAAGCATAAGTAACAAAACATGATATTTGTACATATGGGGTGCTGATAACCGTTGGCAGGTGTCCTGCTTGTGTTATAAGAAGATTACCTACAGAACACAAGGGCACTGGTTTAATTTCCACTGATAACACAATTTTCACCTTCTTATACTTTACAATACTAATCTGAATTACAAAACAAAAAAAAGGCTGAAATAAAGAAGGCAGTAAGATTTTGAACACAGAAAAATAGCAATAACTTTTATTCAATTATACATCATTTCTCATGCTGAATAAGATTTTTGTTGTATTGTAAAATATAATTACATTCCTAGAAGTATTTATCTTTCGTTATATCTAGCTACCTTTATTAGGGCTAATATATAGGTTCAGTGTTTAGCTGTCTTAATTTACAACCCTCATGTAAAAGTCATTAAACGAGTTCAAGAGCGAAACTTTGAATGGTGTTTAATTTGCAGAGTGATAGATATGTAAAGGCAACTCCATGTGATAAGGTATTTCATCTAGCGGAGCGCGAAGGAGCGACCAAAGACAGGACAAACAGAGCGCGTGGCAAGGTAAGCAATGCGAGCAGTAAGCACGAGACATTACCGTAACCGCGCAATGACGAATCCGTACCGTTAGTGGAAAAGACTAATATTTGTTTGGGTAAGGCTGCTTTGAAGTAGACGCATATATTTTCCCGACGGTGACATATTGTGAGTTAGCTCCCCCTCTTAATTTTATAAATACCCTAAAAACAAAGATTTTAATGTGCCTTTTTCTAATGCGGTTTTGTGTTCAGATCTTCTTAATTTGAGGGCGCCGTGTAGCGTGACTCTAAAGGACGCCAGGGAGATTCTAGTGCGGCAGAAAGGATATTTCTGGTAGCGAACTGTACAGCACTTAGGTAAACACGATTATTTTTAAGTTCCTGACATTTAAATAAAGCGCGCTCGTCATGCCTGGTATATCTAGCCAATGCAGAGGAGAAGATGCGGCCGTGTTGTATCTGGAGCACCGCACTCACCGCCGCGCTAAGACATTGTTACCGCCTGCCCCCGGCCCGGCCTGGCTTGCGGCGAACAAGAATGATTCCAAATCCACAATGCGGTAAATTGGAAGTCGTATTTAATGTTGTTATACGGATTAATGTTGGCCATGTTATCTGTATCTACTGGCAGCAGTTGGCGAGAGTTAATCTCACGGGTGCGACGGCGTTGTCGGCCGTTCGTTCTCCTCTCACCGGCGGTGGACGAATGCACCCGCCGCCACCAACCACCCCTAGTGTGATTTCACCAACAGTTAAACACATATTCTTCTCCACGTGCCGACTCCTTTTCAAAATTTGACAATCATCAATACAGATTCCACTTTTAAAACTGCAGCCTGAAATTACGAAATTATCTTATCAAACTAAATATTCAGCCACTTCAATGCCACTTTCAATGTTCTAAGCATTCTTATTTTGACGTTTTTATTTCCTTTTGACATTCTGCTATGAACAGTTAAATTTTTGACTGATTCAGTCCATGAAATATTAAGCAGTTTCCATTTTATCCACATTTCAAATACCTCTAAGTTTTTCATTGCACTTGCTGTTAGCATTCATACTTCTGTGCCGTACAGCAAGACAGGAAATACGTAGCGCTATTCGAAGATTTGTAACAAAATCCAGGATATAATGTACGCTTGTTCGATGTAGTAACCTGATTGTTTGACTGTATCCCATCAGTATTCATCTAAGTTTACAATTCTCAGTGCAATTTTTAGTTACCAACCAACTCTTGTAAATCTTTAAGAAGGATACCATTCGCATGAATACTAATGGTCATATTTTCTAATGATAGTCTGGACATTCTTTCCGAATATAGAATGAAAGTTTGACTCTTATTTCATTTCGTACATCAAGCTTCGAGATACCGCAACTCGTCATCCAGAAATCCATTTCAACACCACTGCATGTTTCTTTATCATTCTTATTAGTTCTGCATTTTGTTTTCGTTTTTTGAAATATATTTATCATTCCAGACGAAAGAGTTATTTTAGAACGCTTTTTCCTGGTTTATTTTATTCATTTTTTTATTTATTTTACTTTGATCATACAATAGGATATAACCAAATCCGTACCGAGGGTGAGACGAGTGAGGTACACACCTCACCTTTACTGATAAAAAAGAGCGCCAGAAACGTATCTTGATTAGGTATTTTTCAAATAAAGAGATATAAATATTTTCCTTTATGAAATAGTGATACATAGCTTTTGTAAATGTTTTATTATTATTGTTAATATGTTTAGCATAATTGATGAATTAATAGGATTCGGACAAGTGAAAAATAAAACAAATTTATTTAACTATGCTAACGTTTCGATTTATTTAAAATCTTCATTGGAGTTAGTTAAAAGTCACAATAAGTAAAATAATTCGTTAATGTTTTAAATTAGTTTTTATTTTTAACTAATCCTATTAATTAATCAATTATATTACCTACGGACATAATTCATGAAACATGTGTTTATCATTTAAAATCATCTCTCTGTAATATCGACATTGTGTTTTATATATTATCTATCATAGGTGACTATGGGATCTGAGGTGTCTAGTAGGAATGACGACGGTACCCGGGTACCCGCTACCCGACCCGTTAAGGTTGTACCCGGTTCCGAATTTGCATTCCCGCTACCCGTTATCTACCCATTACCCGTTAACTAATGGGTAATTAACGGGTATAGGATTAATGGGTATCAGATTACTAACGGATAGCTGATAACTAGCGGGTAGCGGGTAATTAACGGGTAGAGGATAATGAACGGGTTATTGGGTGAGGTGTTTTCAGTATTTATTTATCAGTGACTATTTTGTTCTCGGTGACAGTAGTAGGAATTAAGTATGCGTATTCCATAATGCACCTGTGCTCATATGTCTGACTGTCTGTGCATATAGGAAAAATACTAAGAGTTCAAAAACCACATCACGAAATAAATATAAACAAATATGTATTTAATGAAAAAAATAAATATGTTTTTATGAGATTTTCGCTAAATATATGCCAAAAAACGTTTGTCTCCCAAAGGGGTTGATGTTGTTAAAGTTTGTGTCGTTGAAAAAAACTATTAGAGAGATAAAGTCTTTATTCATGCCTTGCGGCTTTGAATGGAGTACAGTTCTTACATAAATAACCCATAATTTTTGATATATATAACAAAAATAAAACAAAAATAAATATTTGATACTATTTACAAAAATAAAAATGAAAAAAAAAAAAAAATATATATATATATATATATATACATTTATAAACTTATAACTAAAGTATGCCCTTTTTACTTTTATATTGCACTCTCTTTTTCTCTTCTTTTCTTTAGCACCCTTTTCATCCATGTTAACCCGGCTCCCGACTCGTCCAGTAGTTCTTGAATCTTCCTTGGCTCTCTTCCTATTTCTTTACAATTTTGTAGGTGTTCTATCGTTTCTACCGCTTCGCCGCACGTTCTACATAATCTCTCGTTTTCTTCTTTCCAATATTTACTTGCCTCTGTCTCATTTCCACACCTAAACCTTGCAATGGTTTTCTGTGATTTGTTGCTGTTTTGCAGATATTGTGGCAGCCATTGTGTTTGTATTCTCCCATATTCTTTAAAATAACTAGACTTGCTAATTTTGTTCTGTTGGTTCTGCAGTTGTACCTCTATTTAAAAGAAAAAAACTATTATTTTTTTGAAATTTATTGTGTGGTATCAAAAGGAAGCTATTAAGATGTAGATTAAGGAAGGAAAAGTTGTTTTTTTAAATTTGTTACATTAAACACGATTTTGGTCAAAAATCTGAAAAAATTATAAGTAATGTACATTGATCTGAGCCGGAAATGTACGAGAGAAATTCATTATTTTTTTAATTAATGTCTAAATTATGGCTTATTATTTAAATGTAGTCTAACAAAATTAAATGGACACTCGTAGTACTCAAATAAAGAATACAAATGTACAAAAAATGTTTATCAAAAAATTATTTTTAGACATCCAGCATTCTGTTGGCTTCTTACACTTATTAAATACCTACAAAACCCCAAAATGTGTGAAAATTCACACTTCAGATCAATTGTGCTATACTTACTTTTCATTTTTATAGGTATATATTAACGGGTAGGGGGCAATTAACCGGTAATTAACGGGTAGTGGGTAATATCCGGGTAATTTTTGCGGATACCCGGTTCCATAAATTTCTAGTTTTCGTCATTCCTAGTGTCTAGCAAGTCGCCTGTCAAGTGCAGTTTGGCGGTACGCTGTACCAAAAAAATGCAAGTACGGCAGGAGTTTTTTTTTGCCGAAATAGCCCCTTGGAATATTTTTTTTTAGATATCATAGTACCTATGTACGAATCCTGGTTTTGCTCTGTAATCATATCAAATTACATGAACATGTGCCGAACCACTTTTGCGTGTAACAAACAGACTGACAAAATATTATTTTTTTGCGAATATCGTCTTAAAATCATGTTTTTGAGAAAAAATGTCTAGAGAATACCATAAGGGGGCGCAGTTAGTACGGTCTTCCTCAGCTACCAAAATTGTTTGGCACGGCCCTGGGACAAAACTCAATTACAGTAAGGCGGATAATATCTTCTTGAGTAATTTTCTCTGCTTTGTACTGGAGTCATGCTTGCTTTACACGAATCCATATTCTACTATAGTAATCAGTGATAATAAAGTGATATCAGAAATGTAGCCATCCGATTAACACATTTCCTTACCTAAACGGGCACTGTACAGTCGGTTCGAATGCGAAGCAATCAACGATCATTATAATTTTACTACAACATTCATTTCTACAAAACGCATTTTTAATTTCCATTTCTATTTTTCCTTATCTAAAACTTTACGAAATTGGAAGTGTAGAAAGTGTGCGGCCTGCTTACTCTCAGCAAAAGTTTTATGTAGCCCTTATAAATTTTGAGATTATTACCACTGCAATAGATCCTGATATTGGTACCAAAAATCCACTGGGTCGCTGATATTTCTATACAATATGTACTTCCAAGAAATTAGCACTTTTTCCAAATATAGCTTAAACAACTTTAGAGCTAGGTTGTATTATTGACGAAGGCCTTTAGTTACTGGGAACTGTTTAGATATTCGTTTTCCAAATTTTATAGAGCTCGTGCTCAGTTAAACATATAATAGCAATTACAACGGTAATATGAGATATGCTTCCCTTGCATGTGTGCGGCAAACGTGAGTCATCCGCTCCATACTGATCAGGCCTGCAGCCGCGGCGGCCGCAGATCTCCACAAGCCACTCGCTTTTTGTTTCAATGTAACTCCGTGCAAAGAAATCATAATCTCTTATATGCTATAAATATGTTACTTCTTTTGATGTCGTTAAAATATTCTAGACAAGCTTGACTGTCATTTAACATGTTAAAATTCAGTACTTCTTGGTGGCAACTGTTCTGCCAGTGTCAAAAAAAAATAATTTATGTCGTATATTCCGAGCCGGTAGGTTTAACTGCGCTGCTGATTGATTAATAGGAATATAATTGTACGTGGAGTGGAGCAGATATGGTGGTGTGCGGCCAGAGGTGAAGAACTATTAATCATCACGGGCTGGAGCTAGCTGACGTCCAGCGCATGGATGCATCATTTATTTATCTGAGGTTAAGTTCCGAACGACACGAGCCACACCAACCGGACTGGAGCGGCTCTTCTCAATATGTCATCACAGTAATGAACATGTGCCTACTTTCAACACTCGGCTGCACTCTCCATGATCAATGATTGCCACATTACACGGCATCTCCGCGTCACTTCACCTCCTCATTTCTATATCCTTCTCTGTACTTCATCCTACACCCCACTCTTTTCTCCGTATCACTTTGCATATTTATTTACACAATCTTACAACTATTGTAAGACAATTATTACAACGTTATTTTTGTCGCAGTTCTTAGATTTAAAGCTACCGCGATTTCTATTTAAGCGATAACAAGTACATTACTCACATATTTATTTTCAATATTTTTTTTTATTTTTTAATTTATTGTTTATTTAGGGGTGCTTCAGCTGCTAGGGCTATTAGCACCCACAAATCTTATATATTACAATGTGTGTACATATATATATCTGCATTTATATACTATACATTTATATTCAAAGTGTAACATTATATTTTATTATATAGATCTATGCTTTTAAGATATGAGATGACATTATTTATCGAGTCTGAGTTGTTGCCTAAAATGTCTTTTATTGAGTGGTCTGTAATTTTGTTGTCTCTTCGTTGTGTGGTGTATTTTGGGCATTCTACTAGGATGTGTCTGGCTGTAAGTGTCGTGTCACATGTGTCGCATTTTGTTGGTTCGCAATGTTCGAATAGATGTTTGTGGGTGAGTAAGGTGTGTCCAATCCTAAGTCTCGTAATTACTACTTCTTCTTTTCTATTGTTTCTTCCGGGCCATGGGGTAGTGTCGGTTTTTATTTGCCGGAGGTGGTTTCTAACTTCATCTATTTCCGACCATTGACTATTCCAACTATTTCTTATATGTTTCTTTATGCTGGTTTTAAAGTCTCTAGTTGGAATAGGCATATCTATCTGTTCCGTGGACTTGGTGGCTTCTTTGGCTGCAGTATCAGCTTTTTCATTGCCTGTTATGCCGACGTGGGATGGTACCCATACTATAGAGATGAATTTACTATCAGCTATGCAGTTATTTATTTTTTGTAGAATTTCTTCTATCATTGGGCTTGTCGAATACATTTTCTGTAAGTTTTGTATAACACTTAACGAATCGGTGTGGACTATAAAGTTTCTCTTTGTATTATTACTGTAAATGTACTCGACAGCCTTCAGAAGCGCAAATTCTTCAGCCGTGTAAGTAGATACAACATCTGGCAGGTGGAATTTTTGTACTTCTTCTTCAATAACTAGTCCTGCTCCTACTTTGCCGTCAATTTTTGAGCCATCGGTGTATATCTTGACATGATCCATTTCGCTGAAATCTTCCTTTATTTGTTGATAAACAGCTTTATATACGGTTGGGGATGTGGAGCTTTTTGGATATTCTGTTAGGGTTAGGATAAGTTTTGCTTGTTTTCTAAGCCAAGGAGGAGTATTACGAGGGGATATTTTTTGTATCGTGGGAATTTTTAGGTTTATATTTGTTAAAATGTTGTGAATTTTCAGATGGAGTTCATTGGAGGTTTTAACTGTATAATTGTTTTGGAATATATGTTTGAATGTGGGGTGAGAGGGGTTAGTTACTATGGTATTGATGTAAGATAGAATTAGTATTTTCAATATTAAAAATCTATACAAATAAAATTGAAGACTATTTCCCGTATTCATAAATGTTCATTACTGTATTCGTTCAATATCAGTTTCTGTAGAATTTTTTTATAAATAATTTTGATTTAATTTAACAAAACTTTATACAGTAATAAATGTATAAGAATGCAAGCATTAATTTGTCTTTTTTAATTTTAATTTTATTTAGATTATTTTTGTTCTCAAATGTCGTTTCTATTTGTTTTGTTCTTTTATCGAAATATGTTTCGTAGATTATTTTTAGCTTTTCCATAGATTTTTCTATTATTTTGTATAATAGTATATTCTGTATAAAATTAACAAATAATTATTTTAACAAACATTTTATTTATATTAACAAATAATTTATATTACATAACAAATTAATCAATTAATTAAACTATATTTTTTTATTTATTATTTGTTTAATTTTAATTTAATTTGCCGCACATCGGCCACTATTTTAGGTTAGGAAGTTATGTTGCATTTATTTAATGTAAACGTTGCATATATCTTAATGTAACCCTACAAAAACAAAAGACAACAAGTATGGAATAGTTATTCCACAACAAGTGATGGAATGAAATACACGCAAAATGCATAAGAAGATAAGTGCTTTAGAATAGAGATGGGTCGTTCATGAACGAACCGGCTCACTGAGCCGGCTCAGTACACTGACCGAAGTGACACGGTTCACCAAATTGAAATGAGCCGGCTCACGGCTCACTGTATAGTTTCAAGTTTCAAGGATACGATTGGTCGGGCGATTGTGAACAGTGACCGGAGTGATCCGGATTTGGATCGATGTCATGTTGAACTTCGCGAGAACTTGGCTTGTAATGTATTATCATAAAGTGTATTTTGTCATCAATTTGTAGGGCACTTTATTTGAAACTAATAGGGTTAGTCTGTATTTTCTTACAACCATACTATATAAAAATATTAAAAATATTGCCCAAATCCCAGATGTCCGATTTATAAGGGCAATAAACATCGCCATAAACTTAACACATCTGGTTTAAAATACAGTAGCTACATAAAGTGAATTGCTTGTTTCAAAAATGTTAGATAAGAGTCGGGGCTAGCGACGTTCTACCTACGACCGGACGACCGGCAACTGACTGACTTGTGTCTCGGGATCATGTTTAAAAGAACCGGCGCTAAGCAAGAGTCGGCTCTAAGCGACGTTCTACCTCTAAGCTCTAAGCGACGTTCTACCGAACGACCGACCGACCTGTGTCTCGGGATCATGTTTACAAGAACCGGCTCTGAGCAAGAGTCGGTTCTAAGCGACATTCTACCTACGACCGAATGACCGACCGACCTGCGTCTCGGGATCATGTTTACAAGAACCGGCTCTGAGCAAGAGTCGGTTCTAAGCGACATTCTACCTACGACCGAATGACCGACCGACCTGCGTCTCGGGATCATGTTTACAGTTCATATATTGCAAGAATCGGCTCTAAGCAAGAGCCGGGTGTAAACGACGTTCTACCTACGACCGAACAACCGACCGACCTGTGTCTCGGGATCATATTTACAGTTTATATATTGCAAGAACCGGCTCTAAGCGACTTTCTACCTACGAACTAACGACCGTCCTGTGTTTCGGAGACATGTTTACTTAACCGGATCACTGAGCCGGATCAATGAACCGGCTCAACAAACTGAACGACCTCCACTGATCCGGTTCCGCAAACTGAGCCGAAATTCCCATCTCTACTTTAGAATAACATTCCAACTCTTGTGTTAGAATATTAACTTTCTGTAGTCAAAATTGGTTTTAGAAATGGTAAATTCTATAGTGGTCGTGGAGAAACGTATATCTACACGATTTAAGTAATTATAAGACAATACCCACAAAAATCAACTTCTCTGTCTATCTGTCTCTGAATCTGTTTGTGCAAGATTCATGCTAAAACGGATAAATATATTTTCACGCAATTTGATGTGGTAACGAAAGGAGACCTGGATTCGAACTTGGCTACATGACATCTCAAATTTTTTATTTTAATGGTGGGTTTCGAGAAGTACTAAAAAAGATCTTATTATGAATTCCCACAAAAAACAACATTTCTGACTGTCTGTTTTCCGAAATTCACGCAAAATCGGGTGAATAAATTTTCACGTAATTTGATATGATGACAGCAGAACTAAAATTCGAACATCGGCTATATAGCATCTCAAAAATTTGCATTCAAAGGATAATAATTAAAAAATTTAAAATTTGTCACTTATTACTGATTTGAAAACATAAACATATATGACAAAAATTATTAAAAATAATAAAACCAATATTTTTTATTCTGATGCATATATTATAAGGGTGGATTTCAGGGGGATGCCAATTAAAAACTTTAAATATCTCACTTATTAATGACTTGAAAATATAAATCTATATGACAAAAATTATTCAAAATATTTTTTACTCCATGCATTTTCTTAATTGGATGAATATATCGGGCGTTATGGGAGAAAACCTTAAAACTAAAATCTTTTCTCTTTAGTGCGGTTTTTAAATAGATGTATATTACTATATTTTACTATTTATGAATCTCACTTTAATTATATTTGTGGTAAAGCTTGGAGAATGCTAGGCTTCATTATAAGGGCAACAAAAAAATGTCATTCCTCATTATCAGTGAAATCTTTATGTCAGGCTTACGTCTTTAGTTTATTAAATTTTGGGTCAATTATATGGAATCTTTCTTACAATAAATATGTTTTATGTCTTGAAAAAATCCAGAAAAAGGCAGTACGTTACATTGTCTCAAAATCGGATACAATCAGACCAATTCTGTAACTCTGTTACTATGATAATAGTTACTAAATTCGTCACTATGAGCAACGTGTTGTCACTGTGTAGTAACGTCACTACGAGATAAAATATTATAAAAAGTACAATGACTTTCATTCATGATAGTAACCGACCTTGCTCATAGTGACGATTTTAGTAACTATGCTCATAGTAACTGAGTTACAGAATTGGTCTGTATGTTGTAGTAACGTTATTACACAGTAACTTTTTACAGAATTGATCTGACTGTCTAATAATGAGAGTTACCAGCATCTTTGTCTAGAATTAAATACTTTACCGTTGCAGGAACGAAGAGCTCTTTCTGACATGATATTTCTTTATAAAATTGTAAACAATATTATTGACTGCAACGAACTTGTATTACTAATTAATTATCATGTGCAGAACTACAACACACGCCGTAACGAGTTGTTGCACCAGAATTACGCTAGCACTAATTCTTTTATCAATTCTCCCATTGTCAGACTTTCTTCGACATATAATAATATTTTTGGACACATTGATTTATTTAATAATTCTCTTCATAAATTTAGAGTAATGTGTAAACTTTTGTTAAATAATCAGTTAGCATAAATTACAAATCATTATAAAATAATTGTTAAATTTATTACATTTTGAACTGTACTGATTTTGTTGTAAATATTTTTGTAAAAATTTAATGGACAATTCGCTGGTTTCGTCCCGTTTGTGTTCCCAGGGTAAATAAATAAATAAATAAATTACAGGAGCTTTTGGGAGCACTACTTATAAACTTGAAATATCTCACTTATTATTTACTTAACAGTAAAAATGTATGTAAAAATATTTATTTAGAATCAAGAAACGATTATTTTCTATTTAATACTGTTTTTAATGAGATAATAATAAGAATATTTTGGTGGGGGATATGGGGCACACCACCTATAAACTTTAACATCTCACTTATTGTTTACTTAACAGCAAAACTGTATATAACAAAAAACGTACAGCTAGTGTGAAATTAGGGGTAAAATGAATTTATGAAGGGTATTTGATAACTAAGTAACAATAAAAGATTATTTTTTAGCAAAATACGCCTTGTTTTTCGAGGCGAAACGATATTCCAACTTCTTTAGATCTCAGACTTATTAAGTACAATTTCTCGAACTCTGCTAAACAGATGTGTGTTTCAGTGATGATCTCCTCGCTCGATGTGAATCTTTTACCAGCAAGCCATTCCATTATGTGTGGAAAGAGGCAGAGGGGCAAATCTGGAGAATAGAGTGGATGAGGGAGCAGCTCGGCCGTTGCAATGTAATAACCTATCCTGTCGAGGGTCCCTTTTTGCCTTCATCGGGACACGTTCATCAGGAGAAATCCACTGTTTTGTGTGTTGTTTCTCATTTGATGTGTTGTGATGAATCCATGTCTCATCAAAGGTTATGAAACGCCGCAAAAACTCACTTGGATTGCACTTGCATATGTCCAAACATTGCTTCAAAATGGTCATGTGATTCAGTTTTTAATCCACTGTGAAAGACGCGACTCCCATCTTGCCGATAGCTTTTTTATTTCCAAATGTTCGTGCAGGATATGATCACACGTTCGTCTGAGATGTTTACCATGTTGGCTTGTAAATGTCAGAAATAATATTAAATCAGAGCGCCACCTCTCAGGGGCGTACACAGGGTGGTGGTCCAGTGGGTCCGGGCCGCCCCTAAGATTCAAGGCGAATGTTTGTTATTATACCATAATAAGTAAAAAAGCTCAAAATATAGTGTATATACATACGAAACAAAAACATACGAAATTTATTTTTATGAAACGTCAACATCAGTATCTTTTATTTAAGGAATTTCTACTGCATTTATCGTGATGATACCCTTTTACAGTTTTTGCTTTTCCCAAACAAATAGGTTATTTACCAGCAAATTTATGCGGAGTGCCCCTAAAAAAATCTGTGTGCACCCCTGTTTCCTCTCATACATAACCTAGAAACGTAAAAATATCATACGTTTCTATATGATATTTTCACGTTTGTACGGTTTCACGTGCCTGACGTAACATGTTACGAGATTTGTCGCAAATTGTCAACATTCAGACAGTGGCGTAGCGATGGGGACAAGGGGGGGGGTACAAACGACCTGGTCGCCGAAATTAAGAACGATTGATGCCAGGGGAGCGCCACGGTTAATGTAAGGACTTTTTTATTTTAGGTCTTCTCTTGAAATTTAGAAGTGAGGACTTTTTTTTTGTTAGTTCTTCACTTGAAATTTAGTAATTTTTTTTTTTTTAGTTCTTTGAAATTTATAAGTGAGGACCTTTTTTTTAGGTCTTCTCTTGAAATTTTGCCCTGTCTGTGTAAGGGCGCCTCGTCCCAGTCCTGGTGGTTTTCAATTATGGGCGTTGATTTACTTGGTTGTCCCCGGGCGCAGGAATACCACGCTACGCCACTGCATTCAGGTCATTTGCATACCCTAAAATCTTGTGGTACTCATTGCAACTTTAGGTCACAGAAGTTCTAACTAAGATTTTTTTTTAGAACTATCTTCAGCACGAGGTTAAGCAGCAAAGGTGTCAGCCGCGATATGGATTTCAAAATCGAACCATTTCGTTTTTTGAAATGATACATTACAAGTTCTTCACCTAGAATGTTACTTTCTATCCATAACAGATTAGGGATATCTAAAATGAAAAATGTCGGGATGAAATGAAGCCATAAACGTTATTCGTCTACTGTGAGCTGATCTATATTTTAAAGAATAACTTTAATCATCTATAAAGGTAAGTCATGTCGGCTGGTAAATTTATTATTTGTCGGTCAGCTACTGCTCCCTTAAATGCTGATTCAAATGGCCACATATAGGTGGGGCGTGGGGTCGAAGGTCATTCCGTGTACAACATGGGCCATTTGTCAGAGCGAGCAGAAGCTATATGGCTCCAAGATATAAAGCATCATAAAGTTATTACTACCGTGAGAGGGTGATCTTTGTCGGTAGTGATTTGTGACCTCCGCAACAGAGCAGCGCACAATCGATGTCGGTCACTGTTCAACAGAACACCCAACTCCACATCTTACGAGACACGTACTATATGCTTTTGACACGTCCCGCGCGTAAATTATAAGAATGATGATGATATATGTGATATTATATGGTAGTTGACACATCATATATAAGGGACACATAACATATTCTGTATATCTCTATATCCGCTAGAAATGAAGGTAGGCAGACAGAAAAGCCTTTTATCAAAAATTACGATACAACATAATTCAATTTTACTTCCATAATTTACCAAAAGCCCGTCAATTAACTTTATTGGTGTTTACAATATACATAGTATAGACCTATTAAAATTATAGGGTGTTTTGATAAATTTTGATTGATTTTTTTTAATAACTGTTAAATAATATAGTTTTTATTGATTGTTTATTTATCTCTTGGCATTAACTATTAAAAAACTATCGGCCAAATGACCGCCTCTGGCCGCACTACAAAAACAGGCTCTTTCAATAACACTTCCGCTTATTTCTTGTGTTCTTTGAGCGATTTCTTTTTGATTGTTGTATAAGCTGCTGAATAATTACTGGCTAATAGCGTATTTATTTTTCGCATTACTTGGTCAGATAATATTCCCAATACTCATCTTCGGGAATCGACAGTACAAAAACCTATCCATGTGGAAATCCAGGCAAGAAAGTAGAACTGGAGTGGGCATACCCTCCGGAAGGCAGCAAATGACATCTCCAGAATGACATTAACTGGAACTCTCAGGGAACAGGTCGTACAGGCTGCCGTGTATCCACATGGAAGAGAACAATTCACAAAGAACTTGATGTCCACGGAACTACCTGGCATCAGGTGATGAGGTTCGCTTTTCACAGAACCCCATGGCGTGAGTTTATAAAGGCCCTATGCTCCAGCGAGAAGATCTAGGACACAATGTATATATATAATAGCTTATACCATTTTACTTAAGTAGGCACAAAGAAAAAATCTGGAGCTGTCAAATGTGGTAAACGAGATGGCAAATCGATCTCATCAAATTTTTAAATTAGTTGGCTAGGGAATGTATCACACAAAATTTACATTGTAATGCGAGCTGTATGCAATATGGCACAGTTCTGTTGAAATTACATGTACTGAACTTGTTTATTAATTTCAGGCACAAAGAAGCTTACACCATTGCATGCTTTCGTACACCAGTAACAATAAAAACATTTCCATCCCGTCAACTCCCGTCAAAAAAAGTCTATCTTCTGTTCGGAATAAGGAAGTAGTAATCATGCAATGTTCACGTGATAATTTAATGCGACAGCCAATGGGATAGCGATTTCAATCTTTCACGTGATTTTACTACTAATTCTGCATTTCGAACAGGGTATAGTGATGCTACCAGTCCAAATTGCACAGTCCAGCACATCCAATACCAGGGCTGGCCTTCTTCTTAAAGAGACCCTGGTGCAAGTACCTTTTGGAGCCACCATAAATTTTTGACAGTAAAAGAACTTGACAGCTTCACAGAATATTCGCTTCCGAGAGTAGTGACAAGAAATTTTGAAATTCACTTAAAGAGCTGCAAACAGATGCTTTTGCCGGAGGCTCCTATAAAGTCTGGGCCCGGGTGCCTTGAATTCACTGTATCCCCTTCACTGGGCTTTCCCGGACGAAACGAAGTCGACAACAACTCAATATTTGGAAATGCCGCAGGAATGAAAAATGGAAGGACCAGGCGCTCGCACACATGGGGGGTCACAGGCTTGACCCTCTCACATTGTACTAATATAATTTTTGTTTAGTTCGATTTAACTTTTTTCACATTCCTCAACACGAACACCTGAGATATAATCAAAGGTGGAAGCAGGCCAGCCCCTTGGCATGTTTCCATCTTTTATTCCATCATTTATGGTCCTCTTTTCCCTTTCATCTTTTCATTTATAATTTTTCGAATTTAAAGTAAAGTAATGAATTAAAAATAAGTAACAAATTTAAAAGTATTCCCAAAAAAACTGACCCCCCCTCGCTTACGAATAAATCCTAAGTGCGCGCTTGGCAAACACTGTACTTTATGCCATGAATTACATTGGAAATCAGAGGCGATATTTACAGTGGATTAAAATACAATAAAGATCAAATAGAAGATAATAGTAAATAAGTTATAAGAAATAAGGTTGAACCTCCATCGACTATTGGGAAGACCTCCGGGATACAACAAAAAAATGGACACAAACTTGGATACAAGACACTTGGAAAAATCAAAAAGTTAAATCTACATAAATGTAAATTCATTCCTATATCTCCTCACTGGAACATAAGGCTTTAACAAATTCTATGGTCTTAATTTTACACCAATATTTGTCGAAGGTTTCAAACTTTTGGAGGACTGTTAAGCAGGTAATGGAGGTGTGACTCCTTTTCCGTCTTTCCTGTGGACTCCACTCAAGAGTAATCATCGTATTGTACTTTCGGTACCTCTATGCAAAACATGACCAATTCAGTTCCACTTCTAGTCTAGTTTGGTTCCATAGATCTATATGGGAGACTGTCTTGTCATCTAATTTACATTATTCTGTTACGATATTTGTTTAGGAAAACTTAGAAATTGAAATAGCGTTTTACTATACTCGAAAGCCTAGTGTAAGTCACTCTAACCTACAATTTTTGGAGAACCAATAGGAAAATAATATTTACCAAATTCACATTTTGCTCAATTTAATCTTGAAAAGTAGACACAAAAATTCGAAGGCTGTATTTATACGAAATGCTACATTAAAGCATTCATGATGATATTACCATTTGTCAGAAATGATTTCATCCCATTTCTAATAAAAGGAAGTTTTTATTCTATCGGAAAATTCCAACGATATCCGTTATAAGAATTTCCCAATTTTATTGGCAATGTGTTCGGTGTGCCGATGCTGAGGCTGTATACCGTATGCCGTATCAGAACCGTACGCCCGGGAACTAACGGAGACATAAAACACTAGTCCGTCCTCCAACTTATAAGTAATGACGCTATTAACAAAGACTTAATACGGATCTTCTGTTGTTTATGTACATTGTAAATGCTATTAAATAATTTCTAGAAAGTCTACGCAATGACAAATGCAAATGGTAAAACGCAAATGAATTTTTTATGTTCCCGTGCGAGCGATTCACTGATGTGAAAACAGAACAATTTATACCAATATGATTTAGTTCAAAAAACCGTTTCTTGAGAAGCGGATACGAGCATTAACAATCGTTACTTCCGGTACACGGTATGACCGACCCCGCTCATTCAATTGTTACACATACTTAGATTGTTTATAATGGGGTCGGGTCGGTGTGATAACTTGATTTTTATGACAATGTAATTGTTACTAAGCCATTTCCTTAACAAGTGAATTAAGTTATTAAACGTGTCTTACATTTAACAGCCATTCAGCAGGTAATGCTGTTATCATGTCTTTTGTGAATCAGTAACCAGTCACTGAATCCATTTCCTACTAATAAATGCAAATATCATGTTAAAAACATTAAAATCCGTTCTTTCTTGCACACCTTACACCACGCATCGTCTTTGCCGCGCATCGTTGACCGATATAATACGGCTAATCGATGTTTCATACACTATTATTATACGCTCTACACTACTAATTGTTTGGACTATTACGTAATTATACACTTTTAATAACAGTGTAACCTCTTCCAAGAATTCGCAACCAATAAACTCGCTGTTTACTTTAAAAATCCATAGGCAAATAACCTGATGACCTTTTTTTTACCAGAAATTCATCCTACCATAACGGTGTGTATCTATCTACACATGCACAACAAGACGTCAGCTTTTTAGGTACAAACAAAATTAAGTGTATTTTCACACATTTAAGGATAAAAAATTGGGGGTATATATTAAAAATCATAAATTTCGATAAATTTTGAAAGAATCATCCACGTGGCTACATCTAGAGACACATCCATACATAAGATGCGCTCACATGAAGACCAAGCTATAGCTATATCAATTTCTCCCAGTCAGCCAGATAAATATTGTAAGCACGATTCTACAAAATGATCGATAACTTCCGAAATAATTATCAGATCAAAAATTCTGGTATTTTTCCGGTCCACATTAATGTGCATTACCTAGAATTTTTCATATTTTTAGATGCACCATCTTTGATTATAAGGTGCGGGACATGAAATTTTTTAGCACATTATTGGCTAAAAGCGTGTTAAGATAAACATATTTTAAATAAATACTTTTCGTCTTTAGAGCGTTCTTTTGATACCACATAATATATTTTAATAATATAATAATTTTATTTAGGGCACAAAAAAATCAAATAATTTTCTAAATGATAATTTGATGAAAAACCCCTCTGTGAAATAGAGTAGGGGGCAAAAGTTTTTTGACACATTTTTTATTTGGTGAAAATTACATAAAAATATTTGATTTAATTTTTTTTTTGTTGAATTATCTATGCATTAAAGGGCTTCTCGATTTGATAACCCATTAAAAAAATTAAAAATTATTATTTTTTTCATTAAATACATATTTGTTTTTGCCGCTATGTGTTTTTTTTACTCTATAATTTTCCTATATGTAGCTCAAAGAGACAAGCATGCCATATATCAACTTTCTATGTTCAAACTGACAAGTAATGTTTGTTTCGTTATAACGATCTTTTGACACCTGTCGATTTCAGGACCGATTTATAGAAATTTGCCCGCATTATATACGAAACTCTAAAACTATTGAGAGTTATCCATATATATCTTATGTTAAAATGCCCTTGTTTTGTTCTATTTTGTCCTCTCTATAGCACTCAGTATTTTAAGAACTTATCCTTATCTGGAATCTTGTTGTAGTTAGGTTTTTCTGATTAAAAGTAGACAAATTCGTATAAAAACTCAACCCAAACGTCAATCCAAGTGTCAACTCAAGTATTACAACATCTCTCTCTTCAACTTTTACGAAATCTTCCCAATGGTCTTCCTACCCAGATATTCTTTCCTGTTCTATCTTCATCACAGCATAACCTATCTACTACCAGCTTGACTTCCGTCATACTTGATTTCCAGTTGTCGAATATCATCATTTCTGCAGCTTATATGTTTTAAATGGGACCAGAGCCGGCACTAGCTATTTTGGCGCCCGTAGCAAACACGCTAAACTGCGCCCTTTTGTTAGAATATGCAGGAGTGTACCGAAAGGGGGGGTTAAGTGATCGCAATCTTATTTCAAATTTTTGATTAACGTGGTTACAGTTTAAATATTTTTACATTTTAACCTAATACTAATTTGGCTAAGTAAATTTGCTGTTACAGTGGTACCTCGACTTACAAACCTCTCGAAATACGAACCTTTCGAGGTACAAACTATTTTCATATCCTATTTTGACCTCTAAATATGAACCGTGATGGTTATTCTTTTTAAATGAATCAATGCCTGATTTATATTATACTTTTTTTACTTTTTTCCCTAGTATTAAAAACAGGCTACTACTACATGTAACAAATCGAAAACTCCTGAACCACAAAACCAGACAAAAGAAAGTTGTTCATTTCTTACAATTTAAAGGAAGATGATTTTCATACTATTCGTGTGAAACAGAAAATTTTATAAATAAAAATTAAAATGTAATGGTATACAAAAATGCACATTTATAGTGAAAAAATGCTTCTTCTCACTTCTTCTCCAAGTCTATGCCTTTACTTCATTTAGGTTTTTAAATTTATTTTGGATTTGATTTATTATTTTGGAATCTGGGAAAGGATTAATTGATTTATTGATTTATTGATTAAGATACGAACCGCGGTCAGAAGCATATTAAGTTTTTAAATCAAGGTGCTATTGTATATCTAAATGTGTAACCAAAATCAGTTATAGATATTTTCAAATGTGTAAGAAAATTAATAAAATATATTTCTATGAAAGCTGTTAAAAATATTAGTAACGTTACCAGTAAACAACGTACTGCTGAACGATTATTTTCTACGTTAAATTATTTTCTTCTCCAAACAAGTCAGAAGATTGAAAAATGGACTTTCTTTTTTATTTATATACTAATATATGCATATATGATGCTTTATATATTTTGCAGAAGTCCAGAAAAAGACTATTATTAAAGAAATTTTATAATACTTATACTAATAATTATAATAGAATATTATTTATTGATTATTATATAATCAATAAATGTGTACATCTTTAAATTCAATTTTGTACATATTTAATATGTACGAGACTGATAGAAATAAAAATTTATATGTTTGATGTAAATAAAAATAGAAAAACTTAATAAATACTTAGAATATGTATATCTAAGCGTTTGTTTTAGCGCCCCTAAGAACCGGCGCCCTAATCTGTGCCCCTGTCGCCCCTGTCTTTCACCGCCGCTAAATGGGACCCAATGTTTGTAATTATTTTAATTTAAAATTCGAGTAAAATTTTGTTTTCAAAGATTGTGAGTTGTTGACCATACTCTTGTTAAATTATTGATATCATATGGCTAAACTGTTGATATTCAGACCGATTCTGTAACTCAGTTACTATGATCATTGTAACAAAATTTGTCTCTATGAACAAGGTCAGTTACTATCATGAATGGAAGTCATTATACTTTTTATAATATTTTATCTTGTAGTAACGTTACTACACAGTAAATTTTCACAGAATTGATCTGAGAGTCTCGCATATTATAGTCAGGGCACCGAGAGTGGATCCGGGTCTCGGGAAAACTATAATTTCGACTCACCTTTAGCAAAGCAATAATTACACAGGGCTGAATTTTAAATGGTGATTTAGGTAGAATGGCGAATCTTGATTTCATATCAAGTTTTAGTTTTTCTCCATCACGTCTAGATTTTTTGTAATTCTCAAGAAAGTATCATGGATAATATTTTTAGATAAATAACTTAAGTATAAAACAAGATAAAATATGGAGAATTTTTTATGATTAAGGCAATTCTTAATTATTTACTTACTATTACACTTCTCAGGCAGAAAAGCACGCCTTGTAGCCTTTCTTTTGTATTTTACGGAACTGTCATGAATGCATGATTTTTTGACGTTACCGTATATATGTGATTTTTATCACTCAACACTTTTGTTGTGTAAGTGTTTACATATTATAATCATTGTTTATTTATTTGAAGCTTAAGACACCTGCAATATTTAAACAATAAGACCAGAGGCGTACTTAACGGGTGTCGCACCTGGCGCCTGCCAGGGGCCCACGGTGGAGAAAGGCTTCGTGCTTTTAATGTGATCTGCGATCACCTAACAACGGAACTTGCTCGAAGAAATCAGGTTTATGAAGATGTAATCGAAAATTTTAAAATATTTTTTGATTTTGAATTACAAAATGAGATTAAAAACAAATTTATTGAAAATTTAAAGAATATCTATAAAAAAGATATAGATACGAATTACTTCAGTCAAGAAGTGGAACATTTCTTGTTGTATTTAAAAGACGACAGAAATAATTACAAATATATTACACAAATATATAAAGCTGCCCTCGACTTAATATCCACATTTCCAAACGTGGAAATAATCTTAAAGATATTTCTGACTATACCAATTTCAAATGCTTCAGGAGAAAGATCGTTTTCGGTTTTGAAGCGAATCAAAAATTATCTCCGAAGCACTATGTGCGAAGACCGTTTGTCGAATCTTGCACTTCTGTACGTGGCACAACAAGTGATGAAAGACATGAATGTTTCAAAAATTATAGACAAATTTGCTGCAGAGAAATGCAGAAGAAGAAAGCATATATAAGTTTTTTTCATTTAATTCTTTTTTATGTTTATTTTTTATTGTACATTGTACAAAAATATTATTTTTTCATTTCATTATTTTTTTATGATTTTGTTTTATTATATATTGTTTCTGCAATTTAATTTGTTAATTTGTTTCGTTTTTTCATACTTTTATGTATATACATAATATTGAAAAAATATACTTTATAAAATATACATCGAAATAGTAAATTTAACTTTTTTCATACCTTCCTAAGTTCATTTGATATTTTCTTATTTAGCACAAATTAATATATTGGAGGAACGGGGAAGGGGCCCCCCATGCGTTTAGCGCCAGGGGCCCCGAGAAGTGTAAGTCCGCCTCTGAATAAGACCTCACTTTTTAAAGTGTGGTAAAAAAATGATACCTGATAAAAAAAATATATTATATAATTAAATTTTTTTTTTTTTAAATATATATTTTCTAGCATTATCACTACTTATCTATTAAAATTATCTATTATCTATTATTTAAAAAACTGCGCGTAGATAAAAATTGTACATTATTTTTCCTGTAATATAATATACTATGTATAAGATGATGACGTAACGTGTCCATTATCCACGCCGAAGCTACAAACAGAAACGCCACACAGGGGCCCAAAATACGGATAACAGATAAATACACAAACAAAGTGTGCAGTCAAATCGGGTTGGGCCCGGCGTTCAGATCCGGTTTGACTATAGGTCTGGACCCATAAACATTATTATTTCAATTATTATTATATATTATAATTACCGAGAAACAATTTATCCAACAAAATCATAAAAAATAAAATTGGAAAATGATAAAAAAAAAATCTAGTACCGAGCCTTGCAGTATGCACGGGCCCCGGTAATGTTTACGGGCTTCCCCCGTCTCTCGAAGCTCCTGTTTATATTTTGGTAACACTGTTTTGGGTATTTTTAGACAGGTGTTTTGAAGAAGACCGTGTGCAGAGTCAGATGAATTATAAGATGTTTTCTAGTAATTTGTCTTGTCGAGTAAAAATTCTACTGCTTCCTAATTTAATTTCCTTCTTATATTTTAAACTTAAGAAGTTACAGTTCGCTCGATTTAAATTTGTACAACGTTGATTAGGGCAGTTACGTTACACAATAATATGGACCGAATTTTCTGGTTAGCTTACGCAAATTCGAGTACTGCGCAAGCTGTACTTGGGCAAACTTAACACCCTGCATAATTCATCTATTTAAATACAGAGCTTATCATCAGAGCTGATCTATAAATATAGATAAAAATACAGAGCTTATTCTTTACAGAAAAAGATTCATCTCAGTAAAATTTCACCTCATTATTGTATTATTTAACGCGAATATTTCGCACGACATGAATTTATGTTTTAAGTAATATATATTTGTGTAGGTAATTAAGGAAGTCTTCAGAATAATTGGGTAGTAATGAAAGTACTCAGTACCCGCACGGCTCCGGAGCAATAAATATTAAAGAAAATATAGTATGTAACTCCCGGAACATAGAACATGGAAGATGGAAAATGGAAGTTATGAGAAATGTGTGAATGACATGCTACGATTATAATTCTTAAACAATCTGTGTAATTATATACGATATAAGCTCGCGATTGTATATTTGAGATGTACGGTGTTAACTCCCTCTAGCATGTTTTTCAGTTATCAGTTTCGCCCTAAAACCAGATATGAACAAAGGTAAATCTTCGTGCTTTGCCCAACACCACTATAAATTTGTTTTATGCCGTTTAAAGTTAAAATTAATGTCTCCATTCCCTTTGTATATCACCTTTGTTGTAGGATTCTCTTCAATTATTCCAACTTTTCACGAAAAAATCTCGTTTTTACAATCGATTTTATTTAACTACACAAAGGGTCTTAGCAACTACAAAAGAGATTTTTATGGACTGAAAAAAAAAACACACACACAAATAGTAAATGTGATTTGGCTTACACATATATTTTTCTCTACCGTCCTGATGCTCATAGTTTAGGGAGAGATCCATTTAGACCAGGGGTTAGCAACCTTTTCAATATAAGGAAATAATAAAAACACACTGTTATTTGTTTCAAAATTTAATGTGTTACACTAATACGTATTTCGGCTTTTTAGAGCATCTTCAGAATGAACAGATACATGACTGATACGTATACCAACTAGTAAGTACAACAAACAATATTTAAAGGAAAATCAGGGGGTTCCCAGGTTTTTATCGTAGACAGCTATTCCGTTAGGCTTTGTATAAGGAAATAGATTTAATAATAATAATAATAATAATAATAAGTTTATTGACTTAATTACATAGTATATCATGTTTTAGGTCAGTCATACAGGATTATAGTTACAAATAATATCAGAATTGATACATAAGAAATTCCTCTGTGGAGTAAAATGCAATTTCAGCAAAGAATTTTTTTATTGTAGATTTAAAATTGTTGTAATCTAAATTCTTTATATTGCTTGGAAGTTTATTCATAAATTTAATTCCGAAATAGTTCTCACAATTTCTTGATTTACTCAGTCTTAAAAAATTCGGATATATGTTGGAATTATTTCTTGTGTGATATTTATGAACACTACTGTAAGTGGGAAGATTGCTTATTTGTTTTTTGTGCATATGTAGCAGAGAGTTATAAATATATAAAGATGGTAGCGTCATAATATTAAGTATTTTAAATTGGTGTCGACAGTCTGTTTTGTAAGGAATCGAAGTCAGAACTCTAATGGCTCGCCTTTGAAGAGCGAATATTCTGTCAGCAGCTGGAGAATGTCCCCATGCTAAGAGTGCGTAGGATATGTGAGAGTGAAATAATGCATAATACGCCACCATTATAACATCCCTGGTTACAGACTGTACTAAGTTTCGGAATAGGAATATAACTGAGCACACTCTGCTTGATAAGCAGGTTACATGCTGATGCCAAGTTAGGTTGGGATCAACATGCAAATCTAGGAATTTTACGTGGTCCTGGTTAGCGAAATCATTTCTGCGTAGTGTTATTAATATTTGTTGGGTCTTATCTAGGTTTAGTGATAGTTTATTGGTATCAAACCAGTATTTAGCTTTATCTAACGTAGATACACTGCGTGACAGGGCGTTAGTCAGGGAGCGTGATTTGAAAACCAACGTTGTGTCGTCGGCATAGAGCATACTGGTTTGATCCGTATAAGTCGGGAAGTCGTTGATATATATGAGGAACAGTAAGGGACCAAGAATGGAACCCTGTGGGACCCCTATATTAACGGTCAGGATATCTGATTTATGGTCTTTAGCTAACACTTGCTGTTTCCTTTCCCGTAGGTAGGATTCTACTAGTTTGCCACTGCGATCATCAAAGCCATAATATGCAAGTTTTTTTAATAGAATCTTTTTTTAAGATCGTAGCGCCGCGGTGGTCAATTTTGAAACGTAGGTAAAGCATGTTCAATGTTATTGTTAGATAGCTGTAAAAGTAAAATTATAGGAATAAATATATTTTACAATATTTTGTGAACCTGTTTTACTATTTTATCAACAAGTAAGTATATACAAATGTTTATAAAGCCATTTCTTTGTATGACACGTCTCTAAAAAATATTCAAAACTATATTTTGTGTTTGTTGTAGGTTATGGCGATAAAATTTTCGTAGTGGATTCATTGTTCCTTGTATTTTTAAACTGAAGAAATGGAACTAATGGAAGGATTGGTTTACATTTGTAAATCTTTTTTGCCGAAAATTTCTTTCGATAACGACCTTTTCCTCGTTATTTGGTCATTTTATTATGTTGTTAGACTTGTTGCTAAAGAAATATGGATTTCGGACTATTATTCTCTCCAAAGTACTTTTGGTAATATCAAACCTATCTGCTACATCTCGAAAACTTGCAGTCTGATGGCCAATAATACCAAAGAAATATAAGAAATTAATCCTGAGCATAAATTTTACCATTTTGGCCAAAATGATACTTATAGTATTAACATGCTTCAAAACTGGCTGCTATAGTCGGATTGCTGATAGGTGACTGTTACATGTATGCATCAAGTAGTGCATTAATATAATAATCTAGTTACAATTTTTCAATGATTTTATAAATGTTTTTTGTTATTTGTCTTAACTGTCAGTGTCTGGTAATAAATATTAATTAAAATATGGCTTGCGGCCAATTATTAAATTCACAAACTGCTGGAATAAACAACAAATTATAATCCCAAATTTACGTATGAGTATAAAATTTTCCTTATTTATAATTATTACCTTAAAATTAATAATTTTGTTTGTTTGAGTACTGCTGTAAATATATTTTCGCGCTCTAATTAGTAAAGATATCCACGAATCATACCATTTCTTTCTAATGCTTTGTTTTTTATTCAAATAATATTGAAGGTTAGTTGTCAACTTGGGTCAATATACTTTATTATGGGTATGCAAATAATTATAATGATATAGACAGAGAAAGCATATAGTATTGAATATCGATACTTGTAGCAACGAACAGTCACTTATCAGCAATCCGACTATAGTGGCTCAATAATTGACGTTCTACTAACTCGAAAATGTTCTAAAAAAACATGATCACAATATTGTGGTACTTCTTATTTCAACAATAACATCATTCAAGAATTTTCCACCCTTATTACTTTCGCTTGAAAATCCTGACAAATCAGAAAAATCACTGTCTTCTTCCATTACTACTACTAATTTAATCAAACAAACAAAAACAAATAAGTGAGGTTAGATAAGACGTTAAACTTATTCAGAATTAAAAATTCTTGTAAAATTCTGGAACTTTAAGAACGATTCAGAACCAGAATCAGAACATAATTCACACATTCTTGGAACACTGCGGTATAAGTTCTAAATTTTTAAATCGACTTGTTGGAACGCTAAAATCGTTTTGCGCAAACTCATTCTGAACGGTTCTGAACTTTTGTTGGAACAAACCTAGTATTAAAGAGTCAGTTCCAAGTGTTCACTTGAACTTTACCTTTACAGTGACAGTCAAGTATTTCAAATACTGGCGTTTTCAGACAACAAATATAAAATTCAAATACCACAGAGAAAGTATTTGCAAATCCATGTACCAAGAGCATTTTTTAAAGTATTTGAAATACCTATGGATGGTCAGGAGCCTCAAGGAGTTCAGGGGAACTCTGGTTGGTCAGGGACCTCAAGTAGTTCGGTGAAACTCTGGATCAGGGCCGTACGGTAATATTTTGGCGCCTGGAGCAGACATTCTTACAATGCGCCTTTATACTGAGATGATAAATTATTAAGGCTGCCAACTTATTACGAATGCAATGTAAACAATTTGTAAACCGCAATGTAAGACGTTAGTTTTCTGTACATTGAAAGATAAAAGCCAATCGTTAACCATAAAAAATCAAATTAAGGTCATCCTGTAGAGTCTGGAATTTATTTGAAAAATTGTAGATTTTGGTGTTATCTGCTTACATGCCGATGCAGAAGAGATACACGCTTTTAAGTTAGCTATATAAATTAAGAAAAGCAAGGGGCCAAGTTCAGATCCTCGTGGAACACCACTAAGCATATGCCGTTGTTCCGATAACATGTTGCCAAATTTGACTTGAAAAAATAGGTCGGTTAAGAAGGCTTTGATCCAATGTAGCAATTTTCCACGTATACCATAATGTTCCAATTTGTGTAACTGTGCTACCCTGGGTTATAAATAATACACAATTCTCCTTGGATGGATAACTATTATTTATTATCTATGAACTCTACACATACACTATATTCCTACACTAATAGTCCTTACTCTACACTACTGATATCAGTGCACGACTGCCCGGTAATGTGTTGTTTCTCTGTTATCTAAATCTTCTCATTAACGGTGCTTCCCGTTACGTCACACTCATTAATGGGTCTCCACATTCCCTCCATCTTTTTCAACCTTAATGGAGTCACCCTGGGTGGAGTTTCTGTATGCACAGGGGTTACATTTGTTTCTTTCTTTTACCTCATATATGATATCGTTGAATTTTGGGACCAATTTGTGCTGGATGATTGAATTCTTTACCAGTACTTGATCACCAGGCTTAATATTCTTATCCGTAGCCGCTCTTGCCTTGTCTTCTTTTTCCTTTCCCTTCTGTTTGTTTATGATGTCACTATCCCTGGCCTCTTCATTGTTCTCTTCTTCCATGAGATCTGCTATGGATGGAATTTTGTCCCGTATATTTCTTTTATATAGAAACTCGGACGGCGTCTTACCCGTCGTGCCGTGTGGTGTTACGTTATACGTCATTATAAATTTTTCTAATTCCGCCCGATAGTCCCCTCTGTTCACATGGCAGATCTGTAGCCTCTTTAAAATGGACTTATTCATGTTTTCCACCTCACCATTCGCCTGTGGCCAGTACGGTGGCGTCTGGATAAGCTCGATATTGTAGTTGTTACAGAATTGTTTAAATTCTACACTGCAAAACTGTGTGCCATTGTCGGCTCTGATAGACTTTTGGAATCCCTAATCGAGAAAATATCTCTATTTCTGTTTAGGAGTATCGACGCTCCACGTTTGATAAGCTTTTACTGGCAAAAGAGATCACTCTAGGGTGTTGTTATCAAATTGTAATAAAACTGCCCCTAACGCTACAGGGCTAGCGTCAGCAATAAGTCGTGTTCTCCGTAGTGGATCGAAATATGCCAAATTTGGTAGTTTGGCCAACGACTCTTTCAGTTTTTCAAAATGTAGTTGTAGTTCCGCAGTTCATTCGAACTTCACGTCGTTCTTAGTGGATTGTCGAAGTGGATCTGTTACAGTTCCTAAATCGACTTTCCCAGATAAGTTACCAACCCCAAAAAGCTTCGCAGTTCTTCTTTAGTGGCTGGTGCCCGGAAATTCTGAATACTTGTCAACTTCCTTTGGTCAGCATCAATACCATTGTCTGACAATTTATGCCCTAGAAACTCAACTTGTTGAACTTTCAATAAACATTTACCTTTATTTAATAGGACATTGTTTTCTTCTAACACTTGTAATACTTTATTTAGGCATGCGTCATGTTCCGTTTCGGATTTTCCCTATACAATTACATCATCTAAATAATTAACAGCATCTTCACAAGAAACCAGTAACCTTTCAAATTCTCTCTGGAATATTTCTGGAGCTGAGGTCACGCCGAACATCAAGCGTTTATAACGAAACATCCCTTTAGATGTAATAAATGTTGTGATCGGGCGACTTTCTTCGTCTAGTTACTGGTGATACGCTTTTTCTAAATCCAAACGAGAAAAATATTTCGCATATCTCAGCTTTGCCATAATGCTGTCGAATGTTGGTAGCGGGTAGTTTTCCCTTAGAATGGCTTGATTAGCCCTTCGCATATCTACACATATGCGAATGTCACCATCTGGTTTAAATATTACCACTATAGGCGATATCCATGCGCTGGGTCCCGTTACCTTCTCGATTATATCTCTTTTCAGAGCTTCGTTTAACTTCTCCTCTATTCGGGTCTCAACTGCTATTGGTATGCGTCTTAATGGTTGTTTGACTGGTTTCACGTTAGTGTCGATTGCTAATTTTACTGTGACGTTTTTTTTTTTTTTTTGGAAATATGGTCGATTGATTAATTTGATTAATATTTGTTCCAATTTTTAGAACACCGATTTGCTTCGCCGTTTCTTTTCCGAGCAGGGAGATTTCTCCTCTCTCTACTACATAGAAATGCGTAATTGTCTCTGGTGCCCCTACGATATTAATAATCGCCTGGAATCGATGTTTAATCTTTAGGGCTTGTTCAGAGGCATATGGTTTAAGTACATGATCAGTTTGTGGATCGATATTCCACACTACTGTTTTGTTTTCAACTAATGTGTCCCAATCTTCCCCTTTTATAATATTTACCCTTGATCCTGAATCAATAAGAAAAGTTATGGGCACCCCTTCCACAACGCACTGGAGCAAATCGTCGGCGGTATTTAGATTCCGCGTTCTATGTCTTTCATTTATCTAAAAGCCCTCAAAATTTCCGCTTTCTGGTGAAGATCTTGTATCTTCGTCTTGTACCCAGTTGACATTAAAACGTCTACGTTTACTATCCTTAAAACTATTGGTATTTTCTTGGAAAGTTGTTCTTTTTGTGGCTCTCGTCTTGCAACAATATGCGAAGTGCCCCATTAATCTACACTTCCTGCATTCAGCCTTTATGGCAGGGCAGTCTTTTTTGTTCCTTGAATGACCCGGTCTGCCACATCTAGTGCATTCATCATTGGCTGGATTTTTTCTTTTCCAAGTGATCTTGTTGATAGTTGAGCACGACGTGTTTGGCTCGCTACTAGTTGTGTTCATAACTGTGGACTGATTTCCGATTTGTTCATAAACTTGACAGAGTTCGATAACTTCTTTTAGTGACCGTTCTTTCTCCAGTAGTTTCTTCTTTAATTCTAGGGAAGCCCAACTATCAATAATTTTGTCTTTCAGGTTAATTTCGGTTGCTTCCTGAGCATTACTCCCAAATTGGCATTTTGACGTTTGCTGGCGTACCCTTAAAAGAAATTTATTGAAATTTTCTCCATCCTCGGGTTTGAGACTCCTAAATATATGTCGTTCAAAAGTAGAATTCTGTTGCGGAGAAAAATATTTTGTTAGTTCATCTACCAGGGTCTTGAATACATCATTGCCTTTTTCTTTATCGAACGTTTCGATGGCCCCTGGAATATTGTACGCTACCTCTTGTAGCTGTGATCCGCCTAAGTGTAATAGTTTATTCCTCTTTTTCAAAACTTCTGTTATTTCTTCTGCGGCACAATACAACTCCAGTGACCTTAACCACTTCTCCCATTCTTTTCTTAGCATTGATTTTTCAATGCTGTCACATAGAAACGGTTTTATTCCTGTATCCGTCATACTTGCTAACAAAAGACCCTAAAACAAATTTTAATAAGATGTGTGACTACACAAAAATTATTTAGTTATTTTACTACTTTTTTTTTCGTGGGGTGGCTCATGGATCCTTTATAAATATAACATATATATTTTCTTTGCAACCTTGGGGAAGCTCACAGCTTCCCCATATTTTATTTTTGTGTTTACTAACTTGGGGAAGCTCACAGCTTCTACCCCCTTTATCTTTCTAGGTTTTACAACCTTGGGGAAGCTCACTGCTTCTACCCCCCATATATCGTTTTAGGTTATACAACCTTGGGGAAGCTCACGGCTTCTACCCCCATATATCGTTTTAGGTTTTACAACCTTGGGGAAGCTCACGGCTTCTACCCCCATATATCGTTTTAGGTTTTACAACCTTGGGGAAGCTCACGGCTTCTACCCCCATATATCGTTTTAGGTTTTACAACCTTGGGGAAGCTCACGGCTTCTACCCCCATATATCGTTTTAGGTTTTACAACCTTGGGGAAGCTCACGGCTTCTACCCCCATATATCGTTTTAGGTTTTACAACCTTGGGGAAGCTCACGGCTTCTACCCCCATATATCGTTTTAGGTTTTACAACCTTGGGGAAGCTCACGGCTTCTACCCCCATATATCGTTTTAGGTTTTACAACCTTGGGGAAGCTCACGGCTTCTACCCCCATATATCGTTTTAGGTTTTACAACCTTGGGGAAGCTCACGGCTTCTACCCCCATATATCGTTTTAGGTTTTACAACCTTGGGGAAGCTCACGGCTTCTACCCCCATATATCGTTTTAGGTTTTACAACCTTGGGGAAGCTCACGGCTTCTACCCCCATATATCGTTTTAGGTTTTACAACCTTGGGGAAGCTCACGGCTTCTACCCCCATATATCGTTTTAGGTTTTACAACCTTGGGGAAGCTCACGGCTTCTACCCCCATATATCGTTTTAGGTTTTACAACCTTGGGGAAGCTCACGGCTTCTACCCCCATATATCGTTTTAGGTTTTACAACCTTGGGGAAGCTCACGGCTTCTACCCCCATATATCGTTTTAGGTTTTACAACCTTGGGGAAGCTCACGGCTTCTACCCCATATTGCGTTTTTTTTTTTTTGAACGTTTTACAACGTTGTGGTAGCTCATGGCCGACCCCGTTTATTTTTTCTTTTAAATTATTATTGGGTTTTTTCACTTACCTCGTCGCCAATATGTGCTACCCTGGGTTATAAATAATACACAATTCTCCTTGGATGGATAACTATTATTTATTATCTATGAACTCTACACATACACTATATTCCTACACTAATAGTCCTTACTCTACACTACTGATATCAGTGCACGACTGCCCGGTAATGTGTTGTTTCTCTGTTATCTAAATCTTCTCATTAACGGTGCTTCCCGTTACGTCACACTCATTAATGGGTCTCCACAGTAACAATCTTCTGATTGGAACATTGTCGAACACTCTCGTGAAATCCAAATAAAAAATAATATCCAGAGGCATAGATCTGTCATGTGTCTTTGTCCAGTAGTTGGTTGAAAACAGCATATTTGATGTAACTGATTGTCCAGGAAGAAAACCATGTTGCTCTTCAGAAAGAACTTCATTTTCGAATAAAAAGCTTTTAAGAGTCTCAGAAATAATTCGCTCCATAACTTTCGTACCATTTGATCCAACACTTACAGGGTGGTAACTTCTGGCAAATAGTTTGTTACCTTTTTTAACATATAGGTGTAACGTGTGCTGATCGCTACGATTTGGGTAAAATTCCTGTTTCTAAAGATGTTATCGTCATCTTGCGAATATTATGAAAATATTATAAAAATAAACAAATGTAAAATTTCTGAAAGGCGCCCTCGTGCCCTAGGTGCCTGGAGCGATCGCTCCATTGTTCCATGTCACCGCACGGCCCTGCTCTGGATGGTCAAAGATCTCAAGGAACTGTGTTTGCTTCGTTTGATTCTGGATGGTCAGGGACCTGAAGGAGTTAGGTGGAAGTCTGGATGGTTAACTAACCATCCAGAACTAGCTTTAACCAGCCAGATTAACTAACTAACTAGTTAGTTAAAATTTTTGGCGCACAACAACAAAGGCTATTTGCGCCTAACGCAGCCTATCTAAATGGAAGTCTGGATGGTCAGGGTCCTCAAGGAGTCGGGTGAAACTAGCATTCCTCATTTCACTGACTGAATATCATTACTTGTAAAACTAAAGTCCATTCTACATTATACTTTTTTCAATACTATCCAATTCTGACGTCATTTCAACTTTTGATATTACAGAATATAGTGGGGGGAAAAATAAGAGACAGCGATACTACCATATTTTATTACTTTGTAATACTTTTCACTGCCAACTTAAAAAATTCTAGGTTCAGGTGACAATTTATAAATACTGTTTAATTGTGCTAAGTTTATATCTAATTATATGTTCAAATAAACTTCTTATCAACTTAATAAACTTCTAAAAGTTAAGTTGTAAACAAAAACTAAAAAGTTGGTAGTTGGTACGACTGAGAAGTATACAACTGTCATCCAAAAATTTAACCAGAGGTTCTTTTGAAAATAGTGTAGTTTGTAGTGTAGCAACGAAAGTTGGAAGGAAGTATTGTGGTTCACATTATACTTTTTACGCCAGTACTACGCAAAAAATCTGTAGTGCTACGCAAAAAAAGTATAATGTTGAACGAACTTAATAAAAGTGGTGCTCAAACTAATGTGTTTTAATTGATATTTATACAAGCGCTAAAAAGCATTTACATCAAATATTTCAAATATCAGAAAGTAATTGAAATACATTTCAAATGCTTTATTTCAAATATTCTTAGCTCTGCTTTAAACCAGAGTTTTCATTAGCATCACCTGGTTATACGTACGAAACCCTATAAACAAGATTGCCTTCATTTAAATTTTTATTATAGATAAAAACTAGATGTAAAACACTTGAACATTGTTAAAAATTCTCTTGGTAAATTAGTAACGCATAAAATTTAAGATTATAAAGGGAAACGAAACGTGGAAAAAAATTAAAAAGCAATTTGTTTTTCAGTTGGTATCATCATCTCTAAGTAAACATGCACATGTTAAACACAGCTCAAGCATTACACATAATTTATGTTTAACAGCGTCTATTTCCGCATGCTTATTTTTATGATTTGCATACAATATGTTCTTTGGAGAATGGACTTAATACAGGTACGTTCAACCAACGAGCGTGGGCGTATGAAAAAGTTCAAAGCTAACGTCATGCTATGATAAACGATGTCTAATATGGTTAATGCTCGTATCATGTTAATTGTTCACCTGTGACTTGAGGCGTTGCGCACCTTTCCCACCCAGGAACAAGAACAGGGGAGCTACCAAGACTGTTAACAATACAACAGGTGCACTGGGACGATACTCGACAATTCACTTTTCCTGCATTTCCATTTACGAAAAACCAACCGTGAAAATGCATTATGCAATTACTATATTTAAATTAATAATATTATCGTTATAAATTATAGGAAAACGTTAAATGAAATTTGGGGGTTAGACAGAAATTTGGTTGATTTTGTTTTTTAATATCTTTTGAATAATATACCTTTAATTTATTGTTTTTTATTAATCATCCTGTCAACAGATTAATGAGAAATTCATCACTTGGAAATCCAGGAAGATCTGAATATAAAGGAGCGTGACAGATTCATATATCTTGGATGCAAGATCTCAAAAATGCATGGACGGAACAAGAAATAAATACCCGACTGGAAAAACAAAAACATGCATTAAACAGCTAATCCCAGTTCTCTGGAACCGAAAACTGACATAAAGGACAAAAACTACGATATACTAATCTGTAGTCCAAAGTATTATGACTACGGAATACAATCCCGGGATCCCGGTTGATTTTTGGTCTCGAATATCCCGGGATTTTAAAAGCTGAATCCTGGGAATTTCGGAATTATAACAAAATTGAAATAATTAACTTCAGTTGTGTTTAGTACCTACATGGAATTCACCTTGCAGTCTGTGATGTTTTATATAAAAAATGTTATACGCAAGTGTCCGTCTCCGAAGCACCGTTGCAAGAAACTGATATAGATACTTCAAATGACGACGAGAATGAAGACATAGATATGGGACTTGGTTTTGCTCCTCCAACATATGATGATACTGCAATATTCCTTGATGAACAAAATATTGAGACTTTGGTGAAAAAAGTTCACAAAGTAGTTGTTTTATTTAAACGATCTCTTACAAAAAATGATGCAGTCTTACAGAAATATGTTAAAGCAGAGAGAGGTAAGTAGCTTTCGCTTATTCTAGATTGCAATTACAAAATGGAATTCTCTATTATCGATGTTGAAACGTTTTTTTGATTTAAAAGCATGTATACTAAAAGCTTTAATTGACTTAAACTGCCCAATTTCCTTAAACGAAAATGAATTTGCCCTTACTTCGGAAACAATAGAAGTACTTGAGCCAATTAAATTAGCTGCAGATGCGTTGTGTAGGCGAGACGCCAATTTATGTACGGCCAATGTTTTACTTATATCTTTATTTCGTCAATTTTTTTAAAAACAGTCTAATTTTGCCAATAAAATGTTCCAAGCTCTAAAAGCTTGTATGGAAAAAAGACGACATGTAGAAATTTCTGGTGTGTTAAAATACCTTCAAAATCCTAAATATGATGTCGAGAATGACAAGACAAATATTTGCAAAATTTTTGGAATTCCTTCTTGAACCGTTATTGAAAAGCAGATAAAAAACTTATTGAAAGACTAACAGTTTTAAACAAAGATAATTTAGAAAAATGTTGCGATAAAGATGAAAATATGTATGTGCATCAAAACGAAGAATCACCAATTCGAGCACCCTTATCATTAAAAGAAAAGCTGCAAGAAGAAATTGAAAAGAGTATGAAGGCATGTGAACCAAAAACAAAAACTTCTAATTTAATGGCAACTAATTTTAGAAAGGAAATGAATCTGTTTGAAAATGGTGGTAACCGCGCGTTTTCTGCTGCTGCATATTTAGGAAATAAAATAAGAAGTAGGTTAAATGATGTAACCTTGGATGCACTAGTATTCCTTCGTACACATTTTCAAAAAGAAAAAAAATTAAAAATAAATAAATAATTAATAATAAGTTGCATAATAAATATAATTTTGTTTTATTATTGTTTTGACGAATATAAAATAATAAATTTTCTTCTACTAATTATTCTGACTTCTATTTCTTACTTAGTAAACAACATTTTTTTTTTATTTTTAATTAGGTACATCAAACATCAATAGTTAAATTACTTGTGTTCTGTTTGAGTTCTTAAGTTTCTAAAAATTAAGCTTACATATGAATTTTGAAAGTTGTTACTACATTAAAATATACTATAAGAATACAATAACTTATATCCAGTAACTTGATGATTGCTACATATAATTAAGAACATAAGATAATTAAAACACAATAAGGTAGGTATATATTTTTTATCATTTTAAAATATTTACATCTTAAACAAACTACCTATTTTATAATTTAAAAAAAAAAACATAAACGACAAAAAATAATTACTGAAATATTTAAATATTTTATACAATATAAAGTATGTATACGTATACTGCATTAGCTTTCGTTTTTATGCAAATACTCGTAAATCACACAATATATATAATTTCGGGATCCCGGGATGAAATATATTTAATCCCGAAATCCCGAGATTGTAAAACTTGCCTGAAATTGCAATCCCTAATTATAACATATGGAGCAGAGAACTGATTAATGAACAAAAGGATTCGAAATAAAACCATTGCTATAGAAATGAAATACTGGAGAAGATGATGAATATTGGTAGGATTACAAGAGGATCACAAGATAGAACAGAAAAGAAAAAATAAAAAGAAGAATATATGTAGAACAGAACACTTTAACACATAGAAGGAAAGAGATTCATCTGGTACGGCCATGCTAAGAGAGCAAATGAAGGAAGTTGGGTAAATAGGGTGACAGACTGGATCCCAATTGGCTGAAGAAAGAGAGGTAAACCATGATCAAAATGAGGTAGATGAGGACATGAACAAGAGAGGCGTGAAAGATAGAGAATGGAAAATAACTGAATAATCTGGCTGAGATAGGGAAAAGGCATTAGCCGTAGAAAACCATATATATCGTTTATTTAACTCTTGGCATTAAATATGGAATACGATATTAACTACTTTGAATTGACGCCGACTTGAGGTTAACGGTTTATAATTTATTAATATCGACTCTTTAACTGGACTGAGCTTTCAAGATGTTGCTGGGATATAAAAATGGATCGACAATTTCACTTCCTCCAAATCGATATAATTTTTGTGCAGAATTTTGTAAATTTAACAAAAAAATTACAGAAGGTTTTGAAGATCTTGTATGTTACAAAACTAATGTGAAAACTTAGAAAACTAAACGAAGAAAACATTACTGAAACGTTTGCCTTATAATAATTTTATGTAGGGCATTAAATAAACATTAAGATAATAGTTTTATTAAGAGTCAAAACAATATTTCCAAAAAAAAAGCTCCAAAAATTTCCAAAAGATTTTTTGTTTTTGTTTTTTTTTTCCCCTAACCATAAAACACGACTTCACACTCCCAGTTACACTGTGACTCAACTTACATGCCATGATCGGAGTTCGAATCTGGGCCCTTTTGTTCGTGAAGCAGGATCACTACTTCTACGCTACCAAGGCCGATTGCTGCCCGAGTAAAAATAAACGACGACTTTACAATGGTCGAAAAACGGCCGCTTAGCATTACAGCGGCATACAACGGTCTTGCATAGTCCAAATGACTCTTTAAAATCTTTAAGTCGTACGCAGAGGTATACGGAGCCCAAATTTGAAGCAAAATATGGAAACAGCCGTACAGTCGGCGTACAACGACCGTCTATAGTGATAATTATTAATCAGCTATAGCTAAGGCTTACAACGGTCAAACACCATCCGTTTGGCGAAAAAACTCGGACTTACAGAGGTTCATTATAAACATTCAAACGGTGTACGACTTCGCTTCAAATATTAGATATTTTTACTTGGGTGATAATTTTGTCGTGATTACCAAAAGTGCCTAAAAATATTATCTAGGGCAGGCTCGTACCCAGAATTTTTTCTTGAGGGGCTTAGAAGCCAAAAACTTTTCTCAGGAGGTGGAGAAGTCAAATTTTTTCTTATGTCGGGCTTACGTTCGGTTTCAAGACAAATGTGTCCCTTAAAAATATGTTTTTTGAGTACCTAGGAGGGATGGGGTCAACCCCGTTAACCCACTTTGGTTGTGCACATGCTCCAAGACATCCAGTATTTGGACCTTATGTTAGTTGACTTCTATATACCTTAGAAATTCTGAGATATATAAAAATTCACACCTCACTATCTTTTTTTTGTTATCGTAAAAAAAACAATAATTGTCTATCAAATTTAAACCTCTGACAGCATTTCCTTGCCCACATACTCGTAATAGGAACAGGTGCCGTTCGTCAGTCCACTGGTTTCTTATGTTTCCAGAACCAAAACCGTGAAACTATTAGAGAAAATTATTAGTCTCAATAAGATAATGAAACGTACACCTTGATAGGAGTTAGATAATGTTGACGTGTACACAACAAGGGCGAGAGGATGTCTGACAAATTAATTAATATATTGTTGATATGCGATAAAGAACTATTTATACAATGATAGGAAGTTCCAGGGTAATAGCTTTCATTAATATTTCATTTTAAGAATGAACTTATAAAGAATCTAATTGATAGTGGGACTGTCGGAAATGGAGTTTTATATCATCAATAAAATGTACAAATTATACGAAGTATTCTTCAAAGTTTTTGTTAACATCTAAATTAATTCAAAAAATAAATAAACAAATACAAGAACATAACAGGAAAACATTTTAGGATTCCACAATTTATTCTACTGGAATTTGTGATTGAGAACTATTATTAAACTAGAACTTGAAATCCTGAAATTAATTTTCAACGGTCATCGCTACATTCTTATTTCAACTTGTTGTACACAAGGCCGGAGTGTAATTTTGCGGGGCCGGGCTCAAATAGAAATAGAAAAAAAAATTTAATAAAGGATCAAAGTGATGATATATATATATATAATTTCCTGTAGCTTCTAAGTGGAGCAAAGGGTCTCTACGAAGCATCGCCTTCTGGTTCTATTCTCTGCAAAAGCTTTAATTTCTGGCCAAGATTTTCCCATCCGTACAATTTCTTGAGAAATGTACCTGCGGCAGGTAATTACATGTCTACTCCTTCTGCGCGCTCCCTAAGGATTCCGTTCAAGTGCCTGTTTGGAGATAGTATTATCAGGCTTCCTCAGTGTGTATCCTATCCACTTCCATTTCCAGGTCCTTATTTCTGTCGCATTTGGGTTTTGGATCGCCAGATTCTATAGATCTGTATTTAAGATTGCATTTGGCCAAAAGATGTTGAAAATTTTGTGCAGACTCTTATTTGTGAAAATCTGTACCCGGGAGGTTATCAGATTGGTCATCTCCCATGTTTCATATCTATACAAAAGTACGGAAGATACGTAGTTTTGTAGAGATTGAGTATAGCTGTGGCTTCCAAACTTCCCTGAGTGTGCCAAAAGCATGCCCGCCTTTCTGGATACGGTTTTTAATATCAGACAAAGCTCCTCCTTGACCGCTGATTACGTTACCGAGGTACAAGTATTTATACGTTTCTTTGATAGGAAAATCTTTAACAGTAAATTGATCTGGTTGGGCGTATATAATCTCAATGATTCTGTTAGTAAAAGTGATGAGCAAAAAGAAAAAAGGAAGTTGGATCGAGAAGATGACCACAAAAAGATAACGGTCAAAATAGTGGGCAAAAAAAAAAAAATAATTTAAAACACACGGGGCCGGGTTCCAAGTACCCTTTTGCACCCACCTGGCACAGACCCTCATTGTACAGTTCAGAATACAGGACTCTCTTACTTCATTCTTCTTTTCTTTGTTTTTGGTAAACTAGTGCAAATTCCTGCTTGCTGTCCTCTAGATCAGTATTCTTCAACTCGTGGTCCGCGGACCAGTGCCGGTCTGCAGAAAATTCCGGCTAGCCCGCGAAAAACTTCGACTGAATCATGTAGATGCACACTCTGTTCACGAGTATATAGCACATTTGTTTATTCGACGCTGAAGCTAACTTTTGTCCGAACCACGATTTATTTAATATTTACGAGCCCCAGTACAACGCCTCTCGTGGCTATTTTTCATACTTCTTTAGATCGTGTTTCCAGATTTTGCCGTGCATTTGAGTGCTGGCAAAACTTACATACATGGCGGACATATTTCTGCCCAATGAAGTTAATATTTCTCTGCAGGGGTCATATACAAATATTTTTAATTTAAGAAATAAAATGGATACGTTCAAAAAGAAGCTAGCTCTTTGGAATAGTCGATTGCAAGAGGAAGATATAGAAATGTTTCCACTTTTGGAAGAATTTTTGATTGCTGCTGATGTCAACCAGAAAGTCATATTCAACATAATAAGTCAACATTTAAGAGTATTTACTGAAAATTTGAATAATTATTTCCCTGAAAATGAGGATCCTCATAAAGGTAACCTCTGGATTAATAATCCATTCTTGGAAGATATAAAGCTGATCGAGTTGTCTTCTGATGTCAATCTGGTGTCCAGACATAAAATGTAATCATTGTCTCAATTTTGGAAATCGCAGGAAAAAAAATATCCATCTTTGAGTTATAAAGCTATCAAATTATTGGTCATTTTTTCGACATCCTATTGTGCGAAAAGTCTTTTTCAGCCATGTCAGTAATAAAAACCAAACAGAGAAATCGAATGGATGTTAATGCAGCGCTTCGTGTCTCAGAAAGAACTCTGCAGCCAGGTATATCAAATTATCTTAGCTTTCAGCCAGTCCGCGAAATATTTATCCTATTTTCACCGGTCCGCAGGTGCAAAAAGGTTGAAGAACACTGCTCTAGATATATATAACGGATATACAGGGTGTAACAAAATAGACGGAACACGGTTTTTCTCTAGTGTTTTCAGAGATACAAAAAAATATGTCAAAATTACAAATGAAATATGAAGCAATTTTAATAGTATATATCAATGGGTTCAACCGTCGGCCTGTGGGACTAATACAGCTAGCCAATAAGAAAATATAATGTTTATTTTTCATATCCAGCGTAACCAACACATTACTGCCGTGTTGCTTTAAGTTACGCTGATTTCTTACGTATAAGTGTAAAACGGCGTAAACAACAAGATCACAAAATATAGAAATTACAAAAAGAATTATGGTCCGCAAAAAAAAGGTAATGAATGCGGCCCGCGACGTCATGATCATAAAATAAGATGCGACCCAAGACGTAAAAAAGGTTGCTGACTCTTAGTTACGGTTATCCTACGGTTAAAGATTCAATTTTAAGAGATATATAAAATTGTACACTTTTTGTAAATGAAACGTCCTGTATTAAAATCCCCCCCCCCCCACAAAAGGGTACTCCAGAACCAGAAACGGCCTAAAACCTAAATTTTTGCTGCAAAAATTATAAATTATTGACCAAACCAACCAAGTTATTACTTAAAAGACGAACATGGACCAGAAGTGGTTAATCTAAAAATATGAAAAAAATCTATATAGGCAATGCATATTGATATGAACTAGGGTTGTACATCGAAGGCAAAACATCGATGTTTAACATCGATGTTAACATAAGCACCTTACTATCGATGTTGAAAAAACATCGATGTTTCCGATACATCGATGTTTTATTAATATTAAAAAAAGCTATTTATTCATATTATATAGACTTTATTTAATAATGTAAAGATAAAATACGAAAAAAAGTAACTTATAAAACACAAAAAGCATTTATTAGATTTTTAAATAGAAATATTCTTTTTTAATAGTAATTAATTTCACATTAACATTACCCAATATAATAATCCTAATTTGTTCCTACTATTTTTACATTTCTAAAATGAAATATTGCATTTTATTATAATACTAATATAGTAGTCTTAATGTTAATTTTATATTATTTAATATAAAAATAACATACTATCATACACTTTTTTTTCACTTTTTTAAATTGAAATACATATTAGATTTTTTATAACACTAACATAGCAATCCTAATATTAATTTTACACTAACATTACAATATAATCCTATAATATAATACGCCTGTTTGTATGTTCGTATGTTCGACCGGTCGTTTCTTCATTCCCCGATAGAGGCGCGCATAAGTTAATTATTTATGTCAAAATTGTTTAAAATATATTGTTGATGCAATAATAGTGAATTTTCTACGAACCCTTCTTATAATTATTATAAGATGCAATAATAGTGAATATTCTACGAACACTTTTTATAATAACTGATAGAATTGTAAGAAATTATTGTTTATGTATTGGACAGTAGTGTGCTGTGAATTTTTGTTTTGAGTGTTGCCAATAAATTAGTCAAAATGACAGTTGTGTTTTTCATTAAAAAATCACTTCACAATTATTAATTTAGTTGTGAAATACACGGATCGGTTTTTTTACGAAACAAAACACAGAAAAACGTTATCCTTCCGTGATATTCGACATTTTTGATTAAAATTATTATTAGCAGAAAAATAATTATTTTAAAAAATATTTGGTTTTGATGAAAGTAAGAAAAAGTGACTTTTTTTCTTTATTATTATTTTTTCAATGCTTTATTATTTTTTTATTTCTACGATTTATAGGACAAGATTTACAATATCCCACTGCAAACTCTATACAGATGGCAGCACATAACGACTACACTAAATAATTTAAGAATTATCAGTGGCTCTAAAACAATGGTTTCTGTTTATTTATCACATTAAAATATCATTTACCTTTTAGTTTAGATTAGATTCACCTTAAAAGCACTATCTTAGGTTATGGTTGATAACTGTTTATTTTTTTTTTTTATATACCACCTTAAAAATAAATTGTATTTTAACTGTTCTGTGCAGGGCTAGGGACAATGATTCACCTTAAAAGCACTATCTTAGGTTATGGTTGATAACTGTTTATTTTTTTTTTTATAAACCACCTAAAAATAAATTGTATTTTAACTGTTCTGTGCAGGGCCAGGGACAGTGATTCACCTTAAAAGCACTATCTTAGGTTATGGTTGATAACTGTTTTTTTTTTTTTTATAAACCACCTAAAAATAAATTGTGTTTTAAAAGTTCTGCACAGTCCCACCTGTTTAGAATCTCTGTATATTGAACAAATGACGTGTGTGTGACGCATGCGCAGTGTTCAGTGGGATATTGTAAATCTACCCCCTGATTCGAGATATAGTGTAAGTACGCTTTTTTCCGTGTGCCCTTTTTGCCGTGTGTGTATTTTTTCATGTGTGCTTTTTTCCATGTGCGTATTAATCCGTGTGCGTTTTTTCCGTGTGCGTATTTTTATATTATATAAGAAAATGGAAAATTAATTTTAATAAATATATTTTAAATTTAACGTCTCAAATCATTTTTAGTTTTAACATTATAAATATAATGCACTGAGTGAAAATGAATCGTTTTCCCATCTTAAAAAGTTAATGAATTAATAATTCGGAATAATGCTCATTATTTGTCCAGTTTTTAATAATGGGCGAAGAGTTGATTCAATTTGAATTGGTTGAAGTTAGGCGTATGGCTAGAGAAAAAAGTCTGAGGTGTCGAGCAAGTTCCACATTAAGGTAATGATTTGTTTGCCAACACAGTTGGCAACAGGTGCACTAGTAATCATAATAATAGTTTTATTAATACATAAATTATAATTATATTTCCCACTACCGTAATTAAACTGGGAAAGTGTCAACATGACTCAAAAAGCAACAAGTTTGTTGGCGTCGTTGGTTGTTGCATTGTTTGCAAAAATTAGTTAAAAATTAGTAAAAAAGTTTCTTCTTATTTTTTTCTTATTCTGCTAACTGCTAAAAAGAATAAGAACTAACACTATTAGTATTGTTATATAACAATAGATGGCGCTTATATTTTGTGTACTAATAATAATAAAAATTAAAATTTTAAAATTCCAGCGCTCTAGCAGTAGTTTCCGAATTTCAAAGTTTAAACATCGACATCGATGTTTTATCGATACTATCGCCATCTGACCATCGATGGTAAAAATATCGATGTTTTTAAAACAACCATCGATGTTTTCGATACATCGATGCTTTTTTCCCATCCCTAATATGAACTGGAATAGTTCATCAGGAATTTTTGATAAGATTTTTTGAATCCCACAACTGGAATTATATCATAAAGGAATTATTAATCTTATTACTACGATAGGACCAATAGAATTTTCAAAGAGTTTCATTATCATCATTGGTGCGACAACCGAGTTGAATCTAGGCCTCCTGACTAAGTTTCATGACCATGTTTTCAATCTTTGTACATTCAGGAGTAATATAGGCAGTATTACGTCAATTTTTTTAGCGTATACACATAAAGGCACCAATAGTTTATAGCCGGTTACGAACGGCTAAGCAGAGAGTTAATGTTGAAAAATATTCAAAACACTCTTTTTGAATATTGTCCTTTAAATTATAATTTATCAATAAAAAGTTAGAGTATATTATTGATTCAGCAGCCCTCGTAAATTCTTTTTAAGACTTGACAATTGAAGAAATAAGACTGAAATTTTTTGTAAATGAGATCGTATGTCCTGGCAGCTAATTCTCAATAAAAGGGAGTCCAAATGGGATCCAACATGTGCACTCTTGTTGTACTAAGTGCCGTTAATTATTATTTATTTTTATAATGGAAATACCAACTTTATAAATACCATTCCAAAGATCCGATTTCCAATAAAAGAATTCATGTCACACAAGTAATACAGTTTCTTAAATACAAAATTTCCCCTGAAATTGCCAACATTATAAAAATAAATTAACCTAGAAGGTGAGAAAAATGTAACGTATTTTTGTTAATGTGTACTTATTCCAGTTATTTTAGCCGATATATATTCAAAGAACAGAGTTAAACTTTTACAAAAAGATGTATGTACGTTGGTTATTTTAACGTTAGTATACGAATATTTATTGTAATTACCTACTTAAAAATCCGCTCGGTGCTGTCATTTATGGGAAAATGGTAATAAAAGAAACAAATATAAATGTATTGTTTCGTTTCGAAAATTATATACCGTGATCTGAACGCTGATTAAACACATATGCTAATGAGAAATGTTGTATACAGTTGTTGAATTTTTAGTATTTAATTGTTGAATCCACGAACCATGCACTGCTCGCAGTAACACCACCATATACCATACAACAGACGGAATAAATGTGTTAACAATGAATTATAATGAATTTCATTACATCTACAATTAATTCAGTTTTGTAATAACTAATTAATAATTTCATTCTCATGTTGATTTTCACCTACTAACGTATAATTTATCTCGACCAGATTTCATTTACTATATTTAAATAACACTGACAGAATTAGTAATTTGTTTTTCATTCAATAAAAATGCATTATTTTAGAACATAGATCGACTAACTTTTCGCCTTGTGGACCTCGTTTACTTTAGGAATATTTTCGAAGGCCGTACAAGAAAAAAATTCTTCTGAACCAAATATGCATGAAACACTTATGAAATCAATTTAAATATTCCTATTTTAATTGGTGAAGAAGATATTACACAAAAATCAATAATGCAATAAATAAAAAAATATATTTAACAAAAATACAACGTCCCCATATTGAGTTTACAACATGTATAATTGACAAACAAAAAATTATATTAGATTTTCATATTTGGGAGTTAAGCCCTTCTTGTCTTGAAATTACTTAGGGTCGGTTGCTGAAAGCTTATCAGAGTTTAACCATTTTGCTAAACTCGGTTACAATATAACAATCCCATAAGTAACCATAGCAACCAGTTTCTGACCTTTTGGTTATAGTTAGCTAAGCTTTTAGAAACCGGTCCTTTGTAGTGGATTGTTATTTATTTATTTTTGGATTGATTTTATTTGGTTTTATTATTTCTAATGGCTAATACCCTGAACGCCGCACGGCCTAGGGAAATAAAGAATATATATAGCAGGGATGGCCAAAGCGTCGACCGCGGTCGACCGGTCGATCGCAAGGCCTCTGGAAGTCGCCCGCAAAGGTGACTTGAACATTTACAAATATAGTGATAAATTCAGAGCGTACTTAGATAAAAAAAATAATAATAAAAAAGTAAAAATTCAAAATTATTCTCTGCAATTAGTAGATTTCTTAAAAATTTCTGCAGAAAACACAGCTAGAAAGAATTATTACAATTAATATTAAATACGATGTACATTTAAAATCAATGGCTTCAAATGTGAGCTTCTAGAAATTAATAAGCAGGTATAAATATCCAAATATTTGGAGAGTTGTTACATATTTCAATGCATTTTTTATGCGAACATATTTATGCGAATCAGCATTTTTCTGCATGAATGCGGCAAAAACTAAACAGATCATAATTATCGGATCTACATTTGTAATCGTGTTTAAGAATTAGTTTAAGTTCATACGAGCCAAATTTTGGCAAATTTGTCGAAACTATCAAATATCAAGTGTCATCAAGCCGGTCACCATGGCGTTTTTTTCCCCTACATTTTCTTATTTTTTTTTAAATTCAGGACCTGTTCTAGTAAACAGTTATTTATTTGTAATTTAATAGCAGTCATAGTGAAATGTCCACGTCATCAGCTCGTAAGCATCTTCTAAAAGCGTCACCAATTCATAGGTATTTAAAATTTCATTAAAAAAAGACACCAGTTCGTAAGTAGCTTCCAAAAAAAAAAAAAACATGTTGATTTTTGAGTACCTAAAAAATCCTTAAAAATAACACAAATTCGTAATAAGTACCTTCTAAAAAAACGTAGTCGCCCGCGGAAACACCTTTACCAAAAAAGTTGCCCCCAACGTCTAAAAGTTTGGCCTCCCCTGATATATAGAAACTGGTCCTCATTTACTTTTCGTATACGGAACGTCATACATTTTGTTAATACATTGCTATTTTTATCGCTTGATAGTTCGCAGAGATTAGATCCTCCATAGTACAAAAATCACACATGTTTGAACAGGTGATCATGTGGTCATTGTTCTTAACCAGTTCACACTCAGACGACACGAAGTATGCCCCATTTTCTTAGATTAATTTTGCTCCTGGAAACACCAGTTCATCCTATTAAGGCGGCGCACAACCCTATAGTTCTCAGTAGTTTCTTATACAAAACTAATAATCGAAATTAAAATTAATAATAATCTATATATCAAAATTTTTATGTATCTAATAGGATATTTTTAATTGTAGAAAAAACTGTTATGTAATTGTAAATAAGCAAATTGCATTATAGACGCTATCTTGTAAACCAATCTACGTATATTTGCGTACGATGCGACAAATTGTAGTTTCATAAGCTTCATTCTACAAATATGTTTCTAGTTATTTTGCTCTATTGTGAAACTACCGTGTGATCATAATTTCTTGTCAGTTACATAACAGTAAACAATGAGCTTAAAAATATCAAAACTGTATTCTATCTCTTATCTAAAAATTCCAATTTAACAAAGAACCAATCAGTAACGATATTGTATTGATAACTTCATGTTGTTCGTTAACTCAATGGCGTGTAGAGAAAAAGTAGTGGTTTTTGTTAATATATATTATTGTTGTTTTCGTTATTATTGTTGTTGTTGATATTATTGTTATTAAGATTGTAATTGGAAGACGATTGTTGATCGAGGTTAGCTCTTAGAGGTAAGTGAAATATTGAACATACATAACCCAATATAAAAATCGAATCTACGTCTATGTGTGCATGTCCTTGAAAATAAATTTGATATCAAAATGTTTCTGTCAACTATTGCATAACTGACAAGAAATTATGACCGCTCTGTACTTATAGTTATTGTGCTTGGTAGTCTATTTTTGCTTCCATCTTGAATCTACCGCGGTTCTCAAAATAGGTGTTACGGGTAAAACTGATTTAATTTTCGTGAAGAATACGTGTACGAAGTAGCGTTCCATTTTCATCAAGTATAATATTTTTCGACGGTTCTAAACTATAAGTTATCAAGTCGAAAAAAATGTTGACGTATTATTTGAACATTTCTACACAAAACTATATAAATATAAAAGTTATTCGAAACCTACAAAAATTACAAAATAATATCGCTGATGTATATTTTTATAGATATTATTTATTGAGCGATAATATTTTTACAATAAATGTTCAACAATTAAAAATATCCTATTAGACAGATAAAAATTTGCAGCAAAATTTGATGTATAGATTGATACTAATTTGATTTCAGATTGTTAGTTTTCTATAAGAAACTGGTAACCTCTGGGGGTTATACGCAGCCTTAAGAGATTTCCATATATTGTATGATAGATGGCGACCGAGAGCAAGTTCTTCTTTGAATTCAATCCAGTGATACAATTACGAGTAACAAACTATTCTATAATTGACAAAAAAAAAAACATGATTATTGGCAACCATCAATAGAATTTCGTTATTGGCAATGGTAGAATACTATTCATCATAATACCACCACGCGTCTTATAAAATTAAAATCGTGTGAAATTAAAATTTAAGCATACTTTCGATTTTTCAAATCAAGAGGGTCTAGACCAGTCTTTCTCAACCTTTTCTGGCAAGTTGAAAAAAAAATTACTAAAATGTATTCAAAGGATTGAATGGTAGTATTGAAATTTTCCGGAATAAACTGGAAATATATATTATAGCAAGGATAACTTTGATTTTTTAAATGTGAACGTATATGATGTTGGGTATCTTTAAATAGAGCTTTTGAAAAGAAACAACTTTTACTTAAACATTTTTTTAACATCTTTTATGGTTGTCGAAAAATTGTAATGTAACAAAAAGTGTCCCTGTAATGACTTGAAAGTGGAGGATTTTAATTTACAAGTGTTCAAAGAGTTCTAAGAGACATTTTGATAAAAACACTTTCGCATTACAAAAACATTTCACAAGAGTATGCTCTTGAGTTATCTGTAACTCGGAGCATAATAATAGAAAATAATAATAAAAAAATATCGCACTTTCAAGTCGTACCTACGTGAAAGTATAACTTGAAAGAACTTTCAAGGCTTTTCAGTGTGTCGCGGCCTTCCGGTTGAGAAACGCTGGTCTAGACGGTTTGACAAAAACTATTTTTCTTTAAAGTAAAATACTATAATGATTGACTTGTTCTTTAATTCCTTTAGCCCCTGCTTAAGGCATTTGTCGAACTTGTAAGCTTAGCTAAGCATTTTTACTTGTAAAAGGAAAGCACCAAATATTAAGTTTTTAAGCAGTGCACATAGTGTGTACAGGCGCATTGTCGTAGAGAAGCAAGTTTACTTGCAATCCTGTGTTTCTTTTTTACTAAATTTCTTATTTTGGCCGCACTGTACGCAGCAGAATAATAATAATTTGACGTTAATATAACAGATTGATACTTGTTTGTAATGGAAGATTAGCTTCATGCAGAATTACATTTTGAAATCTAGTGACTTTGATGACTGAATGGGACTTTGATGCCGATTGTTTTTAAAACAGTAAATAGGACTTTATAATATAATTTAGGTTAAATAAATGAAATATTACCTTGGGAACTGTAGAACGTAATAATATAGTACGAAATTCAAATTCAAATTTGACATTTGAAACATGAACTGTCGTATTTTGGGCAGATAAACCAATATTAAAAAAATCTAAAATTAGTTAAGATGCAGACAGGTAACATTAAAAAAGAAATTACTATCTAGTTCCACACGAAGCTAGGAAATAAACTAAAGACAATATTGGCTATAGCCTGAATACCATATTTATATAGAGTAAAATCATAAAGAGAATCTGTTTCTAGGAGATTGAAATCTGTTTACTGAATATTCATACGAAGATTTACAAATTTGAAATATTAATCCAACAGCTAAGATTTACAATTATTCGTATCTGGCAGAGCAAATCAAAAGCCATTGTCTGTTGGAGTGTAATTTCAGTTATTACCTGGTGTGAAAACGCATGTTGTATAATAAACGAACACACTGTATATTAATAAGAAGAATGAAGAGGTTGTACTAATTAAAATGCTGTCAAAACAGCACATTATATTTAAGAAATTAAAATGGTGTTATTAAGTACATGTCAACAATTACCAGATAGTGATACAACATTAAACTTAACATATTCAACAGCTGCTAAAATTATACGTTTGAGAAATGTGATCCGTGGTTATGCTTTCTGTCCGATAAGATCTGGAGTTATGGGCGGTTGTGGCAGCGTACTCCCACACCCGCGGAGAACTTCCGCTTTCTGGAATAATGCACTCACGCTCTCTCCGTCCGCCGTTCGCCGTTCGCCGTCCGACGTCCGCACTGTCTGCCCGTCCGTCCGTACACATGATATGTCCATGTCTACAATGCTTCATCCTCCTTACACTAACTCTTATCATACTAATTTTCCTTTTTTATTGTTATACGCCGTGCTGTTACAATACAACGCGCTGTCGGGATTATATTTATTTTTAGGATGAAAAATGTAATGAATCCGTTTTTAGATAAGCTCACGAACTACTTTAGGGGAGTAATTGATTAGTTTTTTTCAAGATATGTAAAAGTAAGATAATAATTTTAATAAAACAGATATTTTGTAAGTTTAATGCGATGGTGAAGTAAAACTTTACATGCTTTTTTTTCATCGTATAGATCAGTGCTTCAGTGGCGGATTGTGCTATTTGTTGTTTTGTGCAACCCACAAAAAAAAAACACACACACACACACAAAAGTAAATAAATTTTTTATTTGACTGATTTGTTTCTCAGAGGGGTAGGGGGGACTCGGAAGACAACACTTTTTCTTAAGGGGGATCAGAAGCCAATATTTTTACGTGACAGGCTCACGATCAATTAAAAAAAAATGTGTCTTGAAAACATGTTTGTTTGAGTGTTGGGGGGGTTAGTCGATCTGCCACTGATAAGGCTGGATAAAAAGACTTCGAAGACCTACTCCAAATTTAAACATAAAGAGTCTCCAGTAAAAAACGAACCTTTAATAGAACATTTAATCCAGACATAAAAGGAATGTGTTTAAATCAAAATGGAATGCACTTTGAACACTTATAAATAAAATACTTCACATTCAAGTCATTATAGAGAACAAAAGCTCTATCGGAAGTTAACCAACACAACATACATTTCCATTCATTCCAAAAATCAATTGTCCTTGGTCTCCTGTACTTCCGGTTTGTCCCAGAAAATTTCAGTACTACCATTCGTATTATTGGGTAAACTTTGGTCATCGCATTTTTTGCCCCAGATTGCTCATATATTGCGTTTTGGGGAAAAATCGACAGTCCTTCAGAAAATATCTTCTCTGCCTCATGCACACGGGTGCGACCCTAAAAGACAAATGAAATATCGGAATGCTCGAATACTACAAATATTTACACCAGTTTGCATCTAAGTTCAGAGCCATAGCAATGTTTTTGGCGCCCTTGGCAAATAAATTACTTAACCTAAAATAGCGCTCTTTTTATCTTTTTTAATTTAATTTAAGGAGTGCATCATTTTTAGTAGACAAGTCAAAAGACAAGTGATGACCAAAAAAAAAGTCATCACTTCGAAATACAAGTAATGACAAAAAAAAGGTCCTCACTTCTAAAATACAAATGACGACAAAAAAAAAAGTTCCTCACTTCTTGGACGACCTTTGTAATTTGTTACTCTTTGCGGTCCCTGACCATCCAGAGTCAACAAGACAAACACGACCATTTTAGGTCCAACAACTCCTTGAGGTCCCTGACCATCCAGAATTCTTCTGAACTCCTTGAGGTCCCTTATCATCCAGAGAAAACACAACTCCTTGAGGTCCCTGACCATCCAGAGTCAACAAAACAAAAACGACCAGTGTGTCTTACGATACTCAACAAGCTATCAATTCTCAACTCAACTATCTATCAGTTTATTTCACTACTGGTTGTTTACAGTATCCAACAAGCTCAGTGACTGTCGCTGCTTTATACTCAGTGCCTTATCATTTTGTCAAAGCAATAAAATGTATCTTACAATTTTAGACATGCGCAAATAAAAGTTAAGGCCAAAAAAAAAATTTCACTTCCAAAATACAAGTGATGACCAAGAACAAAGAAAAAAACGCACGATGGCGCCCCTCAGACTTCGCGCCCCTGGCACTTGCCCCGAGGCCAGAGCGTTGCTACGGGTCTGTCTAAAAGTCTTATCACACTAGAGTTATTATTGAAGTCTAAACTTGGAATATTAAAGTCTTTGCATTCGAATCGAAGTCTTATGTACGGAGTGATTATTTAATGGCGAGACGACGTCACTGGAAGTTATAATAATTTGCCGTTTCATACACATCGTAGCAGGCGATTATGCGCGCATGCGCATCAAGGTTATTATATCTCTTCAAGGTTATTATAGTCATAGTATTCACCAGTATTTCTGCTAGGAGGCACGTAAAATTCGGTGACGTCGTCTCGTCATTAAATAATCACTCGGTATGTGATAGCATGACAAAAAACCTAGGTCTTTAAGTCTGAGCAAATACATCGAGATATATTTTCCCTGTCTCTAGAAGCCAGACGAACTCCAAGTCTTCAAATGCACGTGCGCGGCCTCTCCCTCTCAGTCAGATTAAGTGAGATGGGTGTATTGTTAACGTTATGTACGCAGACGAAAGATACTTTTCTCTGTTTCACGTGTGATAGCTGAAGACTTGAAGACTTGAATCCTGGAAAAAGACTTACAAAATAAAACTTGAATAGCGTTCTAGTGTGATACGCCCTTTAGTTGGCAGTTTGCAGTTAGATGCTCAGTACACTTGATAAATAATATCATCAAATTGTGTTCCCTACTTGCTCACACATTCCGTTTTTGAGGAAAGTCGTGTTCCCTCTATTTTGATACATATTTTAATATCTCATGTTAAATATATAGTGTATATTTTAAATATTCCTTTTAATTAAACAGGGTACATTTCGGTTAGTTACCATCACCAGCAGGGTCTTTCTTCTGAAGATGGTCTAACAAACCATAAGATCTAGAGAGTAGAAATTGGCATATATTTTTGACCCACATATAGGATATATACAAAGGCTATGATCAAAACTGTACAATCGTAATTTATTTATTTATTTATTTATTTATTTATTAGGCCAATCCAACAGGACAAAATGTCCCAATTACAGGTTTGGCACTACATACTACACAAAATTACAAAAACAAAAAAATCATCTGTAGTATAAACTTAAGGCTAGAATCTTATTAAAATTACATAAAGAAATTACATAAAGAAATTACATAAAGAATTGATGTATAATTAAATCAAATTTGAAATTTGCTTTTTAAAACTTACAAGTGACGTGCTGAATATGTCTGGAAAACCAGGAAGATCAGAGTAAAAGTTATACAAAATAGATACTCTATTCATACTAGAGTTTAAATAATAGTTAGTCCGAGTTGGTGCCACAGAAAAAAGTTCAAAATTTCGAATTGAGTAGTTAGGTGCCCTTAACGAGATTTTGTGAACTAGTTCCGAACAATCTACCAAACCATTCATAATCTTGTACAAGAATACTAGATCCGTTGTTTTACGTCGTTTTTCAAGTTGCTGTAAATTAACATTGAAAGTAGGAAATTTTCTGTTCATGAAATAAATAAATTTATTTTGTACAGCTTGAATTCTGTTAAGATAGACAAAATACTGGGGGGACCAACAAATGATTGCAAATTCAAGCTGACTTCTAACCAGCGTTTTATAGAGTGTCATAACAGACAGAGGATTCTGAAAACAGCGGCATGAACGTATAAGGAAACCTAATATTTTGTATGCTTTTTTGACTACAGTATCAATATGCACATCAAGTATTAACTTGCTGTCCAGAATGACACCAAGATCTCTAATATTGTCAACAGTGCTAATGGCTGTACCCCCTATATGATAATTGACATCAAAAAAGCTTCGATTCCTTCCAAATGTAATCTTATGACATTTTTTTAGGTTTAAAGTTAAATTATTATCTAGACAATATTGATAGAGTCTATCGAGATCGGATTGAAGTTTATGACAATCATCGGTATGTCTAATCGGGTAAAAAATTTTCATGTCGTCCGCATAAAATAAATATTTGCAGAACTTAAAACATTTTATTATATCATTAATAAACAAATTGAATAACAATGGGGCCAAGTGTGAACCTTGTGGAACACCGGAAGTGCAATGTATCCACTCAGAACTGAAGCCATTAACGACAACAGATTGCAGATTATTTGTTAAATATGATGAAAACCATCTTAAAAGATTTCCGTGGACACCACAATTTTGAAGTTTTCGCATAAGTATTAGATGATCTATTTTATCGAAAGCTTTGCTGTAGTCTGTGTATATTGCATCAACTTGTGAGTAATTTTCCATTGACTCTAAAATAAAATCGGTAAACAGGGTAAGATTTGTATCCACAGACCTGCCAGGGAAGAAACCATGTTGCTCCGGTATTAAAACCTGTTTTACATTTGAGAACAGTGTCTTGTATATGATTTTTTCTAAAATTTTTTCAAAAACATTGAGTTTATATACCGGCCGATAATTCTCAACTACATCTTTACTGCCACTTTTAAATATCGGGACAACAAATGCCTTCCTCCATGCAGTAGGACACTCACCTTCAGACAAAGATGTATTATAAACTAGAGTATTAGAGTAATCAATTAATTTTACTATGCAATTTATATATGGTATACCCTATTAACTTTTTTGATTCCTCACCGATGCGTATATGACAAAATAATATGAAATGATATAAAAACATTTTTATCAGATCCATTTTATCGATTTATGAGGCAATAATATCACAGTGACCCATAGAGGGGTCCAGTAGCGGGAGTGTGGGCGAGCGAGCGGCATCGACTCTGAGAAAGCAGTCGACAGAAGCGGGGTCAATTGGCTTATCCTCCGCTCTTTCAATCACAACGGCTTAAGTGATATCTGACCCCTACGCGTGCCACTGCATGATGAATTACAGTTTTTTATTATGCCAGTAAATTGTAGGTAAGCTATGGGGATGCTATAGATGTTATAATAGTCCGGCGTTACTAGAAAACGCTGATATTATATTGGGATCGATCGGTCATTCTATGTCAGATATAAGGACTTCGGACGGTAATAAATATTGGCTTTCATAATATACCAATATTGATAATACATATAAAAAGGATACTGTGATTCATGTCATAATACATTATTATTGGTCTGTCTTATTTGATGGAACGGTTATTCCGCCTATTATTACTACTATAAGATTTTTATTTTCCGGAAAACGGAAAAGAAATTGATATTAAGGAATAGTAGATTTATGTTTTCTCTTGAATGTCTGGGGCAGAGTTTTTCAAATGGTTCTTTACACTGTTCCGAAACATACAAAAGTACAGGGTAGACTTGCATAGTGACTAGCGACATATGTTCGACCAACATTTACCCGATGGACACTTGCGTGCACTACACTTGCCAGACAATCTATATATATGATATACGCTTTATAGCGTTTGTAATAATATCAATTAAAACACACAAATCCAAGCATATATAAGCATTTATTACTACGTCTATTTACAATCTGTCACATATATGCTATTATGTTATGGTTGCTAACGTAACATATTACAAAGGAGGTCCAAGAACTAGTTTTGATCTTAACATATATATATAAAATCCTTGAGGTGCCTGTCATATATCTTTCCAGAGGTTTTTTGCGTACTTCCCGGTGACCTAGAAAGTTGACATTTGGCATGCAGTTTCCTGAGAATATTCTCAGGATGAGAAAATCCCTAAACCTAGAATATTTGAAAAGGGGGCGAGCCTGCGACCCAAAACAGTTCCCATGTTATCTTAATGGGACAAAAACTGAAATTTTGTTTATCTACTCCGAAACCGGTACCCGAATGATAGCTTAAAATTCCAAAATCGTTTTTTACTTTTGTTGGGGTGTTTTTTAATGACGAACACAATCCGTCTTTTAGGGTTTCGTATGCCTATCTGCCTGCACGAGTGGTTTTCAACCAGGGTGTCGCCACATGTATGTGAAAGGCAAACTCCGTAGAATTAATACGGATGTCATACAGAAAAATGAGGGTAGGGCGCCTTGCATTTTTCATATTTTTTATGAGAGTGCCGTCATCTTAAAAAAGGTTAAGAACCATTGTTATATTATATAAAAATATGAGTGGAGTATCAAATGAAAGCACGTACAATAACAAAAAACTTTTGTATTTGCAAAAAAATATTTTTACAAGATTTTTGCTCAAAATGTGCCTAAAAACTTTTGTCCCGCACTTTATTTCCCAGAAGGGTCAAAAATGGGACAAGTAAATGAAGTTTGTTTGATTACATTTAATTTCAAAATTTGGGTGTGTTCTAGACTAGTGTTTCTCAACCTTTTCTCGCATGGGACTCCCCAAAATTATGTAAATATTGTCTGCCCTATAGATAGGTCACCCTATAAGATAGAATTCGGTAACCAAAATTTATCCAAAAAATTGAATGGCAGTATTGAATTTTTCCAGAATAAACCGGGAGTACAGGATATCAAAGATAATTTTGAATTTTTAAATGGGAACGTATGTCATATTTACTATCTTTGGGTAGAGCTTTTGAAAAGAAACAAAAACATCTTTTACGGTTGACAAAAAATTGTGATATTTTTATATGACAATTACGTGCCATATAATAAAGTATTTTTATTTAGAAGTGTTCAAAGTGTCTTCCATTTTGATTTAAACAATTTCGTATCCTTACTCTTGAGTTATCTGTAAATCAGAGCATAGTAAAAAAATTATAATAAAAATATTGCACTTTCAAGTCGTACCTATTTCAAAGTACTTGTAGTACCTCCAACGCGAACCATTGTCATAGAAACGCATCAAACTGACACATAAGTACACTTTATTTGACCTTGATATAGTTTACTTATAGTTGTTTTTTTGGTTTAAGCGGAACTAGATTTTCAAATCTAGCGTAAAAAATCTACATTGTTATCGATTGAATGAAGCTTTTGATCATTTTGTTTAGCAAAAGCCTACTTTACTCATTATAAAGTTAGCTAGCGACAACTTAAATTCCAATTAGTTCCGCTTAACCGTTTGGAATAACCTGTAATTTAAATTAGTTGTCAAAATAAGTATATTAGATATAATAATAATTACAATATTTATTATATTTATGTTATGAAAGGCATATTTTTATGAATAAAGTTATTTATAAATATGGATAAAATTTAAATCTTGCAAGATTGAGCGCATTTTTATTATATTTTCATTTTTCGATCTTGTATGACTTCGCGGCGAAGTTTTCACCGCAGTGGGCCGCGGCCCTCCGGTTGAGAAACGCTGTTCTAGACTCCTAAACACGACCCTGTTATCAGTTTTCCTTTTTGCCACCTCTTTCAAGCAATGCTATTTATTTTTGCAATTTTGATATTTGATTTTCTACTCTTACTGGAGCTTTTCAAATAGTTCTAACGTCCATGGCTTTATATAATTCTTTCGTCATTGTCGGTGACTTTTCTTAAAAAGTATTTACATCAATGGATAATTCTTATCCTCCTCGTTGTTACATGAATATGCTAACTCACAAGATGAATTAGTTACATTTAATTGTTAAAGCAAATACAACATTTTTTTTTTTTTTGAATTTCGTATTTGTGTACTATTCAGATGCTTTCTATAATGGAGGTATTCCGCCAAACCGCTTAAATTAGTCCCTTTTTCTTCGATTGAAATAGCGACTCTAAGTCCAATCTTACATAGAATGAATATACAATAAAATGAATTATCTGATTTAGTTTTTATTTACAACCATTAGTTGGTTTTTACATCTTTAAAGACAATTAGGTACACAATGAAGCTTGAATATCCTATTTTAAGGACTTTGCATAATTGTTTAAAATTCTTTACTGACTTTCATAAATGTTTATTTATCTAGTTAACGAAAAAATTAAGGTAATTCATTTTTCAATCCCGAAATGATGTTTTTTTCTTTTCAGCCCGGGATTTTGGAATTATAAATTTATATCCCGGGTTTTCGGGATTCGGAATCCAGGGATTGCAAACCCTAGTTAGGATACGTACTTAATAATCTAGAAGAACCGACCAAATTAAAACAAATTTGTAGGATTTATGTATTCTCCCAGTCGTAACATACGGTTTGTAAACGTATAGTTTAAGACTGCGTATAACCCCCAGAGGTTACCAGTTTCTTATACAAAACTAACAATCTGAAATAAAATTAGTGTCAATCTGTACATCAAATTTTGCACCGATTTTTTATCTATCTAATAGGATATTTTTAATCGTAGAAACATTTATTGTCTAAATATTATCACTCAATAACTTAAAAATAGATATCAGCAATATTGTTCTGTAATTTTTTAAATCTATTTGTGGGTTTCGAATAACTTTTATATTTATATAGTTTTGTGTAGAAATATTCAAATAATACGTCAAAAAAAATTTTGACTTGATTACTTATAGTTTAGAACCTTCGTCGAAAAATATTATACTTGATGATAATGGAATGCCACTTGGTACACGTAGTCTTCAGGAAAATTAAATCATTTTTACCCGTAACACCTACTTCGAGAACCGCGGCAGATTCAAAATGGCGGCAAAAATATACTACCAAGCACAATAACTATAAGTAGCTTTTACAATAGAGCAAAATAGCTAGAAACATATTTGTAGAATGAAGCTTTAGCTACAATTTGCCGTATCGTACGCAAATATGCGTCGATTGGTTTACATGAAGGCGTCTATAATGCAATTTGTTTATTTACAATTACATAACAGTATTTTCTACAATTAAAAATATCCTATTAGATACATAAAAATTCGCTGCAAATTTTGATATATAGATTGTTATTAATTTAATTTCCGATTAATAGTTTTGTATAAGAAACTATTGAGAACTATAGGGTTGTGCTCCGCCTTAACTGTTATCTTGGACAAATAAAATAGTTCACAGGCGTCCAAAAATTTCCAAACTTACCACGTTGCTCAATAAGTCTCCGGTCTAACTAAGAAATTTTTTTTTTTTTTAGAAATTCGACTTTATTCGTCAACATACATTCATTCCAACGCTCCTAAAATTAAAAAAATTAAAATTAATTAATTATTATAAATTCAGCATACCAATCAGTAATAGTCTGGTGCAGAGTCTATATAACGCTTATCAAGCCACTGTTTGGCTTCAACAGTATTTTTTCCCATCAAAAAACAATGTTTAATCAACCCACGAAATTCTTTTTTATCCATTCTTTTGAAAATTACAAAACTGGAGTCACTAAAACCACTGTAACCTCTAAATTAATTGTCAGAATGTCAAGAAATTTTCACACGTATCGTTTGAAGGTTGTTACTATCCAGAAATCATATGGGTCTGTTAACAGTGTTACCATATATATGTCAGACCGGAGACTTATTGAGTGAAGTGTTAGTGTTAACAAATCTCAAAAAAGGTGGTTGGACGATATCAAAATAGAAGCTGATAGAAATTGACACCAACTGGCTAAGGAGAAGAAAGTATGGAAGAAAAGTGGGAGGCTTATATTGAAGAGTGGCTAAAATGTATGACTTTAAGAAGAAAAAGAAGAATATTTTCATACTTTTAGAAAGTAAAATATTATTTTGATTATTCGCTATTAATAAAGCAGAGAGAATATTTTTACAAACAATAAAAATTCTTGGACCACTATATCGAGAATCTAATAACCAGTTAAGCAAATTATTTATAGTATGATTCCTCTGACAGTTTGACCTCCTAATAAAAAATAATAGAACAATTTTCTAAACTGCGTTAATAAAAAAGTTCTCGAACTTAAATGACATCGTATATTAAAGCTAAATATGTATGGATATAATATGAAAATGGATTTAACACTCATAAAAAGAAATTGAAGATATTATTGTCTGGATGATATTATAAACAATGAAAAGGCAGATTTATGTATTTTTGTTTATATTAAAATAAAAAAGTATTAAGTGATTCATTTCGTCTCAACATAGTCGGCGCAAAATAAAAATTATTTAAATATTTTTTCACTAAATGAAACATACTGCCTTTAATCTCTGCTGAAGCTTTTATCTCTTCTGGAACAGTCATTTGAGTTGACTTTAGACCTCAAACACAATCCTGCTGCTCCCATCAGTCTAGCAATACTCGTTCGAGCTTGTCTGTGGCGTGGTCACCTTACTGGCAGACGAGTGTTCAGTTTGGCTAGGTCCTCTTTACCATTTTGTATTGTTTTTTCCTTCTTTTTCATCATAGTCTGGATTGTCTCATGCTACTTTTCTCCAATAATTTTCCACATGTAAAGTTTTCAGCGTCAGCTTCCAGGAGGTCTGACATAGTACAAGTTTGTAACAACAAATCATGTGTTCTGCTTTTTGTACGATGTCCCGCAGTCACAAATTATTTTTTTAATGATCAATTAATGATTAATTTTGTGAGATTACTTTAGCGCGCAAACGGTTGATAGCGCTCCACATTATCCCGGCAGATCTTTGCCTGATGCTTGTTGTTCGTTTGGTGGCATATAGTTTGGTAATTCTAACCCTCCCGATGCTCCAGGTGTGCATTACTTGCAATTAACGTATTAATTTGCAAAAAAAAAAAAAAAACTATTGTGCGAATTTAGACGATCTCTAAATGATCAAACAGTGGGTTTTCGGAACACATTCGGCAAAAGATTGCCATTATGATATCTAACATCCAGAGTGGATAGACACTAGAAGAAGAAGAAGAATTCAGTAGTTACTGTATGACAAAATTCCAGTAGAACAGTAGCAATATGACTCGTACATCCGTAGAATGAAACAACTATTTTCTTGCCAGTGTTCGTTTCACTTTGACTGATTTGTCTTCGTCTGAAAAGATCCACTAAGCCGACTGATGTTTACTTTCTGGTTCTTAGCAGTAAATCCATGTTTCGTTACCTGTTACTATGTCGTAGAAAGCTTTTGACTGGCGTCTGTTAAATTTAATGTGCATTTGCTTGTTCCACTCCACACGAACCTTCTTTTGAACATCAGTTAACTGATGTGGTACCCACCGAACACAAAACTTCCTGATGACCAAATATTCATGTAGTATTGCATTGATTCGAGCCATGGATATACCTAAGGATGCCTCAATATCACTGAAAGTACAGCGGTTATCCATTTCTAACACATTCCGGACAGAGCCGATCGTTTTCGGAGTGACACCACTAACAGGACGACACTCACGATGTTCTTCTTTGAGAGAAACCCTCCCACGTTGGAACTCATTGAACCACCATTCTACAGTAGGTAAGATTGGGTGCTTCCTCGTCAAAAAATGGCTTTTAATATTGCGAATACTGTTATCGAGTTAGGTTATCTTTAAAATCATAAAAAAATTATGGCTCGAAAATGTTCACATATTAGTTCATTTTTAATAGAAATGGTTTTATTTAAATGCATTCTAAAAGTCGTACACAACTTATTTCTGTGACTTGTTAAGACAAACTAACAAAAGACAACTTTTCAAATCCAACATCTATCAAGCGACAACTAAACCGCAAAACTTAAGAACAACCCTTGTTTTTTATTTTTTCTTCACTTATTCCCAGTTTGGATGCCTAATTTCGGGAAAGATTATTTAACGCCTATGGTACTGTTATGAATAAAGTCAATATTATCTTCATATCAATTCCAGGAAACACTTGTGGGTCTATATGGGTAAATCTCATTGGCTTTCCTAATTTTTCCACATTGAAGTAGATAGAAGAGGGATCCGTTTTCTCTATATTTATATCAAATTCACTTCTTCAAAGTTTTTCTTTAACGCTTTTATTCTACTTGAATCTATAATAATAATAATAAATGGCTAAACAGCCCTATGGGGTTACGCCGACCTTTGGGCTTACTTCCGGCCCTTTTCAGATCTTCATAAACTTCTTGCATCCATGTTAGCTTAGGTCTTCCCCGTTTTCTTTTCCTCCCTGGTTCCCACTGCAGCGCTGAATAAGCTATAGACGTTTCTTCTCCTCGCCATACATGCCCAAGCCATCTTACTCGCTGTTGCTTAATTTTCCTTACAACATCGCTCCCTTCCAGTACTTCTAATATCTCATGGTTCATTCTCTGCCTATATTCGTTCTCGCCAATTTTTACTGGACCAAGAGCTGCTCTTAATATCTTCCTTTCAGCTATTCTGAGTTCTTCCTCCTCTTTCTTTGACAATATGAGTGTCTCACTTGCATATAGTAGTATTGGTCTTATAAGTGTTTTGTATATGTTCAGTTTAGTTGTTTTTGTCAGTACAGTACTATTTAGGAGTTTTTTATTCGCATAGTAAGCTCTATTTGTTGCTAATATTTTATCTCTTAGTTCTCCCTTTCTTTCTGCTGTGTTTTCAAAATTAAATTTTCCTATTTTTACTACTGATTCTTGTTTTTTTCCTATACGCATCATTTTCGTTTTATTTTCATTTATTATCATGCCCATCTTTGCTCCTTCCTTTACTATTTCCTGCACTATATTTTCCAATATTTCCCTATTTTTTGTAATTAATACTACGTCATCTGCATATGCAATAAGTTGACTTCCTCCTGTCCTGATATTTCCTTTATTGATATTTCTTGTAATATATTCAAGACTTAAATTGAATAAAGTTGCGGACAATGCGTCGCCTTGCCTTACTCCTTTGTTAGCCACAAATTCTTCCGTTTCTCCTTTAGATGTTTTCACCGTGATTCTTGTTTTCTACATAGTCATTTTAATTAGTCTTCTTAGCTTAGGGTGTATGTTTAGCTTTTTTAGTGTGTCCATGAGTTTTTTTCTTTTGATGGAGTCAGATGCATCTAAATTTCCAAATCTAAAAGCCATAATAACCCCCAAATTTCTTCTCACATAATAATACGAAATATTTTATTTAGAAGATGCTTAAATTCTTTGGGACGCCACTGATAAAAGAATATGACATAAAATTTAAATGTTTTATTATGTTTTGTGTTGATATAGTTTATAGGCAGGCATTAACAATGAAGTAGCAAGCCAAGAAAAATAACATAATTTTTATAGAATGTGCCAAGGCTGAGAGCTACTCGCGAGCCCAAAACAAAAGTAATATAAACATGTATATTTAAGTATCAATTTGCTTTATTTTTATATATAAAATTCCAGACAATACCAGAGAATTCATAACAAAAAATATACTTATGAAAAATATCAGTATCTATTTTTGCTTGAAATTCTTTTGATTTGTAACTTTTACTGTGCAGTTAGATCAGGATTGCCAGACGGATTTCGGCGATTTTACTCCGAATTAGAAACTATAATCCCGACTCTAAATCCTAAAATTGAACTAAAGATCACACTGTTATTACAATTTCAGTTTTTGAATATAAATGGCAACTGCTTAGCGAAAAAAACGAAATCGATTTTTGCTGAAAAGTTGTAGGCTGACTTAATAATAAATTTTTAAGATAGAATTCATACAAGGAGTTTCGCGAACTGTAAAAACAAAAAATGTACAGATCGTTCATTAATGATTGATAGGCATTTGAATTTCCCGATTATTAATTTAATTTTAAAGATTGGTACTTACCTGTACTTAGCTGTACATGGGCAAAAGCGTCGACACACTGGAAAAGTCGGTAGAAATTGTCAGGCCTCGAGACTGGATTCTTCACCTACAAATAAATATTGTGAAACTAGAAGAAAATGGCAAAATATACAGAAAAGGACATTGTAATTATAATATTAAAATGTCAACAGCATAACACCAGAAATCAGTAAATAATCTTTAGGATTAAGTAAGTAAATACTGTGCAGTTTCTTTCGATATTTTGAAGATTTTTCACACCTTGACCATTCTCTTTCATCGTTTGAAGGCGACATTCTTTTAACGAAATGTTCAGTTTAGATAACAAGAAAATGTCACATGGGGCCAAGTCAGCTGATTATGGTAGATGGAGAACAAGAATTACTTTGTTCTTCGCCAAAACTGCTGAACACATTGACTGACTGAACTTATTGTCATGATTAGCGAGATATTGATTCAAATGTCTTGCCAAGACATGATATTTCAATTTTCTCTGCATATTCTTCAACAGTCAATCAGCGATTGCTGCACAATAATTCACAAACCTAGGTAACATCTTCATCGTTTTTAGAAATCGAAGTCTTTCCTGATCTCATTATCTTTGATTGAATTTGTGTCTTTAAAACGCCCGAACAACTTAGAACAAGCAGTACGATCCCAAACCTCTTCTCCAGAAGCTGTTTAAAAATATTTAAGTATTTTTGTCGACGTTTTTTCAAGTTTAAAGCAAAATTTCCAACAGACACTCTTCGGTAAGCTTCATCTTAAAAATCTATAGAAGAAACTGAATTACCAAAACTACTAATACTTCGGAGACTGCAAGACGCAAGACAAGTGAAGCAGATCTGATAGACCAGAACGTACAGAAAGCAAAGAATAGGAAGACCAATAAATACATGGGACAGAACAGTAAAAGAGATACTAGAGAAAAGAAGAAAAACGATTATAGAAGCTAAAAGAATGACAAAAAACAAAAAAGACTGGGCGAAATTCGTACATAAACCCGTACTGCCATAATATAGGAAAGAAGGAAGAAAAAAGAAATACAGCCTACACCATACTATGGTAGAAGGCTTTTAGATATATATATATATATATATATATATATATATATATATATATATATATATATACTAATAATTCGGAGGAAATATACTCAGACAAAACGCAGCTAACCTACAAATGACAGCTACATAATATAAATTAATATTCTCCCTATCCATTTACAATCTGCGTTTTTTTGTGTTTTTTTTTGGTTCATTTCTTTTTTGACTTATGTTACTAGTATCCAAACAATGTGAACCTAAAATATATTTAAAAATTTAATTTCATTTGTAATGTGCATATGCGTTAAAATAAGCAGATGCTTGAAATGTCCCCAGGCTGGAGAAGAATATTACCATCTTATGACGAACAGCTGTGTTACAATATGATGTTCGGAATATACGATATACCCACACTGACCAAATACAACAAATAAGATAATAGGAACGAAATTAAAAGCATTTCCGTTGATGTCTGCCCTGCCTTGCCTTGCCTAGACATCACACTAATTTATTCTTTGCTTTTGTATAAATAATATAGCTATCGTGCTCAATTTCCTGCAACGGCTCGCTCATAAATTATCCGCACTTACAGCAGATATTAATAACAATAGTTGAAAATTCGGCGGCCAACTATTTTAGATCACTATATGAATATCTATTAGTGTAATTTTAACTTGATTTATGACTTGTCACAATTTGAAAATTAGCTTAACTATAGAACTTAGTGTTTTAGGATTTGGTAGGCATGACCAATAAACTTTAATATAGTCAATCATTTGTTTGTCTGTACGATACAAATTGTACCTAGACAGTTGAAATTTTGCACGTGAATAGCACTTTGCTCCATACATGTAAAAACTGATAAAAATAGTTGGTTAAATTCTTTGGCGCACAGCAATCTTCCTGAGAAAAATAAAAGTATTCATATAATTTACACGCTGTTTTCAAAAAGATTAAAATATATGTTCAATTTGTGGTAAAGTGTTGGTAAAGTGGTGGTAAAGTGGTGGTAAAGTGGTGGTAAAGTGGTGGTAAAGTTGTGGTAAAGTGGTAAATTGGTGGTAAAAAATTATAATAATGCACATTAATGTGAACCGGATTATCAAGGCAGAAATTTTTAATTAGATTATTTTTTAAAATATCGAAATTTTTTTTATCGTTGAAAAAATTTTATTGTTTTTTTTTAAATTTATTGTGAAATAGCAAAGATAAAAAAAATAAAATAAAAATATATATATATTTGAACGCGATATTTTACACAAATGTTTACGAAAAACTTTTATTCCCCATCCTACAACACTGAGAGGTCACTCTATAGAAAAAAAAAATATGTAAATTAACATTAATAGAAACCAAAATAACACAATAGATAATTTTAATTAACTCATTTTTAGGATTTTGTAGGTATGACCACCAAAAAACCCTTATAACGTCACTCATGTGTCTGTCTGTCTGTACGGTAGAAATTGTAGCCAAACGGCTGAACATAGAAAGTTGAAATTTGGCATACTTGTACAACTTTTTGACCCACATATAGGAAAACTATGGAGAGTTAAAAAAAAATACAGAGTGGGATAAATATAAACAAATATATATTTAATGGAAAAATAAAAAAATTTTATAGAATTTTGATTGGGGTAACAAATGAAACCTCTTAAGGTATGGATGCACAAACAAATTTTTATTTTTGAAAGATCTTTTTTTTATTAGTTTTTGTCAATATTAATGACAAAAAACTTTTGTCTCGCACCCTATCTCCCAGAGGGGTTGAACTAAAAATCTGAAAAAATCTCAGTAATGTACATTAGCACAATAAGGAACCGGAATAGTTCAACAAGAAATTTTGATCAATTGGTTTTTCGCAAAACATTAATTTTTTGTGTCGAAAAAAAAATATTGTGTGGTATCAAAAGAAAGCTCTTAAGACGTAGATAAAGGAACGGGAAGTCGTTTTTTTTTTTATTTTAATACGATTTTTTCCAAAAGAGTACTAAAAAATCAGAAGGGGTTAAATTAAAAATCTGAAAAAATTCTAAGCAATGTATATTGCTATGAATCGGAAACGTACGAGAGGAATTTTTTATCCGATTTCGTTTTTGGAAATCATTACAGTTTTTGTGTTATTCAAAAAAATATATTTTTTTTTAAATTTAAATTTTATTGTTGCAATATTAAATGGAAGCTCTTTAAGAGCAGAAAAAACAAAATTCATAGCAGCACTAATTCTGAGTTGTTTTCTTATTTAGATATCTAGGCGCGAACTGCTGGCCATGCGTTCATTTCGCTTGGTTTATCAAAATATGTAGATTAAGGAATGGCAATTGATTTTTGAAATACATTTCATTTTGACCAAATTTTGCCATGTATTAAGATTTTTGTTTAATATCTTAGCTATAATTAAATAAATATATTTGTATATATGGATACATTTTGTTATACGTAAATTTATTTTGCAAATATGACTATTTTATACAAATTCATTTAAAACTTCCTCGTAAAATTGTATAGATATTAGAAGAAACTACCCTTGTTTCTAAATGTGAAAGAAAAATCTGTCTATTATTATTTTATTATCCGTACAATAAATAACAGGCGGTGGTATCCCTCGTAATAAAATATAAGCACCTGAATCACTGGCACATCAATATACGTGGCGGAGGAAACACGGGGAAGGAAGTCAAACAGAATATGACAAAGTAGTTGAGCGCTATAACAGCATATTATAGGATGTGGTGTTTGGTAAACCGCACCAGTTCCTTCTCTCCTTCCTCTACATCTATTGTGTTTGTGTTGGTGTACGCGTAAACAGTAGTACCAAAACTTAGATGTAAACCAACATAATATCTCTAGTATTAGATGACCAAAAATTAAAAAAAAACTTATATAGACCGCCTTTTTGGTTTGGTTCAATTTAAACAGTTCTTATTGGATATTCTCACAGTGTAGACGTATTAACTTTGTTATGGAGCGTTTTACGATGCAGCAACGTGTTGTTTTTATTAAAAGGTAGTACAAAAATCGGTCTTCAGGTTTTATTAGAAAATTATAATGAGTCACGAAGACTATTTCGACCTGAGCGGTTAGGTTAACAAACGAAATAGCCGCTATTGGGGCGCTGAAATTGCACGAGTAGTTTATCAACGACCGTACATCCTCGCAGAGTGACAGTGTGGTGTGGAATTTGATCAGCAAGTATAATTTGACTTTATTTCTTCTAAGACGCAGTGGGTAATGTTGTAACTGTGAATGGCGACCGCCCTCGTGACATGATGGAGAACTTCATATTCCATCATTCCAAAAGATAAACTGACTTAAGACAATGTGTACAGTTTCAGCAGGTCCGTGTGGTGATATTTTGACGCTTGGAACAAAAATGTTGTAATCTTGAACCTAAACGCGCACCCAGATTTTTCTTGGGGGGGCGAGGTTAGAAGACATTGTTGGTGCCGCTACGATAATATAAACGAGTAAAAAAAAAATCCTCACTTTCAAAATGCAAGAGTTGACCTAAAAAAAAAAATCCTTACTTCCAAAATACAGGTGATAACTGAAGCTCATGAGCTCTAGAATTCAATTGAGTTCCTCAAAAACACGTGTTTTTTAGTCCTGGGGGGGGGGGGATCAAAGTTGGTGCCTGTCGATAAATTAAACGAGTAAAAAAATAATGTGAAGTGTGTATATTTACACATTTCAAGGTTTTTAGGTACAGTAATACCCCGCCACTCGACTGCTTTTTAGCCCGACGTTTTCGCCATTCGACGTTAATGTCGAGAGTGCGAGTCGACGGAAGCATGTGATACATATTTTGATAAACCAAGCGAAATGAACGCATGGCCAGCAGTTCGCGCCTAGATATCTAAATAAGAAAACAACTCAGAATTAGTGCTGCTATGAATTTTGTTTTTTGCTAAAATAAGTGATTTATTTTTATAATTATGGGTCCAAAGAAGGTTGGAGATGCAAGCATAGCTAAAAGGAAAACAGTAAGAATCACTATGGAACGGAAAAAAGAAATAATAGCCAAATATGAAAGTGGTATTCGTGTGACTGAGTTGTATGGCACTCCTAGATCGACGATCAGTACTTTTGTACAGCATAAGGAAGCAATTAAAAGTGCCGATGTAGCGAAGGGATTTTTTCAATAACCAAACTTCGTCTACCTATTATTGACGAAATTGAAAAATTATTGTTAATTTGGATCAAGAGTTAGCTGGTGATAGTGTTTCTGAAGCTATAATATGTGCAAAAACCAGTGATTGCATAGTGATTTGTTGAAAGACAGGTCTAACACCAGTAGTGATATGTATGCATGTACATATGATTCCATTTATTTCACTCGACGAAATCGCTATTCAACGCTTTTTCAGAACGAATTAACGTCGAGTGGCGGGGTATTACTGTATTTAATAAGTGTAAGAAACCAACTGAATGCTGGATGTTTAAGATAATAGTGTTTCTATCATCACATCAAATTCAATGTTTTTTTTTTTTTTTATAATCAGTTTTATTCCTTTTTTGATTTCTAAGAAGTTTCATTTAATTTTTTAAACAAAATTTAAAATAATTGTGAAAATTTCGCCACAATACAATTTAAATTGAAAAATCCCAGTATTTTTTCTGCGTTTGCTTCATATTTAAATACTTATTAAATTAATAACAAATATATTGATAAATGGATATTTTTTTCAATTTCTGAAACGTATTTCTCAATATTAACAATGCGTTATTTGATTTATAGCATTTCACTACATGAACTCAATTATCAACTGTTTCTTAAATTTCAAAACAAAAAAAAAACACTACCCTAGCTTTAAATACAATCTATAACATTACAAATCATAATTTAGTCATGAATTATAAAAATAATATAATTGTCAAAAATACATAAACTGCAATATTTTCCAAAAGCGCAATCTGATCTAAAATTTCTTTCGTATATTTCAGGTTCAAATCAATGTACATTACTTAGAATTTTTTCAGATTTTTAGTTTAACTTCATTGTGTACATTGAGTACATTTGTGGAAAAAACGTGTTAAAATTTAAAAACTAAAAATGCTTCTTTACGTTCCTTAATCTACGTCTTAATCACTTTTTTTTGATAACACAATATTTTTTTTTTAAATAATTATTTTTTTGACACAAAAAAATCTTACTCACCTAATCAAAAATTCTTGTTGAACTATTCCGGTTCCCATCAATGTACATTATTGAGATTTTTTTTAGATTTTTAAGTTAACCCCTTTGGGAAATAGGGAGGGGGACAAAAGTATTTGACATATTTTTGGTGAAAATCCCAAAGAAAAATGGATTTTTCAAAAATAAACATTTTCTGGTTTATCCAAGCCTTAAGTAGTTTCATTTGAAACGCTTAAAGGAAAAAAAAAGCTTATGAGACTTTTTTAACACTTTTTACATTTTTTAACAGTCATGAACACTTATTTTATGCACAAAAACAAGTACAATATAGCACAGTTTTTTTAAGAAACGTAGAAAAATATTTATTGATTTATATTTATTATAGGAATAATTTGAAATGAAAGTTCATTTTTGGCCACCTTATACTTTAAGATAATAATACGTGGCAAGCGTGCACACAAAAAATAGATATGGGCAGTCCATTTCAAAAAAATATCCGTAAAAATAATTTATTATTGTGTTCTTTCTTGGAGAGTTGTGGGCATATATATTAATTTAATTTTGAATATAAATTAATTTGTATTAATAAATTGGGCAATTTTTATTTTAAATTGCTTAGTTTTTATTAAATAAGTATATGATTTTTCCATTCTGAGGGGGGTCCGGACCCGAGGACCACCTCCCTTGTGTGCGCGCCTGGTAAGTGGTTCAATAATTCATTATAATATATATTTTATTCCATATTTTTTTCTTTTAAATGTTCACTTAAAAGATTAAACTCTAACATGATCCCATTTAAAACAAAATACACGTAACCCAACCTTAAGAAGCCAAATGTTGCAATAAAGGTTAAGAACCACTGTAGTAAAGGAACATCTCGCTCTCTCCCAAGAAACGGTGTTGCGGTGAGAAGAGCGAGGGGGAGAGGAACCAATATAGATGATATGTGTGTAGTGTCCCTGGATGATGAGCTGATCCACTTTTATAGCCCCTGGAGGGCGTAAACTGTCAGTTCCTCGCAGACATATCGCTCAGGTGGGCATACGCACCGGATTTCTGATACGCACTACTTTACAAATACATTCACTACACGAGCCATCTTTCAAAACTGACACTACACACTACACCCTTCACCGTTAGCTGGTACCTTATCGCCAGACTAATTTTACAGTTTTATTTCCAAGGAAGAAATATTGACAGTGTATTAGTATCTTCATTTACTAATGCAATTATCAAGATGCAATAAATTAGTGGTCCTCTTTTGAGAACCACTAAGGTGCTACAAGAAAAAATTAAAAAAATAATCTGGTTTTTAGCGCTTTTGGACAGGTTTATAGCAAGAACAATATAAAAAAAAAAAAATGAAGAACCAATTATGGTCCTTAATTTACTCTTCAAGTTTATACGAGAGTTGCCCTTTATATTTCGGGATTTGAGATCAAAAACAATTATTTATCAACAAAAGTGACTTTATTGTTTTTCAAAATATTCTCCATGAAGATCAATACACTTTTGCATGCGTTTGAAACAATTTTCGAAGCACTTTTTCCACTCCGATTGAGGCTTTTTCCACTGCAATTGTCAAATTATGTGGGATCCAACGCCAACAAATCTTTTTGACGGACAAATGTTCATGCAATAGTGAATGTATGCTGGTCCCACTGATGTCCAAGGATACCTCAATCTCATGATAAGTCACATGACGATCTTGCAGTATTAGTTCATGCACAGCATCAGGGTTTTCCGGAACAACCACCGATTTTGGACGACCCTCACGAAATTCGTCCTTAAGCGAACTACGGCCACGATTGAAGTAGGCAAACCATCGATAAACAGTAGTTCTTGATGGTCCTTCTTTGCCAAAAGTTCATCGATGCACTGTTGGGATAATTCATGTCGAAAGTTGTAAAAAATAATCGCTCGAAAATGTTCACAATTTAATTCCATTTTTAGCCGAGATGAATTTTTTCAAGCTAATGTAAACAACACAAATAGCGCTCGTACGTCAAAACATTCTGAGTAAGTATACCTTCAAAAATGACAAACTTTACGATAGAAGCGTCAGTTGCCAGATACGTATCTTGTCTTTCTTCCCAATTTTGTGACCAACTTTATTAACGAGCAGTTCAAAATCTGCCGCTGACATTCGAACAAAATTTTGATATTGCCCACTAACCTTTTGCATTTGCAGTTCTGCTAGCAAACTTGAACCATTGTATATTTCCCTGCTTCTATATAGTTGGGTCATCCACCACCGTTTGTTTAGTTTTTTCTTTTTTTTTTACTAAGTATACTATGGCCGCATTCAGCAGACTCACCAATGAGTTACCGGTTGGTAATTTTTTTTCTGTATGCATACGTTGATCTACCGGTGAGTTACCGTACTTACTCACCGATCGCCAATTTATTAACCGAATTTCATTAACAGTTAGTTGCTGGTGGATATTTTGACTGTTATATCTGTAGTAACAAAGAATCGAGCACAAAGAAAGTAAAACATTATGAAAATGAGTATTAAGTCAATTTATTTAGATATTGAGGAGACGTATATAAAGCACATATACTTTTAAAATTACTGTAAAAGCTTGCATTCAAAATTTACTGTCATTACAATCCGTCATTGTTTAGATATTGCAGTTTTCATATACGCCGTTCGAAAAAGTTGTCAAAAAATGTGCATTCAGTCAAATTCACCGATGAGTCTGTGAATGCGGCCTATGTACGCTGCAATTGTTAAGGCAACAACATTACTATCCGCTATCGTTGAGACTACTTACTTTAAATAAATATGTGCGTGGATATAACTGTAATACAAATCCTCAAGTCTGTACGCACCTTTAGAGTTATCGGTATTAATCTGTCTTAAAGGATTATTAATTAAAAGGATTACATTTTCGATAAGTCGTGACAAGAATTTATAAAAATTTAATTTTGTGTTTGTTACCAAGCGGTCGGTGTCTTTGTACTGCAAGAAATGGCTACGTCAATATTTTTATAAGGTAAACGGAAAAAATCTGTTTTTTAAATTTAAATTGGTGTTTTTTCAATATGTTGTCTTTATCTATATTAATATAATTGGAGGCTATATATGTGTTTTATTTTTCGGTCCGTTTTAAATGATTATAAGATAGCTAATATCTGAAAAAACAATTTTTGTTTGTCTGAGATTCACGCAAAAACAGCTGGATATATTTTCACAAAATTTGGTATGTTGATATAGTAAAACCAGGATTCGAATATAGGTTATATGGCATTTCAAAATCTTTATTATAAGTGGTTAAAACTGTTTACTAAACATCTTAAAATATCTTCCTTATTATTATCTTATCAGAAAAATTTATATAACAAACATTGTTTATCAATAAGATTTTTTTTTAATATATTTTTTCACTAGAATCGATGAATAGGATGAGGAAACATTCATTTTCTGTTCAGTGCAGTTTTTAATAAGTAAATTATTTAGGTGGCCAAAATTAGTGTTACCTATAAATAATAATAATACAATAACTATGTTTTTATTTTACTTTTATTAAAATAATTATAGCTTAACAACACGACTAGTTTCGTCTTATTAGGACAATTTCAAGTGTATTTACAAACTTACATCTACGTATACATAGGTACTCTACTAGAATAAGGATAATAGTGGGGGAGTATTTTACAATTTTAGGTTGAATAAAGGGGAGGTATTTAAGTTATTGTTCATTTAAGATATTTTATGGATTGCTATGTTTAAATTTATTAATTTCTAGGGCTTCCAGTAATGACAGTTTTTTGTCCTTATTACATAGATGTAGCACTTTCATATCTGTTAATTGGGGAGGGGTATAGCCAGTGTCGAGAAATTGTTTGCTAAAGTTGGAGTCTCCTTTTCGGGATTGAAATAATTTTAAATGTTCTTCGAATCTATGGTCTATTTCAAATTAGAAAAAAGTAGATAGCGCTGCGAACCGAGTATGATTTACACTGGACAAATACAGTATAGCGGGAAATTTAAAATAAGTTACAATTAGTGCATGGGCGTAGTAACTGGGGTAGCAAGTGTTTTTTTTTTATATATATATATGTAAAAGGTTAATAAGATATTGAAATAAACAAGGCAGATAATACACTTAGGTTATTTATACGACAAATATTCAGTTTAATGGGAAATTTGAAAAAGTTAAAAAAATATTAATTTTTAAAAATTATGTACTATAGGTATATAAAAATAGAGATTTCGCTAAAAGAGTGTAAATAAAGCAATAAAACAAACAATATATCTTCAGAGCTAAAGTTTCTTATTTAAATATTTATTGTAAATAAAAATTAAAAATATATGTATAGAGGGTGTTTGTTTGAAACGGGGCACCCCGAAAATCTCCTTTATTTGTAAAGATACAAAAAAACTTCAGAACAAAAGTTAAACTAGACAAAAAGGCCCATCTAAAGGTTACTATAAGAATTCTGAGGCACTTCCGGTTGCACCGGAAATGATGTCAACCGAATTTCGAAAGAACCTCGCTGGCTTAATTTGTTCACTAATTTGGCACAATACTGCCTTCTCGGCTGAGCTCTATCAGGATACCTTTCCTGATAGAGGCGTTGGGCCCTAACCGCATTTCTTTGGCACTCTCCTTATATCAGAACCATATCTGGCATCTCTTCGTTGGTATATCGTACATAAACCATAATTAGGTACAAATAACGACTTACTACCAGTTAATACAATTTTTTTTTTTTTTTTTCAAACGAAAATAAGCAAAATAAACTATTAAGCTCTTGTTATTTATAAAACATTTAATTGAAAAATTAAAATTTAAGTTATTTCATGTTATTTCATATAATAACTAGTTATAACAGTTTATTTTAGAGATATTTTGTTTCTTTTTTTATTGTTTTCAAAGCTTGCTACGTTCAACTTTGTAAAACTTATGTTGATTATTATTTTGTAAATAAATGGTCGCCATTTTGAAATGGTTAACATAAAAATATGATTTTTTGGTGTCATTGTAAAGCTAATTTAATGTACTTGAAAAAAATATAAAATTATCGATTTCCTATGCTAGATCAAAAGTTGACATCATTTCCGGTGAAACCGGAAGTGCAACAGAATTCTTATAGTATCCTTTAGATGGGCCTTTTTGTCTAGTTTAACTTTTGTTCTGAAGATTTTTTGTATCTTCAGAACAAAATGGATTTTTTGTATCTTTACAAATAAAGGAGATTTTTGGGGTGGCCCCGTTTCAAACAAACACCCTGTATATGAAGGTCTAAAAATTATATCAATAACTTCTTCTTTGGGCAGTATCAGCTGGGCTGTCTTTTAGCCTCACATTAGTCCTCTATCTTGATCTTAATTGTCAAGTGTCAAAAAATATTTATATGTCAGATAACCTAAAAAATATATAACTGCGTAAAAACAAATTACATGGAGAATTTTATCCATAAAATCTACACCAAGAATATAAATAAAGGTCTAAATATGTAAATAATTACAAAATATACGAAAAAAATAAAACAATATATATATATTTCCAATGTACGACACTGAACATCTGTCAACTTGGACTAAAAACAATATTTTAACAGTGTAATAGGGATGACGTTCTAAACCAGCGGTTCTTAAACTGAGGTCCGCGGACTCCTAGGGGTCCGCGTAGCCGTTACGGGGGGTCCGCGAAACAATTTTGACATTAACTTCACATCCCCCAAATTTTTGCGTTTATACAAATAATTCATTTAATGAAAATCCAACATGTTTAGGATTTTTTGTATTTGTTGTTACCTAACTAGTTATTGACATAACTAAACAATAATTAGGATAAATTTAATTATTTTTATTCAATTATTTACAGAAAACCTATTATAATGAGATCTATTTTGACCAATATTTGATCAAGAAATGTTTGTATGAGCTTAACGTATTATAATTTGTAACTTTTTTAATTCTTTTTACTAGTATTTTTATTCATTTTATGTTTTTTATTCTATATGCAATTAAAAATGTTCATCTCTATAAATGCGCAAGAGCATTTATAAAAATAACCAGCGATACATTTTTACCAATATTTAATATAACGTAGGGCCTATGAGATTACTGAGTCAGAACGACGTAAAATGCCTAGGGAACGGATGGGGTCCGCATGAAATATGTTGTTCAAGAGGGGGTCCGCGGACTACATAAGTTTAAGAACCCCTGTTCTAAACCAATCCGAAACAAGGACGAACAGCTCCTATCTTCTTACACACATTTTTCTAAGGTGACAAGAGCATAGTAGCAACGAAACATCAACTTTGTCCAAGAGACCAACTGATTAAAAGAGGCATTTAGAAATGCGCTCTCTCCCTTGAGGTACGCCACTGTACGGAAGGGTTCTAAAGTTGCTGTCAATATATATTTTTCAAATGTCAATATGTTCGAGTAGGGACATTTAGTGGGTGGCATAATTAATAATGTAAATATTGTGGAGTGGACATGACAAATATGACGGGTCATTTGTCTATTGTTTTCAGCGGTACACGCACTCGGGCCATAATAAACACGGGCCGCGTCCACAGCTCATTCATCAACCAGACAGATAATTTATAAACGCATGAACCCGGGTTATTTATTGAACTATGTTTTGGCAGGACATACACACATTTATACTCATAACTCACACTTTATAACCGCTCGGCTCGGTTCGCCTCGGCACAATGAAAATTATCAAAATGTCACAATTGTCAAATGGAAATAATACCATAAATTTTTTGAAATATATATTTGTAATTTCAGCTAGATTCCATGTTAACATGAACGCGTAAATTTCAAATACGTTTTTTTAATACTTGCTTCGCTGACGGTGAAATATGTCTGTATGAATTTGTAAAGCTGTTAAGCTGACTCTACACTATGGATCATATGTATTCCGACGTTGGGCATATAATGGGTTTTATGGTTTCAAACCATCTTGCAAATCTACAACACCCATGTGTGAAACTGAGGCATAGTGTGAAAGAAAAACGTTCCAACATGGATCGCGCGGGTATTCAAAATTTACGATCCCAGATGTTTTTGATTTATTGGTGAATTAGATCAGGCTGACCAGACGAACGGGCCCACGCTTCGACCGTCAAGTAATAAAATAATACAATACATTAAAAATATAATTCCAAGTTTTATAAATAGTTGGAAAAAATTTATATTTTCATTGAATATAAATATGTGTACTTTGTTAATAGTTAATAATATTAAAGAAAATATCGTTATTCAATATATCAGGCGTCTAATATCAAACGCAGCAAAGTCCGCATTTTATCATTTTCTAGATTTTATTTGCAAACTGTTTTGAATAGCATAATAGCAATATTTTACATAACTGTTTCTATCAAAAGAAGCAAAACCTCTATAAAATCTTAATTATAAGTCATAGTCAAAAACAGCAATCTCCTTGCAGTGACATTTCAAATGTAGCATTGTCCAAATCAACCAATCACGAACATTCATTTAACGGTTTTTATTTAACGGAATTGGCGCCGCCTCGTTATCAAAGACAGCAATAACCCTCCGAAAACATAACAGAACCAGCAATGTCTAACTACAAAAGTCAAACACAGCAAAGTCCAAGATATTTATGCAAATATTTAATAAAATAGCATATATTAGTGTTATTTTCTTTATTTATTACAAACTATATACTATTATTTGTTTTTTTAACTTACATATAATTACTCTAACCGTACTATTATTAAATAAAACATTTATTTCGTTTATTCATAAAACTGTCATAGCTGACTTTACTGCATTTGATATTACACGCCTGATATATGATATAGGCTTTATAGCGTTTGTAATAATATCAATTAAAACACACAAATTCAAGCACATATAAGTATTTATTACAACGTCTATTTACAATCTGTCACACATTTGTCATTATGTTATGGTTGCTAACGTAACATATTACAAAGAAGGTCCAAGAACGGTCCAAGAAGTCCGCAAATCCAGTTTTGGGGCCCCGCAATTCCAGGCCTCAGTTTTTCCCGGCCCCACAAATGCTAGGGGCGGCCCTGCTTTTACTCTTACTTTTTACAGAAAAACTCTCAATATACTCTTTCATTGTTTGTTAAATGGTGACAAAAAATGTTACACTCGCTGCTAGTCGCGTCTGCTAGTGTACCCTAACAGGGTACCCATCCAAAAAAGTGGTGAACAAAAAGAAAAAGGAAAATGAGTCAAGATCCAAGTGATGAGTAAAAAAAAAAAATGAAATCTGAATCCAGAATTGGGTATCCGGAAAGGGTTTCTGAAACCGGGTTACTAGAAGATTACATACACGGTTTTACCCCAAATCCGGAACCGGTTACCCAAAAAAACCGGTTCTGTTTCCCAACGCTACTCTGAACCCTATCAGAGGTGTTAATATTTACCATCAAGCTATTCAAGATTGTGTATACCGACTGTTTTTTAAGATTTCGTAGGTATACCAAAAAACCCCTATACCGTCATACTCGTGTCTGTCTGTCTATATCTCTGTCTGTCTGTACGGAAGATCTTTAGAAATTTGAAATTTTTCGTGCATATTTTCTTTGATCTGCATATAGGAAAACAAAAAAATACTTATTTTTTATTCTTGAGTGTGGTACTAAATGAAAGCTCTTTATTATTTAGATTACAACTCTTTAGATTAACAACGAAAATTAATTTAAATCTTAATTTTAAATTTGACGCGCTTTTTGACAAAAAAGCATTTGTCATCTACCCTATAACACAGACAGGTCTTAAAATCTGAAAAAACTGAATAGTAAAAATTCTATTTTACTATTTTTCTTATATCTCCACTGAATTATATTTAGAGGGCGCCGAATTATGTCTTGCCTAGGGACGCCGAATTATATCTTGCCTCGGAGTGCCGAAATATGTCTTGTTTAGGGGCGCCAAAGACTCTCGCGCTTTACAATCGGAATTTTTGATGAGATTATTTTTTCCAAATATTTATAAATATGGAAATAAGATTTTTTTTAAATATAGGTATATTGTGGGGTGATAAAATCAGAGAGTCGAACCGGAACCGAACCGAAAACCGAAATTAACCGGAATTTTTAACAGAACCGGAATCGTAACCAGAACGTAAAATTGCTAAATTTAAAAACCGAAACCGAAACCGGAACGAAACAAAAACGGTTAATTTCGGTTAGAACGAAAAAAAAAAATAACTGTTTATTTCGGTTCAATTTATTTATTTTTTTTATTTAATTAATTCATTAACCGCTTTCTTTAATTCTCCCTGATGAAATGTAATGCTTCTTTCGTAAGCGTAAGAGTAACCCCTACTACTTCATTTGACACTGCCTACCAGTGTTGCCACTTGTTTGTGATAAATTTATGGTGCAGCATTGCCTGTATTATTTTTATTATTAGATTACCTCAAAAATTATATTTCTTCGATGGTAATGGTCATTACGGTGATAAAAAAGCTATATTTATCAGAATATCTGAAATTATTTTCAGAATTTACTAAAAATTAAGACCTGATAATTATGTGACAACTGGTAACACTACGCATTTCATATATTCAGAGCCGGCACTGCCGGACATGCGGGGGCCACTGCGAGGGGGCGCTAAATGACCAAATGAATATAAAAGTAAGGCAGTGAAATGTAATTTTAGAAGTAAGTACCTTTTTTTTTAGGTCTTCACTTGAAATTTAAAAGTGAGGACCTTTTGTTTTTTGGATCTTCACTTGAAATTTAGAAGGGATGATCTCGAAAAAAGCTACTTGCGCCCTACTTAGGGGCGCTCAATTAAATCTTGCTTGCGGGCGCCGCAGACCCTTGCGCCGGCTCTGCATAGATTTATGTTGTATAGATGCAGATTATACGTAACATTCCTGTATTGTGTCCAATGAAAGGTTAGTAAAGAATTATATTTGTATTAAGTATTTACTGCCTAATTGTGCCCGATTATCAACGATTATCAGAAATAAATGAATAAACAAAATTAAAAGAAAAAACAATTTAATGGCTCATACACCCAACACCAGTGATGGAAGTTTACGTGTGAACATTAATTGTTCAAATATACATGTAAAATCGGCGCAAATAAAGTCAATTTGTTAACAATTTCTGTTTTCTTCCTTATAATATTACGATTCTACGAACTGTTATTTTTTATTTTTATAAGAGAAAGTTCACATTGTTATTAAAATTTAACTTTTTTGAACCGGAACCGAACCGGAACTGAACCGAAATTTTTCGACAAACTGAAACCGAAACCGAAACCAAAAACGTTTACTTGGAACGTAACCGAAAACCGGAACGAAACGCTATTTGAAAAGCTATTTATTTTAAGGAGATTTTTGGCAAATGTGTGGTTTAAAAAATGTGTCCCATATTCTGTAACCCAGAGAAGTTGATATAAAATTTTTAAATATTTTAGAATAATGTATATTGATGTTAACTGATATCAGTTTATAAGTTATCAGTGTCTGTTTTTCGAGCTTCACCATTCGAATCTCGTGAACCATAAAAGATACAAAGTCGGTTACATTGGGGCAAAGCTACCGCATTAGTTGGCCACTTTAATGATGTATTTGGTTATCTGGAAAAGTGCACAGGTCACTAGATACGATAAAAAAAAAACTGATTCTCTAATTTAATGAAAACAATAGATCTCTGTTTGGAGGTTAAAGGTGAAACATTCGAGCTTTTATTATAAAGCTATACATACATTTTGTTTTAAAACCAATAATTTTCTAATTTCTCAGTTAATTATCATTTTAATTTAGGTCTTATATCATTGGAAAGAGAAAAAATATCTCGATTTAATACATTTAAAGACAACTTGAGCTCCATATGAAAATTGAAAGTTAGTATGAATTTCTCGAAAATGATACGAGCTATAAAAATGTTGAGGACGGCTGTGAATTTTTCGTAAAAAAGTGCTTGTAAAATGTGCAAATTAGAAACTAGTATGAATTGAAACAAAAAAGTTATAAGCCAAAAAGCGAAACGACCAAAATCAGTTTTTTGCACATATCTACTGACCTGTGCACTTTTCCGGAAAACCAAATACATCATTAAAATAGCCAAATGCGGAAATTTTGCCCCAATTTAACCGACTTCGTATTTCTTAAGGTTTCACGAGATCCCAATGTTAAGGCTCGAAAAACGGGCAACCTGCAGAGGTGATATTCAGCGGGTACGCACAGATATGACCGTACCCGTTGTTAAAATTTTTAAAGTTTTCCGTATCCGTTGTTAAAGTCACCTAAAATTATATCCACTCAGTGAAAAGGTATGTTCTAAAGTGCTTTGCCCACAAAATCAGGCCTGTGACATTACATGCAGAGATGACGTCGCTGGTTTGAGTTCCTGGGAAATGCATTTAACTAGCCTACAATTTTTGGTACGTTCAACATGCTAGAAATAGATATCTCGTTCTACGTTGTCGTTCGATATCGAATTTATCCGTGTACGCGGTATACTGCAGTATGCAGAGCTGATATTTAGAAGGCACGCATCAGTACGCGCGTACCGGTTTTTCATAACTTCAGAATCTACATCATCTAGATGACTACCGAACCATCAGCTGATTGTAACGTACAACAATGTATTATTATTTATTGTTTTATCTATTGTAACTTATATATATTATTCTAATTATAAATATGGGCTGTGTGAGTTGCAAATAGCCATCGTTACTGAGCACCAAATATTTTTACTAACTAACTTACTAAATAAAAACTTGCGGCTCAGCCGTTCTTTAGCCACGGGTCAGCATGTATGCGCGACACTTTTTTAGACGGCGTGCAATAAGAACGGCTTTATGTATTTACTGTTGGTTACATAATGCATTTATTAATTGATGGTTGTAGATAAAATAATTTATCTCATTTAGTTTTTATTTTGAGCAAAAGGCAACAATAATTAAGTACTAAAAATCTTTTTTTTTGCGTACCCCTTGTTAAATATTTTGAATATCAGCACTGGCAACCTGTATACGCCTGCCAAGTTTCTAGATCCAATTATTTGGTTAATATTTTGGACAGACAAAAAAAGGCCGTCGAGAAACCTAGCATTAAAAAAAAACAATCCCAGAAACTTATCGATGAAAAGAGCTATTTTAAGAGGCCAAGCGAAACAAGAAGAAAGAAAAAAGGTCAGTCCGAGAGACCAAGCGCCCAAAACAAAACAAAAAATCAGCTGTGGCCACCACAGGACCGACCGCCATCATAAAGTACTTGTATAAAATACATTCTAGCAGCAGAGTAGAAATAACTTGGTCTAATACTTTCTAACAGAGATATTATTTACCATGACCATGGAAACGTTACATGTAAGTATGAAAAAAAAAAAATTCGTTTCAAATAACGTCTCAAATAAAAGTTATTAGTTATTGCATTTATAGCAACTTTTTTTAAATAAATGTTTTCGAAATATTTTTCTGTTGCTAAATATTCGCAAAAATTTTAAAATCTACACTAGTAAACTCCAATTTCAAGTCAACCGATTTTTACCAAAAGTTGATCAACTTGTGCCATTGATGGCAGAAGCTTAAATATGAAGTTTCATAAAAATCCTTTTAGCCGAATTTGCTCTGCACGTGTACACAGACTGACAGACGGACGGAGGGACGGACAGACGGACAGACGGACAGACGGACGGACGGACAGTTCGACAGACATCATGCTAAAAATAGTCAAAACGTTATATAGGGACCTCAATTCGTGGTGATCCATCGAAATCTCGAAATGTCAAAATCAGTATGATCACAATACCTCCCTTATATATGTTGGCGGTCGGTAAAAAGAAACCTACGTGGTCATGCAGTCGATCACTATGATCCACGATTGATTTTTTAACCACTTCTGGTGTAAGGGATTCTAGATTGTACCTTAGTAACCTTAAAATTATTTTAGATCTAAATGTCTCCTTGAAATAGTTTTCTGTAGCAGCGATACACCGCTGAAAATGCTTTTTAAGAACATAACTGCAGCATCTATTGAAGATCCCCGCCTGAATATATTTTAAATAAGTCCTAATTGTGTTACTTCAATACAAGTATTAAAGAAAAACATGGACAGAAAAAAATAACGAGTAAAATGTGAATTTATCAGAGCTGTTCTTTGACTTGAAATGAACCGTGGAGTCAACTAGCGAGTAGTTCGTAGCCCCGATCAATCAGAAGACGTTATCCATACATTTAATCTCGGTTAACTTTTAATCTTTATCAAGCACGTTCATAGCGTGGAGATTAGTAGAAATAATGACTCGTGAAAATAAAGCAACATCAGATACGTTATACATAATGCAGAAAATTACATGGATCACATAAAGAACAGGGACGAACTGACAATTAACCAAACATTTTATAACTGTCCCACTCAATTTTTTTCTCTAAATTATAAATAAGGGAAACTGAGTGTAGCGGGAGTTAAATGATTCATTTTAAGCAAAATTAGGGTACTTGGTGTAGGAAAAAAGGGGACACTTAAAGGAAATCCTGTAATAAATCTTAATTTTCCGACATAAGTATTACAAATATGAATGTTGATACCCTGGACTTTTCTTTTGAAAATAACGTAATTTAATAAAGTAATTTTGAAATGAAAAAAACAGTAAATTTTTAGAAATTCTCGTTTTTGTAAAAATCCCACTAAATAAATTAATTATTTCTTAACGGAATAGTTTCTGCAGTGGTAAATCATTATTAAAAATTCCTTTTATATAGCTAAATAGGATACTCTATTGAATGAGGGTGATGAACTCTAAATGTAATAAATTTGTTCTTAGAACTTTTTACTTCAATTTCCACTCGTTACTACGATATGAAAATATGTACTGGGGAAGATCGCCCGAATTCCAGAGAGTGTTCATATTACAAAAAAGAGCTGTAAGAATTTTGGCCAATCTACAGAATAGTGACTCTTGCCGGCCAGCTTTTAAATCCTTGGAAGTGCTAACTGCTCCAAGTATTTATGTTTTTGAAATTTTAATTTTCACTTTTAAAAACTTGCACTTATTGACTTTATTGACTTATTTGAAAAAAGTCTTTACATTTGTGCTGTTAATGGACAAGTTCGTAAATCTTAAATATAAATCCAAAAAAATATAGCCCCAGTCAGTGGCGTAGCCAGGTTTTTTTTTTGGAGGGGGCCTGGAAGACAGAATTGTTTAAAATATAAATAATGTTCTCACTTTAAGAAAAAAGTCGTTACCTGCAAAATCCAAGTAATGAGCAAAAAAAAGGTCCTCACCTCCAAAATACAAGTGATGGCAAAAAACATAACGTCACCTCTTCTTGGGGAGGGGCGGACCCATCGGCCCCACCCTTAGCTGGGCCACTGGCCCCAGTATAAATTTCCTTTCGGTACATATGCTCTTTCTTTTTTAACCAACATTAATTTACTCGCTCTTCATTTTCACACCTAAACCTCGCTATTTTCATATCTTCTTTTTTCCTCCATCTCCATCTGATAACCACCACATTCTTCTACTCTAATTGAAGTGTTAAGGGATACATTGATCATTGCTATGTTGGATTGAATAACAGTTATAATCGTAACAGATCGCGGTGTGCAATGGTTACATATCTCGAAGAATTTTAATGACTCAGGTGTACCTCAAGGTTCCCATCTGGGGCCCATTTTATTTAAATGATATATAAATTCTGTTTTAAGTTGCTTTAAATATTATGAATTATTACTATTGCTGATGACTGAAAATTCTATATAACTGTTAAGACTCTCACTGATTGATATAATAATTTAAGATGGCCTGCTTAGACTGTACAAATAGTGTACAGAAAATGATATGGCTCTCAATTTAGATAGATGCTTTGTTGTTAACTGTACATGGAAATTAATTTGAACTATAATTTAAATGGTGTCAATATACCAATAAAAAATTATGATGAAAATATAACCTAATAAGTTTTAATAAAACAGGGATATGAGTGATAAGAACATGTGTTAGCTACAAATGGACTGTTACCTAGTCCTCTTCTAACACGGAAACAAAAAAAAAGTTAAAAATGTGCTGAAAAATGTCAGAGAAGACGATGCTGACAGGAACGCCGCGTGTGTGTCAGCCACCCCTTTGCAAAGATTTAAAAGACCTCCACACTCCCCAAAAATATCATTTCAATATCAAGTGATAAGCAAACAAAGAGGAAACATCATTCCAAATTCAAGTGATGAGTAAAAGAGTAATAGGTCCAAAATGCCGATACAAAAAGAAATATTATTCCAAAATCAAATGATTAGCAAAAGAGCAATGAGTCCAAAATGCCTCGCCTTTGATGAGCCGCCCGTGTGCGGCGCACACTCTTAACGCAATCATGTGGCAGCCCTGGAGGCAGAGCCTCTTGAATATCGTAGTTTTTACAGTAACAGACACCCTCGGCTATACGTGCCCTTTGAAGTACGCCCCATATTTCCAAATATTTACTCAGAGATACAAGTACTCATTTAAGGGATGACTGAGTGGACTGAGTGACAGAGGTGCAGCGGCTAAGAATTTTTTTGAAAAATCTTTTGCCCGTACTTACATAGTTTCAAAGCGAGTGACCACTATGCTACTGCAAACGCAATAAAATTATCAATAATTAATTTTAATAAAATAATAAAAGCATTATTTAAAAATAAATTATATGTTTTCCATTTTGCGGGGACCGGAGATATAATGATTAAATCTGAAACCCGCACACAAACCTTTAAAACGCGAAGGCTTCAGATCAAAGGTGAAAACCTGAAAAGGTGGAAACCATACCTACAAAACCCTAAAAGTTGAAAGACAATCTGGTAAGTTCTGCGTGAAATACCTAAAACACGTGGTTTATGTGAAAAATCAGTCGTGTCGTGGGTTATGAGTATCCGCGTACATGTTCACATGGTGTAAAATGACTAAGTGGCCGGGAAAGAGCAGGGCGGGTGAGTGCACTCCCCTACACGAGCTGCAGACACGCACCGAGAGCCCTGCACCATCACCCACCAGCCGGCATTGCACCCTTCTAACCTGTGGCATTATATATCTGCGTTCACAGCTTTAAGGTTATGCTGCTTCACCTGACTCGAAATATCCATCTGGCTTTATATTGCTCCGTGAGAGATAACCAGCGTGCTGACAACACTCATATTTCCTCGAATCCCGATCTCTTTCTCGAATATTATTCCCATCTCAAAATAGGCTTCGTATGCGGAATATATTCCTTTCTTTATTTGCTTCCCTAATATTCCCAAATGGAAAAAAACATCACTATAAAAGTCTGATATGCTGATCCGATTGTCAATATTTGGAAAATATCAATGTTATTATACATTTTATTGCTATTCATAAAATTATTTCCCAACAAAATACATTAGAGGGAAATATACGCATTGTATATATTACGACGCACATTTACTGTTCTATATATTTAAGCAGTTCAGACATAAATTTTAACAAAAAAAAAAGAAATGTTATTCTTAAAGTTTGTTTTTGTATAAATATGTAGCTACCTAACATAGTATGTCTTTAATATAGTTTCTCTAAGAACTAAATTAGTATTTTAATACAAGTAAGTCGCGTTTAGTGCGTAATTCGATTTACTGTGACTAAGTAACTGATCCAAATCGCATTTACTGCATATTTAATCATCTTTTCTAGATCTTTGCTACCATTTTGCCTTTTTAGTGAGTGTGAGCTGTGAGCAATTGTCACTGTGCGTTATTTTCGGTGTGGGCAATTGTCTATGTGAGCATAATTCCGTGTGAGCACTTACGATTGTGCACACTTTTCTCTGGGCATTTTGGGCGTGAGCATTCTTCTCGTGCCAATATATCGCAGAACCAAAATTAAGTACAGCGGTCAATTAATGTATTATCTTTGCAACCTGTGAGGCCTCTCTTCGACCCCTTTTGTTATATATCTGATTCCAGACGGGGCCGATGGCTCTCATGGATAATTTTGCGGCTTGGACAAATCGTCCTTTTTGGGGATCAACACAATTCGTCCCTCTACAAACCATGGTGGAATTGACATTGAACCCCGTATGTATTCGGTGAAAATACGAGCTTCTGAATATACGAATTTATTGGTATCTTTACTATACTTCGCTTATCCCATTTATAGAAATTTCGTGGGTCCATCAGTCTTTCTATCTGTGTGTCTATATGTCCAAGCAAAACTCAAAAACTGCTAATTCAATTTTCATTAAATTTTGTATATATTGATGTAATATTGCAACTTCCATGATAGGATACTTTTTACGGGCGAATCTTGCTTAACTAATTCCTGCTTTAAAGAAATATTTTACATATTTGTAATACACAATCGAAGTTCATTTTTACTTCCATACCTAGGTTAACCAATTCCCGCTTTAACGAAATATTAAATCTGTAAATCAGCATTTAAAAAACAAATATCCATCTGTATGTGCGTTAGCATGTTTCTCTTTTATATGAGATACAATCGAGATTACTTTTTATGTACGTGCCTTGGTTGACGAATTCCCGCTTTAACAAAATATTTTTTAAATCTGCTTTTAAACAACCAATATTTACCTGTATGTCCGTCAGCCTGTTCCTCTCTTATACAAGACCCAATTGAGGTTACTTTTTACTTTCATACCTCGGTTAACATATTCAAACTTTAACGAAAAATTTCGTAAATCGGATATTAAATAACAAATATCCACCTTTATGTCCATCAGTGTTTTTCTCTCTTATGTAAGATCCAAGCGAAGGTACTGTTTATACTGACGAGGCAAAATCCGGAACCAGGGTTGGGTGAGCGTTCGTTGTTTTGAATCCACGCCAACAGTTTCAGTACCGTCTGCACTCCATAACGAGTGTGTACACTGCTGATCTGTACGCTATTTCAAGGCCGTGTGTTTTGTTTCGTCAGAGCAAAGTCGGTCAAATGTTATCTTGACGGACTCGCTGAGCGCTCTGAACAGTATCCAAGATCCAGATCCAGAGTATCCTCTTGTACTAAAGATCCGGTTGCTACTCCCCAATCTGAATGCTCAGAATGCGAGGGTAGAGCTATTTTGGATACCGAGACATGTTGGTATTAAAGGTAACGAAGCAGTAGATGCAGCTGCAAAAGCCGCCTCCTAAAGACCTATGATTGATGTGAGTTTCATATTTCCAGATGACGCAAAAAGTTATCTGAAACACCTGGTTTTAGACATGTGGCAACATGAGTGGAGCCACACACAGAACGTCAAGTTGGTGAACAACGAACAATTAAGGGAGACGTTAAACCATGGGGTTCTTCCTGCAGGATTAACCGCAGGAAGGAAACCGCTATCACACGCCTCCGTATAGGCCACTGTTGGTGGACCCATGGACACCTCCTTCGAGGTGAAGAGTCCCCTATCTGTGAGACGTGTAACACACATTTGTCTGTGTTACACTTTTTAACTGAGTGTGTACAGTTCGAGGATGTCAGGGATAGGTTAGGCCAGTGCTATGACATGTCAGTTGCTTTAGATGACGACAGGGTACTCATGGACAGGCTGATACTCTTCCTCAGAGAATCGAACTTACTGTTTTATGTGTGAAGTCTTGCACCTTATTTTAATGTGTTTTATAGTTGACCTGTGATATTCGATGGTTATTGGCCTCTTTACAGCCTCTTACCATTACCCTGAGCCTGTTCAGTTTTTCGAACAGACCTTTTATCCTATTTATTTGTGTTTATCTGTGCAAGATTTCTTTTATTGAATAGGCGTAATTTTATTGAGTTTATTTATTTATTTATTGTTTAATTTATTGTTTTTAATATGTAGTGTGGTTATTTAGATGGGCTGCATTAAGCGCGAATAGCCTTTGTTGCTGTGCGCCAAAAATTTTAACTAACTAACTAAAGTACTGTTTACTAGTGTACACCGCTTAACGAATCCTTCAGTGAAAGAATTTGTAAATCTACTGTTATTTTTTTTAAATCTACTGAAATTCGCGAGATTTTCAGCACAACTTAAGATCAATCAGGGCAGATTAAAGATTATATTTTATATCAAAATTTTAATTTAAAGGGGTATTTTTGGGGATGAGAACGAAATAAATTAGTTTTTTCAGTAAAACTATTCAACATAATCACTTCCGTTTTCTCCATTTATTTATAAAGATCTTAAAAATCTAAAGAAAATTTAGGCTTACATAATATTTCTAATTATTAAAGTCTTTGAGCATAATTTATCTGAATTTTGTCAATGTTAAAAAGTACCTGGAAATCTTATCGGCGGTAATTTGTCTATGAAAACGACATCTTCTAACGTCTTCTTTGAATATTACAAAATAAAACAAAACAAAAATTATGTAAATCAATGGACTTCAACCGAAATTACTACAGTTTTAAAATATTATAATTTGTGCATTATTCTATTAGGAAATCTTGGATTGTGGAATAACGGCGGGAATGGGGAACACTGGATTGTGTTGAGCAGAGCCGCAGTAAAAGGGGAGGGTGGAGGAGGCGCACTAAAGAGAAGGGCGCTGACGGGCTTGACTAACCCGGGGACCTTTTTTTTTTGCTCGTCATTTGTATTTTGAGAGGTGAGGACCTTTCTTTTTTGCTCGTCACTTGGATTTTGGGACGTGAGGACCTTTTTTTTTGCTCGTCACTTGAACCTTTTATTTGCCAAGGGCACCAAAACACGTCTCTGCCCCTAGCGCAAGTTTTCCTTACTGCGTCTCTGGTGTTAAGTTCACCGATCACTCACATTTCATATATCTATTCGGACTAACATTCTGTTAAGACGTGCTACAAACTAAATACTCGAATATTTATTTACCCCTGTATAAGTTACCTACCCCTGATTTGTTTCTGAATTATTCTTATACATATATTCAATTATCTTTATTCTGAAAACACATATTCTTTAATTTTAATGTATATTATACGAGCTGTTATATATATATATATTAAAAGCAGTGATTATTTCACTTGTTCGCCGAAAGGGAACACCACGTGAACCACAAGGGTAGAAACTTTGTGTATAAAGAAGTTCTTTACACATGCGAAAAATTATTAAAAGACATGATTATTTATTAATTAATCAACTTAACGGTAGGAATCGGTAAATTACTTGGCAACAAGTGCTGGCTAAAAGTTTTATTTTTTAAAATGCAATTGTTGACCTAAAAGAAAGGTCCTCACTTGTGTGAAGCTCATGAGCTCTAAAATTCTAATATATGCCTTACAAACACTAAAATTCTGTGTTTGTAGTTATTAGGTGGGGGGGGGCAACCCCGGACTCCCCCTCCCTCTGAGTGCACGCCTGTCTGCTAGTTATGTATATATGTCTAGAATATGATCCCCTTTTACTAGTAAACAAGAATCAGCTTGATGCAAAAGCCCCAACAAAATTTTCAGCCAGGGGCCCCATGCAAGCTTGATTCGCCACTAATATGAAGTTATAAACTCTCTCAAAAGTGTTAACAATAATTAGTAAGTGGATCGTGTTTTAATGCATCCACCAAAAACGTCAATTCTCATTTCCAGCACAGAATATGTTAAAGTTCTATATGTGCCGTTACTAGCCCCGGTCTATCTTAATTGTGCCCGTAAATAATAAATGAACGCGGCAACAAAAGTTGTAGAGATGTTTACACCCCAAGTGTAAAATTTTTGTGAATCCAGATCATTTGAGAAAGTGTCACGACAAGGGTTAGTGTTTGCAGTGAACATTGATAGTTTGCGAATTGTGCTATTTGAAAATCGATAGCTAGCTACAAACCCGACAACCCTCACCCAAGTTAAATTCTCCTGAACCCAGGGGATAGACAATAATACACCCAAATAATTGACTACAGACGCATATATTTAAGTTGAAAACTCCAGTTTTTTATTCCACCATCAAAATAAAAGATACAAACGAAGTTGGAAAGTAATTTTTCTCAGAGATATAAAATCTGAATTGTTAAATGTTGAGATTGAATTAGATTGTCAAATTCAGAAGCGATGGAAGTTTGACACAATAAAATTTGTGATCAATACAAGAAGGGAAAACTTTTTAATTCACGTTCATACGGAAATGAAATTATTTTGTCACAATTTTACATCTTATTAAAGTAATGGATATGTTAAAATATTCAAGCCAAAAATAAAATAAACACACTGGTGTAAAATAAGAGTGTGCAGGAAAGTTCATAGCTAATTTACACTAATCCTTTAGCCTTCCTTCGTCCTTATAATGTCGTTCTCAGTGACCATAATTGTAATTTTTGTCTTTTTCTTCTTCTTCTTTGGGCCCTGTCAGTCAGGTTTACTCTTGGCCTCACTCACATAGGTCCTCACATAGGTCTGTTTTTTGTCTTATTCAAAGCTAATATAAATATAGGAATTTATACTCGATTAGTTACGATTAAAGACTGAATCCGTGAAACTGGCGCGCTATTCGAAAACGCCCTATTAATTCCCCTTTTCGCCCCTTACATTGTTAATAATCATAAATATATAATAATAATCTAAAGTTAATAATCAATATAAAATAGCGTTACTCGTTCCAAGACCTACATTTTTTTTTTTTTTGAAACCAATGCTTATTATAGTGTTTCTTCTCAAGAATTCTTTCTCGAGAATTTCTCTAGAAAAAGTTATAATTCTCATTTTTCATTTCTCCAGAAATGTAAAATTTTGTCGATGCCTCGTTAAACGCATTGTGCTTTTAAAAAAATATAATGTTTAGTCAGTCACTGATTATAATTTAATTTTGATAAAATTTGTCTTCTGTCTCCCGCAACGCAACTGTGGCAAAAGATAAGAAGCGATTTATAATATTTAGCTAATTATTGTTACAATATTTTATTTTAATTTAGTGTATTATTTATTATAATCAATTATATTTAATTTATCGTTCAGTTTAAAATTGTTGTATAAAAGATTACCTACAAGTTAAATAAAATAATTATTACTATTATTATTAATTTCTTGATTTTTTGAAAAATTTTCTCTACATATATATTTTCAATTAATATGCAATTACGTGCAGTTTTCTTAATCATTTTTAAAGGCCCACTATCTATTTGTTCTAATGTTATTTAAATGAATACTTTAGTACTTTAAAGTTGACTATAACATTAAAAAAAGATAAATATTCTAATAATTATTTTTCTCGGGATTCCTCGAGAACTCTCGAGAAAATGAGTCTAATTTCTCGAGAAATTAAAAATGTCGAGGAATCAGAAACACTAGTTTATTATAAGATATCGCTATTTTTTATTTAAAACCGATATATTTTTCTAAAAAATCGATATCCATCGATGTTTAAAAAAATCACTCTACAAGTCTGTTGCAGTAAAAATAAAATTAATTTTCATCATTTTAATTTAGTGCCCAACATCACTGGTTAAACAAAAATCGATGTTTTAGTCAACCCTCGAAAATAACCATTGTGCGAGTGGTTATTTTCGATATATAATAGTATTTCGAAACTGGTCAGGTAGATCTAGTTGCATTATTTATATCCGCAACCCGTACAACCTTTTTCCACATATACTCATTTACGGACACGACCAACCCCACATTGTATGTGATTTTGTGACGTACTCATTGTTCACGTGGAAGCTACTGATAGATATACATAGACAAAGTGTGCAGGCAATTTAGTGTGGTGCCGTGATCTATAAACACTATTAATTCAATTATCATTACGTAATACAATTACCGGTAAAGAAATTAAAAGAATAGTGCAACAAAATCACATACACTAAAAAATTGGTTAGTAGTGGTTTGTTAAATAATCATCCAGTCCCGGCTCCTGCAATTTGCCCGGACCCGGGTTATTTGTACCGGTTTCCCCCATCTCTCGACACCCCTGCTCTTGGATATACTAAACTTTTAGCGCTTGGAAAATTTGCTAACCGATATCTATTGTACCAAAAATAATATTTATCACTTATGTGCTTTTGTGAGAAAGTGTATTTTATTAATATCTATGAAATTAACACAAAAATCTTTTTGCATTTTTTGACCTGTGTTTCTTTGATTCTTTTCTGTGGTTAATGAATATGTTTTGGTAATTTTTATAGGATTTTTAAACAGATGCGGAGTATCTATTGAATTTACCGGGGCACTTTGTTAGCAGCTTTTGTCTAAATTTGGTTTCACTAACTTGTCCGTCGTGTAAATGTAGATTCGTAGGAAGTTAAGAGTATTGGAGTAGTAACGATGGCACAGTGGTTTGAATAAAATAAATCAGAATCAGGTGCGCGAATCTTGCGCCAATAATTTTTATCAGCTTGCAGTAAATCAAGTTAGATTCGGGTTGTTCTGTTTTTGGAAATGAAAATACTCGGCAGTCAGTTGTTTCGATTCAGTGCCGTTAGAGTTGCCGGTTGAGTCCCGCCCCTACCCTCTTGTTAATTAAATATACACTAAACATGAAATTCATCGTAAAATGTCATTGCACAAGATTATATCCAGCGCGTGTATTCGTTACCCGGCGACCAATAGCAGCCGAGCGTACGGAATATTAAACGAGAAACTTGCACAGAGATGAGAATCATAATGCAGGGCGGAAGAGAGAGGAGAAGAGATATAGTGTTTGAAGGAAAGAGTGAGACATATCTGTAGTCCACATAAACTGAATCCTCGCGTCGTTTTGTCGGCAGTTTATGCTTGGAAATGCAAAACCCTGACTGTTTTACATTTCAGTAAGCTCATATTTAATGGCGTCTCTGAACTATATCCTGTCGTGGCGTGAGAGCCGTTCAGTTCAGTACTGTTTCTATATACTGGGGCCGCATATGCCGGCTATGGGCACGGGCACGGTACGGGGCTACGGGGCTCCGGCGCTCCGGTTCCGTCGCTCCACCCTACAGCTACGCGTATAGCAGATTTAGAGCAGCTTAGATTTTATGGAGCAAATGAAATTACATTCCCCTTTAAAATATGATGAGCTCTCTTCGTTAATGAAACGACTTCAATCTCCCAGTATTTTTACAAGATAGCAGATAGGGTTTGAACATGCATATCGGAACGTTCGTATCGTATAAATTTATAGACACATAACTCGGAGATACCTTACGGTACTTACCATCCGATGCGAATTGTCTTTTTCATCATGACAAAAAATTTATGTGCACCAACATCAAATCACTCTCTTTGTCACATTATATTTATTACACAACTCCCAATTATATTCTTTCTGCAGGATATACAACACATAACAGAAACAATGAAATCGAATTTCATTTTTTGTATTACAATAGGCGCTCGGTTATTTGAATACTCCTTTAAATGAGTGAATCACTCTAGTGAGCAGTCAAAATTTAACACATTAAGTTCTAAAGGGTTCAATGTGATGATAATAAGTGTAAACTATGGAAACAGTAACAAACAGCTAAACAAGTTCATCGAAAGTTGAAGACGCATTTAATAAGGGTATTAACTTGAGCGAAAGAAATATTTTCGATATTGATGACTTACTTGCTCTGCGACAATTTGTAATGTAGGTAAAAGGCATTAGTAAAAAGTTTATGAAAAGTGTAGACGTAGTACAAATAAACCAGTATTTTGATGTACTATAAACATGAAATAACATTAATTAAAGGCTTTAAAATAAACTTTAAAAAAATAGAATACGAACATTCCTGAATTATTAGTTCGTAAACCCGAGCACCTATTGAAGCTTAGTAATAAGAGACTTAGTTGATTGCTCTGAGCACATGGTTATCTTCACCATACGTATATTACGTATCAATACTAATTGGCTTTGCTCTGGGGAGATTTTATATTCATGATGTTCCTCAATATTTAAAAAAACATAAGCTGCAACTATTTAGGAGTAAAGAAAACCAGCAACCAGTTCAAATTATTTGTTCAAAGCTGTAGGATGTTTCAGAGAAATTCTCAGGAGAAATAAATGCATAAAAAAAAGTAATATATAATTTTCGAATCCGATGAAAGGAGAGACGAAGAAAACTAAGCAAATAATGAAAACCACAGAAATAATTTTTTTATGAACAACAAGAGTCGGAGAGGAACGACTACCCAAAGGATGGGAACAAAGCTGCTTCTCCTTATCTTAAGAATAAATGTCTGAAAAATGTACCGGACAAATGTGAAGATATTCTTAGTCGAAAGAATAAGAAAACAAAATATTTTGTCGACTGCCCAAAAATTGAAACCTTCCTGGATAGTCGTCTCCTTAATTGCATTGGATCTACCTTTGGATCTATTATGCTGGCGAATATTCGAAGCTTTTTCTAGTTAAGATATCAGTATCTAAACTGATTAGGTGGTTCAGCCATCTAATTCTATACAACCATACAGGTCTTTCAGTTCGTGATTCATTCGAATACTCCATTCATTTTCCCTAACCTTTACCCTGACAAACACGCCCCCCCCCCAGGAAGTACTTCTCATATGCCTAGGCATAAATCCAGTTCTGCGTCCGATATATCTTTTATTGGCACTAATATGCAAAAAGACAAATGTAATATATTAAAATTAAAATTGAACACTCCCCTAATAACATTTCAATTTAAAATATCCATATGCATATAAAATTTCATGGTACATGAAAGACATTAAGGAATTATGAGCTTATTGAATGCATACAGAGACAAATTGCTTTTTAAAATGCATTTATGTAAATTTACATATAGTCATATGCTAAGTCGCTCCATAAAATCCTTTCTTCAGCCGTGCCGAGCCCACCCTAATAATCCAGCCATGACAAATCTATTAATTTCATAACATTCTTGCCCGTATTGATTAATTAATTCATGTTGCCATCTGCTCAGATACAAGTAGCTCTGATGTTAAACATTTATTTAATTATGCAAAAGAATATTATAGCTGACTTGCTTAATAAAAACAGTCCTTCATATAACGACATTATTTCAATAACTTTAGTAGCGTGAATTCACTAAACAGATTATTTTTTTCACTTGAATGTTTGACTGGTCTTATCCTTCACTCAAATGTGTATTAAGCATAATAGTATATCACAGATTTAATTAGATTACATAGTTATATTTTGTTGTATAGGTTTATGTTTTTGAGAAATTCCATTATAGAATTAGGAAATAATTTCATTCAGCTTTTTGCACCAAAAACATTGTTGGCTTCTTCAGGTGTTATAAAAATAACATAACAATAAAGTAACAATCTTATATAGTTATAAATTAATTTACCTATGTTAGTTAAACGTAACTCTAACAAACTGTACATCAGTCATCTTCAAGGATGGTGAAATTGCAGAATAGCATTGACAAAATATTTTGAACTTGAAGAATACAGAAAATAGGACAAACAGGAATTATTTTTTTTTAAATATTATACTATAATAACCAAAGGTAGTGACTGTTAATTAAATTTTACATTTCAAACGAGACTAGAGATAAATATAATAATATCCAAAATTAACAAAAATTCATATAATTACGAATGATAGTAAGACTGACCAACGCATCAATATGACAGGCAGTCACACTATCCCCCCTGACAACCTGGTACGCACAAATCGCAAGGTTGACAGTGTCACCCCCTGTACAACATGATGCATTAATAACTCTTAAAATCATAAAACTTCACATCCAAATAATACAATGAAAGAACCCAAAAACAAGAAATGAAATCCGGAACAATCATACAATTCGACGTACCAATCCCCCAAAAACGAACGGTATATCAAGACCGAAGTTCAGAACCCTTTGAGAGCTGAACACCTATTAAAATACATTAATTGTAACAACAATGACAATTACCTTGGTACAAGCACCGGAAAAACCATTACGGCTACAGTGAGAAACCTAAAAGGACATAGAGCAATAAATCATCATACAGTCCGACATACTAATTCCCCAATAATCGATGGTACGCACACGAAGATCTTGCGAAATGAGTAGCCCAAACTGTATATCAGACCCAACACTCTATTCCCTTAGAGAATCCCAAAACTCTGTTTAACACATGTTTTTTGAAATTTAAATTAAAATAAAATGAATCTGAAAACAACATATTAAAATGAACATAACCTCAAAATGGTAAATTAGAAGTAAAAACGAGTAATCACAAAAATAAATTACTCACCAATTAGGTAACCATGTGGAAAGCATGTCTAATATTCCATTATGTTTGGAAGTTTTGTTTTGTTGCTCAGGGCTTCTTTTATGTCTGATGGTATTTGATATTTCTGTCGTTGAGTAGCGTATTTTACACAGTCTGTAATAATGTATTTTACTGTCAGTGGTGTCTTGCAAGTTTCACACTGTGGTCTGTCTTCTTTTTGGAAGATATGTCCGTCTGTCAGTAGGCAATGTCCGATTCTAAGTCTGGTAATGATTATTTGGTCTTGTATTTTGTCTAATGTCTCCCAGGTCTTTGTTTGGTTTTTTATTTGTCTAAGTTTGTTGTTCGTCGTTTGGGTCCATTCATTTTGCCAGGTGTTTTGGATTTTGTTTGTGATGTGATTCTTGAAGTCTTCGGTTTCTGTACTGATTTGGATAGCAGTCTTACTTGTGGCTTCCTTAGCTGCTTTATAGGTCGTTTCGTTGCTCATGATTCCAACATGGGCCGGTGTCCGTATAATTTTGGTATTTATATTATTTCCTTCCTAGACCGTATGGAAGTGTTCTTGTATTTTGATAAGCCGTTTATTTTTCAGGTACATCTGCTGAAGACTTTGAATTACACTCAGCGAGTCGTTGCATATAAGATATGTAGTGTCTGTCTGTCCGTTTTATTTTAGTAAAACGTACCTGTTGAAAGCATATTTAGTTGTGATCATGGACGTCCGCAGAATTTTAGGCATATTTTTTAAAATATTTAATATTTATTAAATAAGCTTTCATAAATACAGAATACTATTTAAATAGACATAATACTCTATTATTAGTAATCTTGCGCATCCTTAACATACTCAAACCGAAAAAACGATCATCCGTTATAGTTGATGTAAAATTGAAAGAATAGTGTTCTAGAATTGAAATATGAGAACAAAAAAGTACCATGAGTTCAAAATAAAATTACATAAGGGTTGGCTGTGGAAATATAAAATAATGTTTATTGCAAGCTTTATATAACAATTGTCTAACGTTTAGGCGTTTTTAATTGAATTTTCAATAGAAACTTATGACAACAACAGTGATGACAGTTAATTAATTGACTGTTAAAGCTTGCAATAGACATTATTTTATTTTTCCACTGCCAACTTTTATATAATTTCTTTTTGCAAACATGGTATAAGGGTTTAGAGTAAACACTTAAAAATGAAGACTTCAGGAGGTAAGTGACCCCCCCTGACCCTTACTGTGGGTGCCCATGGTTGCATTCGATAATAATTTTACAACTTTTAGGTTATTGACGTTTTTTTTTTAAATTTATTAATTAGCCTAAATTTCTGAGACTATTGGCCAGACAGTTAAATTTATTTACATATGATACAATAAAATATATACATATCATTATAAATTACATTAACTTTCTTATATTAATTTTTCTTTTTTTTTTTTATAAAATATCAAAGAGATTCCAGAATTTCTTGATTGTGAGTAGTCAATAAAGTAGAAACATTAAGAGGGAACTGACTGCTCATGTTGACAAGCTTTTGCAGAAAAATGTGTCTAGATCGGTTGTAAAGTGCAGAGCCGCAGTAAGGGGGGGGGGCGGAGGGGCTGACGGCCCCTAGCGCACTAAGGAAAAGGGCGCCACATTGCGAAAGTTAGGTGGATTTTGGGAGGTGAGGACCTTTTTTTTTTTTGCTCGTCGCTGAGAATTTGCTATTATTGCCCCAGTTTTGCCCCTAGCGCAAGTTTTCCTTGCACTGCGGCTCTGGTAAAGTGGACAGGAAAAAATCAAATGATTGAGATCGCCAATTACATTGTTCTCACAGATGCAATATTGATGTGTTGTAGCATGGATTATATGGTCTCTGTATTAACAATTTTTTCGACTCTTGAATTGAATTGCATAGCATCGAAAGATGAAAATTCCATCGGAGATTCAAAATTTTGAAGCTACGCTACTGGCTTCTGAACCGATTTAATTGCACTTTGTTTATGTAGGGAACTAGGATAATTCCGTGATTAGGGTAATACCGTGATATTATGAAAGGGATGTTTATATGTGTAATAAGAAAGCACGAAACGAAAGCTGTGGAGCAATGAACATTAATAGCCCAGGTAAAAGATGAAGTATTATAAATATAATTATTACAAAATCAACAAAAATTTTTTTTTCATCTTATTTACTGTAATCACATCATTAAAGCAATTATCACGGAATTATCCTGGTTACCACGAATTTATACGTACTTTATATCAGCATCAAAGTCGGCTTGGCACTTCAAGAATATTAAAAATTTTGTTAATAGTTCACAGTTTGTAAGACGAAGGCTGCCAAATCACCGTGTAAATCTCTATTTATTCAGATAGTGTTACTTTTATGAAATATTACTTTTTCAGTGTTAAAATTAACACTATTTTTTTAACACTCTAATTTAACCAGTATGTAAGTGTAAACTTTACAATAAATTTAACCAAAAAAGACGTGTAAATAATTAACACGAAAAGCGAGGAACTTCATGGTACACTAAAAGTTCATATTTTAGTGTACCAGGAAATCGCTTTAACACTGCTTTTTTTAGGGTAGGTGCAGGTACCGTGAATTTATGCTGTGCACTATATTATTCAATTTTCCTATTATAATATTACAGAAAAATAAAGAACAATTTCTATCTAGACACAGTTTCTTCGGAGCTCGGGCCCGCGGCATGGCTGTCCTGCGGATTATTCTTTCCGACCAACAAACATCTCATCAAAAACGCAATAGCAATCACAAGTGCAAAAATATGGACTTGTGTCGTGCTCAAAACTGTCAGAGATTGCATCCACGAACGCTACTAATAAATCCCTTTGAACTGGTGTCAAACCCTCCCTAATAACCCATCCATAACAAATCTACTAAATTCATAATCGTGAACATGTTGATTAATTAATATAAGCCGCCATCTGCTCTTTGCTTGTAAACATACATGTAATTATGCAAAGAACACTGAAGCTTATTAACTCGTCATGTATGAAGAGGTGGTCTTTATGACAGGCGTAGTTTGAACGGGAGCGGGTGGGGGAGGGGGAAAACGCAGCGCTGTGTAGCTACGAGCGGGCAGCAGCCACTGTGTGAATATATAGCTAGCACTAATGAGCGTTACAGGAGCGTGAAATGGCTTGCACTGCTTCATTATATAACGCCAGAGCAGGAGGCAGCGGCGCTCGCCGTCCGTACTGTCCCATGCGTCTCTGCCGTCGCCAGCGTCGCTGCACGGATTCAGGACCGGATTTATGACCAACGACATTTGGAGACACTACATACTAAATGAAACTTCTTCTTGTAATTTTAAGCAAAATTTTAAATGACAGGAATTTCAAAATTAAATTTTGAGATATCTTTTAAACAGTTCTGCCAGATAAGTATGTTATTTTATTAATGCTGCCAGACCTCTACATTTATATATTAGTTCCTAACTCCTAGCTGGATAATAGGGCTCAAGTAAATTGTTGCCATCTAACTCTAATATAAGCCAGGATCTTAAGCTCTCTTAATTGCCGTAAATAGCTCTTTAAAAAAAAGTCTTTTTTTAAATCCAAGTCATGGTAATGACCTAAAAAAAGGTCCTCACTTATACATATATGTATACGTATTGAAAAGGCGCACAATTTTGAATTAAATTCGGGGGGGGGGGAGAGGATTTATAATAAGGGAGAGGAAAAATATCATAAACGTCTATAATGTTTAAATTCATTCAATTTTGGGGGTACTGCAGCTCATCAGTCGCCACAGGTGTGGTCCATTTGCGTTCCTACATTGCAAGTTTCATCTCTACTATTTGCGCCAGAGCTCCTTGTTGGTTAAACCACCTAACGCATAAAATACGTCTTAGGTATAAATTGATGTGAACTTGACTTTTAGAAGAGATTTGGTTGGTAATTTTATATTTTTCGCCGCTATACAGAAACACCGATTTCACTGGTGTTGAAAATGTAATCCTCTTTTTATTTTTTTATTCTCAAACTTCATTTTTACACCCTTTAGGTGGTCATAAGACGACTTAAAAAACTATGTATATTATCCAACTAACTATCAGCAGGCGATTATTCGATATTTCTTTCCTATATGAACAGGAAAGAAATATCGAAGGTTGCTACTTGAGTTTTGTGGATAACGATGAAAACAACAAAACTTGTTTATTTAAATATTTGTATTGCTTTTCAAAATATTCACATTCATGTTTAATGCAGTTTTCCATCCGGTGAAACCAATCTTGAAAACACGGGCCCATCGCGCAGATGTCACCTCAGAAATAAGATTTTCGCTTCGATCATCGCTTCAGAGCTATTAAATTTTAATCCGCGCATTTTATAAAAACGAAGAGAAAGAACAAGACGCTAAATCGGGAGATGTAAGGTAGTTGAGTAATTTCTTCCACTTCTTAAGCGGTCAGAAACTCGGTAGTTCTAGCTGTGGTATGTCGTCGTACATTCTCATGATGCAGAATGATTTTCCCTTTGGGTCGTATTTCGCGTACTTTTTGGAACACATCCGGCAAAGAAATTGTGGTATACTATTCAGAAGTGATTTTACGATAATGTTCCAGTGGTGCAACTTTACCCGTTTGTCCGAAGTATGAAGCAACAATTTTCTTGCCAGTGCCCCGTTTGCGTTGCATTTTAACTGGTATGTCTTCGTCTGGGAAGACTCACTGAGCCGACTGACGTCTACTTTCTGGTTTGTAGTCACTGTTGTCACTCATACTTATACTTATATCGATCTTATATCGTAGACAGCTTTTGATGGCCTCTGTTAAATTAAATGAACATTTTCTCCACTCTAGACGCGCATTTTTTTGAACATCAGTCAACTGGTATGGTACCCAATGAGTACAAGGCTTCCTGACGACCAGATGTCCATGTAGGATTGTAGTAATTTGAGTCATGAATATACCCAAAAATGCCTCAATATCCCTGAAAATGCAGCGGTTATCCACCTACAACATAATCCGGCCAGCGTCGATAGTTTTCGATAACAAGAACGCAAACTAATATAAAAAACATGGACAATTCATAAAAGATCTTGTTGAATCCAAAATCTATCAAACAACAGCTAATCCGCGCTAAGTATCCACTTTCGTATGATTATAAAAAATATCAATACGATGAATTTTCTCGAACATATTGTCCTCGAGCAGACTTCTTTTAAAATTCAAGTATTTTTAAATTCTCTCACATGTTCACATATTCAAAGACAACTATTCTGTTGTCATATTCTAAAAAAAAAAAACTACTCACATCAGATTAACAGTTGTAGAAATAGTTCTTGTATTAATAAAGGATATTATTCTATTGTCCATTATTCCACACAAGGCAAACTTAAGAGGTCAAGTAAACCATCCATTGTCCCTAAAATGCAACCCCCACCAATAACAAGTATTTTTACCCCTTGAATTAGTATTTTCCACGTCCCCTCCCGGTTTAAAAAGCCCTATTTTAATAGACCCGGTCCTGTTAATAGTGTACGACGGCTCTATTAACGGATTCGAGAAATAGACAGCGGCGCAATCCGATCTCCATATTACAAATCCATGCCTGAACGCCTCTGTATGAGCGACACAAAAACGGACAAAATTACCTCTTATGCTTCGTTGCTTAGGAACATGGGATTATATCCTACTCGCGGGGCGTTCGACTATTCAATAAACCTGACACAAACTGTATAAGCGCTTAATAAAATAATTTGCAAGCTACAGACTACCCCCTAATGGGAAACTTATCAATCAATAATGTGTTGACGGATTATATACCTACAACATGAGGGGGCACTGATATAGAACAAATATCATTATAATGGGAATTACTATATGAAAGGTGTTGGGTTTTAGAAAAGGAACACTCAAACTTTTCAGATATTAACACTTACAAAATTTGCATTAATAAATTTAGAATATGTTTACGTTAAATAATTGATTTTTAACTTTTCAGGTGTATAGCTGCCCAATATTTCCTGAGCAGTAACTAAAGTTGCAACCAGTTCTCTTGTTACTTCGGTAAGTTTTTAATAATTTTTAATTAAAAATTTCGAATAGTGTGATTGGCATTCAGCCTTTTCCTCAGTACATTATTTTAACATATATAATTATGCCGTGAGAAATCCCATGTTGCAACATATACCACAGTAGATCAAATTCCAATATTAACGCTACGTACAACCCCCAGAGATGATTAGTTTCGTATACAAAACTTACAATTTGAAATAAAATTAGTGACAATCTATACATCAAATTTTGCACAGAATTTTTATCTATCTAATAGGATATTTTTGATTGTAGAAAAAATTATTGTAAAAATTTTATTGCTCAATAACTTAATAATAGGTATAACACAACAATATTCTGTAATTTTTTAAATATATTTGTGGGATTCAAATAATTTTTATATTCATATAGTTTTGTTAAGAAATGTTCAAATAATACGCCAACATTTTTTTCGACATGATTGTTTATAGTTTAGAACCTTCGTCGAAAGATATTATACTTGATGATAATGAAATGCCACTTGTTTGATTGTTGTGATTATTAGTCTTGTATAAGAAACTATGCGGTTGTGCTCCCCCTTAAGGCGGCGCACAACCCCATAGTCCTCAATAGTTTCTTATACAAAACTAAAAATCTGTTACATAGTTGTAAATAAGCAAATTGCATTATAGACGCCATCTTGTAATCCAATCGACGCATATTTGCGTACGATGCGGCAAATTGTACTTAAAGCTTCATTCTACAAATATGATTGTAGCTATTTTGTTGTATTGTGAAAATTACTTATAGTTTTGTACTTGGTAATCTATTTTTGCCGCCCTCTTGAATCTGCCGAGGTTTTCAAAATTGGTGTTACGGGTAAAAATGATTTATTTTTCGCGAAGAATACGTGTACCAAGTGGCATTCTATTATCTTTAAGTATAATATTTTTCGACGAAGGCTCTAAACTATAAGTAATCAAGTCGAAAAAAAAATTGACGTATTATTTGAACATTTCTACATAAAACTATATAAATATAAAAGTTATTCGAAACCCAGAAATAGATTTAAAAAAATACAGAACAATATCGCTGATGTCTATTTTTAAGTTATTGAGCGATAATATTTTTACAATAAATGTTTCTACAATTAAAACTATCATATTAGATAGATACAAATTCGGTGCAAAATTTGATGTATAGGTTAATACTAATTTTATTACAGATTGTTAGTTTTGTATAAATAATTAGTAACCTCCGGGGGTTATACGCAGCCTTAATGTACCCATTCATATACTTTGGAGAACCGTAAACTCTATAAATAACAAAGTAAACATATTTAATTATCAGTCAAAATTATTTAAAAAGCTCTGTCTAGAAGTAATATTGTCATCTGATGTGCTCGGATAGGATCATTAGATCTTATTATTTTATATTATTAGATTACACTTAATTTGTATGTTACTACAAATAATATCCCTTTTTTTTTATTTTTTTTTTCATGTTTAATTTTTTATTCCTATGTATTATCGTTGTTTTGCACTGTAATTGGGACGGATCTATGAGTATGTCCTGTTGTATAGCCTAAATTAATAAATAAAATCGTACATATATAATTAGCAAGTGTATGTATGAAATCTGGGTAACATTGTGGCGTCAATTTTTCCTAAGGTTCTGTTGAATGGCTAACTGGGGACTCTTGATGTCTCTTGATTGACAGGTATTATGCAGATTTACTCTCTAAAAATTTACGAATATAATTACATATAGAAATGTGTAGGATTTCGTAGGCATAAATAAGAAACTCTAAAGAAATGACCTTCTATATCATTTGACAAGAAACTCTAAAGAAATGACCTTCTATATCCTTTGACAAGAAACCTATAGAAATGACCTTCTATATCCTTTGACCGATATGACAGTATTTTGCAGATTTATTCTCTAAGTATCTACAAATATAATTACATAAATAAATGTCTAGGATTTCGTAGGTATTAACAAGAAACTCTAGACAATCCTATATCCTTTGACCGATAGGAACAATATTTTGCTGTACATACCAAATACACATACAAACAGTTGAAATTTTTATATTATAAATCCGTCATTGTTGACGGGTAATAACCTAGTTAATAAATAATTAATATTTTGTGGTTTTTAAAAAGTATAACCGAATAATCCTCATATTTCAGGAGAATCAGTTGATCGTTGAGCAGTTTTATGAACAAGTTTAAAGCCCTCTCTTTTTTTCCAAACCGACCTAGAAACCTTAAATAAATAGCTGATTTAAAAAAGAAATGATTTTAAGTAATTTATTATTGCAATTAGTCGTTTTTCATGGTTACTCTTAACTTTTGAAAAATGGAGAAGACGTTGACGGAAATACACTCAACTAGTGTAAGAAGCCAACAGAATGCAAGTACTAAAAGCTTTCATTTTTTTTTTTTTAATTTTATTTAAATAATTTGGAAAATATCATCACCATAAAATTTAAATTAAAAACCCCAACGATTTTTTCTGTATTTGCTTCATATCTAAATTAATAAGAAATATATCGATAAATAGCTTTTTTTTTTTTTTCACTTTCCGAAACGTTTTTCACCCTATTAATAATATGTTCGTTGTTTTTCACTACTACACAGCAAAAAATTCATAAGTATAAAAGTTCATTCTCAGTTTGATTAAAATTTTAGTGTTAAACTTGAAGTAAAAAGTTCACTTTTAACCAAATCTTCGTATAAATCTTCAATTAGGCAGATAACGTTATTTTTATAAAATATTACTTTTTATTGTTAAAATTAACACTACTTTAACACTATTTATTTTATAACACTATAATTTAACCAGTATGTAAGTGTAAATAATTAACACAAACAGCGAGGGACTTCATGATATACTAAAAGTTTATTTTTTAGTGTACCATGAAGTCCCTTAACACTTATTTTTAGAGTGTATAAATGATTTATTCCTCTGTTATACCTAAAAATAAAAACAATATGTTGAATCATAACGTATAATAGTAGGTGTAGCTTACATACATGATCTCGATTCTCATCAGTTACATTTTTCAACTTTAGCCATAACATTATATGCCATAATTTAGCCATGAATTAAAAAAAATAATTAATTTTGTCATAAACATAAATACTGCAATATATTCAAAAAACCCAATCTGGTCAAAAATTCCTGTCGTACGTGATCGGTTCAGATAAATATACATTACTTAGAATTTTTTCAGATTTTTAGTTTAACCCCTTTGAGTTAAAGGGTGCGAGACAATATTTTTTTTGTACATTTTTGGAAAAAAAGTGTAAAAAAATAATAAAAAACTACTTTCCGTTCCTTAATCTACGTCTTAAGAGCTTTCTTTTGATACCAGCTGATAAATTTTAAAAAAAATTCTTTTCAATAACACAAAATTGATTTTTTTCGAAAAACGAATTTGATCAAAAATTCCTGTTGAATTATTCCGGTTCTCATCAATGTTCTTTATTGAGGTATCTGTAAAAATTACGAAAAGTAAAAATTGGCATGATTACAGTACCCCCCTCGTTATATGTGACAGTCGATAAAAAACGATTATTTTTCGTTCAATGCAGCTTTTAGTAAAATGAATATTTTGCAGTCTTTGGGGAACACTGTCTATAAATTTGAAATATTTCATTTATTATACGTTACAACAAAAAAGGTTCGAACTACGCACACATCCAAAATATTTCGAAATCTGAGTCTCCCACCCTAGAAAAAAATTCTGGGTACGCGCCTGCATCAGCTACAAATAAATATACTTAATATATTATAACTACAAAATCGTAAAAAGGAATCTAATGAAGTGTGACATTCGTCGTATAATATATGTATGATATAAACTATGACAAATGAAACATTTTAGTTGTAATCTTGTATTTGATACGTAGAAGTTTGAACAAATGAATAGTTAGTAGAATCAGTCATTAGTTAGCCAACTGTTAATGTACTTCACGTAGTGCAACGTATCCACAGCAGGCTGCAGGTCTGCCTGCAACTAGCTATATATAGGAATCGAAACAACTGGCATTCCAAGTAACAGCATCAATCGCAATGTTTAATTACGATACTAAATCAAATATAAATACCACTATTATTGCAAAATTATTTCACTAATTTGTTACAAATTTTCAATTTGTTATTTGATTGTCAAAATCTTGCAAATCTGATTAGTACAGTGTTTTCTAAATAGTGTTCGGTTAAATTTATAGTTTTAGCGAGGAAGAAGTATGAATTCCAGAGCCATGCGGCACAATTTTGTTACCTGAGGAAGACCATACTGACGGCATTCCCCCGATGTTATGCTCTGAAAAAAAAAAAACATTGTGGGGCCCCGGAACGTTATGGGACCTTCAAAAGAGCATTCATCGAAACCAATAATTTTTTTTCCTTTTTTCTATTGGCACAGAATCACACGATTTATCACACGTGGCTAATACTTGGTGTTCATTAGCAGAACAGCACCCTTTTAGTTCATTTTTGACTGAGTTTTAAATTTTCCAAAAAATATTGTGTAACATAATCTCGTTGTTGTTTTTGATTATAGGGTAACCAAGACGTACAAATCTTTCTAAAATGCAATTTACCAGAATAGTATGCAAAGCTGGTACATTAATCTTGAATATTTCCACTATCTGCCTATATATTATAGACGATTTTTTGATATATTTTTTTTGCGCTGAAATGATTGGGAAAAGCACCTGTTTTGATCATCACTTGGATCTGTCTCCTTTTTGGTTTTTCAATCCGACTTTTTTATTGTCATTACTTAAATTTTTAGAGGCCTAGGTTTAAATGCAAAAAACTAATTTTATGCACAACTGGGTCAAAACTGTTTGTTTACATCTTAGTTACCATGACCAAAACTACAACTACGCCCACAAAACTGTAAAAAAGACAAAACGTCCGGTCATGATAACTAGCGAAGAAAGTAATGTTCAAATAAATGATTCACATCCTTTATTGTAAGTAACAAAAGCTAACCAAATAGAGCTTCATTAGTTGCTGTTAATATTTCTTCTGGAATTTCCTCGATTACCTCAGCATCGTCTAATTGATGTTCCATTTTTGACATTTCGTTGTTTCGGATTATTTTATTGGCAAATAAGCACATACAGGCTTTCATAGCCACTCCAGATCATGTTTGGAATAAACCATTCCAGTAGTGCGTTTGGAATCAGTTGTACGTAAAACGTTGAACGTAACTCAGGCCGAAAGAAAGTTTACATCCTTGGACGAATAAAGGCCTCCGAAATTTGAAGCCCTCGGGCAAGTACACATGGCGCCTCAAATTTCGTAAAACTTTCTCTTTCAGTTCTCTACATGTAAATTACTTACTATCGAAACATCAATTAAAATTTCTTGTTTCATCACGTTTAATTTGGACGACACACAAATACCCATATTTAGGCTTACCAGATGTACCTACTATTTTTTAGAGTAATATACTCTTTTCTACTTCTTATACTCTTTCTACTTTTAATAAAATAAATCTCAATATACTCTTTCATTATTTGTTAAATGATAACAGAAAATGTTACTGTCGCTAGTCTGCTTGTGTGTGGCTGTAGCATATAACCATAACCGAATAGGCTTAAATGGCATAAATCTAGAAACATGGGAAGATGAATGCGTACCTTTAATTGACAGATGGATAATTATTTTGGTAAGTACGAATAGAGCAAATAGAGTGAAACCACTGCTGCTAGAAAAGTTGGCATCATTTATTTTCACCCTACATAGGACAAATACCGAATGCGAACGAATATTCAGCATCTCAGGCCAATACGGGATCAAAGAGAAATCACATCTAAAAATTAGTATCCTGGAAAGCGCAATGAATGTAAAAGTAAATATCGGGCTTACCTTCGACCAATTTTGGGAAATCATAAGAGAAGACAAGCAATTGTTAGGAAAAGCAAAAAGCTCCGAAAAATATCTTAATGAAATTTGACAAAGTATTGTTTCTGTTATTTTTTATTATTTGTGCAAAATAATAATTTATTTTCATTACTATAAAATATTGTTTTAGTTATTATTGTCATAAACGTAGTCTGTGTTTTTTAACAACCTAAAACCTCATTAAATTGAAACATAAAGACAAGGTTCGGTCAATTCACTTTTGAAAAAATCTGCAGGCTTCATTTGTGACTTAAATCAAATACTAGTTTAACGTTTCAATCAAGCTAACAAGCATACTCTATTTCTGTATAAACATTCTGGTCAGCCTACCCATATTCATCCACGATTATCTCGCGCTTATTGGAACACAACCGAACATATCGAGCACTGATCGTTCTGCGATATTAATTAAAAATGTTTTGCGCTGTTCTGTGATGCACAGATGTTGTATGGATCAGCGCAGCGTCTTCAGATCTGATCCAACATTGGTTGTTGACTTAAAGAAGGCGCTTAAAGAAGAATTAAAATAATTTTCTAAGAATGTCTAACTGACTATTTATTAAACCTAAAATTTTGCCACTTGTTTGTAGTGCACCTCTTGCACGACCGTGTTGGAATGGTCCTGGATATGAACGCATATTTATGCGTTCAATAATAAAGAAGATCTAGGAAGGAAACTTCATCATACGTCGATCAATGGGAAAAACTTGCAAACGATAGAGATACCAGCTGTCGGAAGATTTAGCGATTATTAGTCTTAAAGTTACTTCGAAACATTTGACACTATTGTGTCAAATGTAACATTGTATCTCGCTCTATTGAGCAAGATGAGAATGTTTATGGATGAAGACAAAAATCAACCCAATTGTCCGTGCCCAAGAAAAGGGAGACTGCATACTAATATACAAAATAGATGCATTCACGAAAAAAAAGCATCATGAGGCAGTCCAATCAATTCCTGTAAAATTTCCTACACTATCGATTCAAAAGACATTCTGTGTACAGTATTATCTGACCTTGGTTGAAAAGTACAAAATATAACAAATTCAAAGCTAGTTAAGAGAAATAGCAATGCGATATCAGGTCCCGCGAAGTTGATCCCCGCGCGTACTCTAAACACAGCGCTTAGTGGCGGAGCGAGCCCGAGCCCAGAGCAGTTCTACCGCCAGCACCATAAAGAGAGAATGAGCTCCGCTCCGGCCCCAGCTCCGTTTGATTGCAATGCCTGGCATGCACACCACTTGGATTGCAAACAACAGGTGTTTTTAGAAACATCCATCGTTAAATGTTTTTACCACAATGTTATTTATTATTATTATATAATTTTTTATCAATACATCATAGTTTTTGATAAAATTGCTTATGTTGAAAAGACACACACGAAGTTTCTTGAATTCTTGGTAAAGGATTTTATGGACGGTATCCATTTTAAGTAAGAACAATTAATTATTTATATCATTAACGCAATTAGTATTAAAATTTATTTTTAAACAGCTCAACCACAAATTCTTATTTTCGCAAACTTACTGATGTTGAAAACCAGTGGTGGACTGGCAAATTAAAAACTTTTTAACGGCCTGGGAAAACTTTTGATCATATTATACACCTGTATTAAACGAATATTTTACGACTGTGGCCGCCTTTCGCATCATCTTTGCCAGGCGTCTCTCTCTCTCCAGTCGCTTTCTTGGAGACTTCTGTTTTCCATTTCTCCATACATATCTGTCTTCCAGAATCTGAGAGGACTACCAGGTCTTCTGCGGTCTTATAGAACCCAATTCTACATACTTTTGGGCCAACGCGTATCCGGCATTATATGTAAACATCCCAACCAGGAAAGTATCTTCATTTCAATGGCGTAGATTATGTTTTATTTGACATCCATTTTGGCTCCAATCGCTTCAATACATACGCGATCAAGCCTCGAGATACCACAACTCCTCCTCCAAAAATCAATTTCTACAGCAGTTAATCTCTCTTTATCCCTTTTATTTAGCTCCCAGACTTTCCATACGTGCAGATGCTTTCTAATATGGTCTTGTAAATGTTTTTCTTGGGTTTTGTAGTAAATTTAGCATTCCAAAGGACAGAGTTAAGTTGATTTATAACTTTTTAGCCTAAAAAAATATTCTTAATTTACAACGTAAGTCAAGAAATACAAATCAATTTAAATAATAGTAAAAAGACACACACGATAAAAAATAAATAAATAAATAATATAAAATAAATAACAGTATTAACATAAAAAGAAATATAAATTTTGAAACACATTCAAAAACACAATACCATCAACTATCGTACAGAAACTGAAATGCCGGGTTTACATTGGTAGAGTAAAAGAGCTAGTAACTAGCGCAAGTAACTAGGAACTAGTTACTATCCCTGTGTAAACAGTTGACAATGTGACTAGTAGAGTACTAGCTTCTAGTAATTGGGCTAGGATAGCAGCTAGCTCGTCGACGTATTTACTAGCTACTGTCTTTTCCCCCACTACGCAAAATTGATTCATTTCAAATTGGCGGCAAGCGGTAACCTGTCATAACAAATAGAAAAAACCCATATCAAGTAAGTTACAATTTATTTACATAAATTGCGTAACATTGATTTATTATTTGATGATTTTTGAAATCATCTGTGAAATAACTGCCTTTGATACACGAAAAAGATGTTGTAGACTACAATAACTATTTCCTGTGGCTAGGAAATAAAGCGTTAATTCCAATTTTATTTTTGCTGGAATCGCATCCCTTATTAGAGTATCAGTTCATTGTATTAATGGACTAATTAAATTTAATAGCCTATTAAAATCATCTGGTATCATTCTTAAATACAGTCTGTACTCTTTTTGATCTTCCACGGCTAATTCACGAAATAGAAGGACTGATGCACCATGGGTAGTTCTTCTATCAATCCATTTCTAACCCATTTTCGTTTAGGCTTATATTCTGTACCGATTACTTCAATAAGACAATCAATTATTTCCTCCACAAGAAATGATGTAATTCAAAATACCACTTTTTTAATGGCATCACGCCGGCGACGATGTGTATCCACATTCATAAACTATTTTTTGCAAAAAGATAATTTCACTACAAAATCACAGTGAAGATGTCAAATGTGTTTTGACACTTACTATCCAGAAAATAAGATATGTATGTCAATTGCGTATGAACACCTACTATCCTGAAAATAAGATAGTAGAGTAAAGCGCGTAGTACCTGCGCTAGTTACTAGCTTTGTTACTCTACCAATGTAAACCCGGCAAAAGCCTCAACAAAATGTATTAAGTATTTTGTAAGTATATGTAACATTCTCTATCCAAACTATCCGCCCGCACCTACTTACATATTATGCCAACAGGTTGTAGTTATAAAAAATGTCCCACCACCAGGGCCGACCCGAGAAAAAGCGGGGCCCGGCGCAAGTTGTCGTGCGAGGCCTTCTTTTTCTAAAAAAAAAACACAGTCAAAATATTTGTGTTTTGCAACATTGCACATATTATTTGTACATATTAGTTACATTAATAATTTATGAATAATTATAATTAATATTTAACAAAATAATATAAATAGCTAAAAAGATCTATAAATAATTATTTCATAACGACCACTGCCCATAGAAAACCTATTGTTATGAAATCTCATTCTGAAAACAATACTGAAATCATGACGCGATCCAGGTGCCCATAGAACGTTTTAGCCCGTATGCAAAAGTGCCTTTTTGTGATGCGGATATAATTTCAAACTGTTTAATCGGTATGAAGAAAAAAGTTTAATTAAATCGACTAGGATGGACTGGAGTCAATGAAATAAATCATGCACAAAGGGATTTTCGTATTGTGCCAGTAGGTAGTAGAATTGAGGTAGACCAAAGCTTAGGTGGGTTGCACACAACAGGAGGACAATAACACAAAATCGGAAGGAATGGCGGAAGACGATTGAGACGGCTATGGCCTTAAAGGTCCTTGAGTTGCTGCTCATCTTCATTCTTTCCTAAAAATCCACAAATGTTTTTAAAGCCTAAATTCATTTAATTGAAGGTTTACAGCCTTGCAGAATTATGAACGAACCGTCCGTGTTGTTAACACTTTTCTCTGGTCGAGAGATTTTCATTATAAGGGATATCAAAATTTAATCAGAACGCAATATTGGTGAAAGGAATTTGCTATTACAACTCTGTACCTCCATCACAAACATATTTTCGATGTATGTATGGTAGGTTAGGTATGTATCACGGGTATTAAAATAATTAAATTTGAAACATGTATAAAATAAAGCGCAATTCCTGTTTAGTGGAACCGACGACCAGCGACTAGCGACCATCGACCAGCAACCAGCAACCAACGATCAGCGTCCTCCGCAAATGTAATCAATAAAAGCATATAATATCTAAACAATGGCCATTTCTCATTATCAGCAATCGTGACATGACAATTGCTAATTAACATTTATAGCTTTTTATTATTAAACGCATATCGCGGTACATTACTACATTTTGCACTTTACACAATCTCACTTAGCACCGATTTAAATGTGCAAATAAATGAGTACGTTATGGACAATTAATTACAACTACAATAGCATTTTAGGAAAAATAAGTGCTTTGTTGGATTTTTAGTTAAATTTCTGGTGATCAAAATCTAGGATCATTATAATAAAAAATAATCAAATACAAGTTGGATTTTTGACAAAAGATATTTTTGCAAGCACACATGTATTAAACAATATTTTTTTAAAAAGTTTTTTGTAATTCCAAACGTATTATTTGGTTTTTACATTTATGTATACATCAAATTTTGTCTGTTACGGACTGAAAGCTTTTACCGAAGCTTTTAGGACGTAGATTAAGGAACGAAAAGATTTTTTTTTAATTTGTTTTTATTTTAACACGATTTTAGCCAAAAATATGCTAAAAAAGTTCTTGTCCAGCCACATTTTACCCAAAGGGGTTAAACTAAAAATCTGAAAAAAATATACTTAATACACATTGGTCTGGGCCGGAAATGTACGAGAGGAATTTTTGATCCGATTCCGTTTTTGTAAATATTGCAGTTTTTATGTGACAAAAGTATTTTTTTTTTAATTCATGGCTAAATTATGGCTAATAATGTAATGGCTTTTTTGTATTTATGGCTAAGATAATGTCTGTCTTTTTATGAAATTAAAAATATAATAAAAAAAAAAATTCACAGCTGAGGACCAAATTAATAGAACAAATATTCGTAGACATCTAATATTAAGTTAGCTTCTTACGCTTATTAATTACCTACAAAATCCTGAAATGTGTGAAAATTCACACTTCACATTTTTTATTTTACAATAAAACACAAAAAATTAACAATAAAAATAATTTTCTTGTCACTTTTTAATTGATCTAAAAAATATACGATTTATTAAAAAAGTTATATTTTTTAACCCCCCATAGAATTTAGCAGTGAAGTAGTAAAAATATGCCAAATATATATAAGTATTTATTAATGACAACAAAACAAGAACATTAATATTATTGGTAAAACATCATAAAATATATTTTCCATAAAATAGACAGTCTCAGAAATATTTTAAGTAGTACGATTTCGGCAACCTTCCTCTCTTCAAAAGTTAAGATGCAAATCTGTCATGAAATTATGATATATATGCAAGTATACAAGTTAAATGTCCATTATCCAGATAGTTAATGACAATGATCCCAGTCAGTTATGTTCGAGTAACGCGACAGGACATTACTATGATAGACAAGCGTTGGTCTCGTACGGTACAGCGTGGCACGATAAGATCAGCGTCGTCGCCGTGTATCCAGGAGTCCGGTGGACTCGGAGAGCGGAGTCTACTGACTCAGGAACGCGCCTCGCCAGCAGTCGTGCGTTGCTTCAGCTATATACGAGAAGATTCGTTATCTCGATGGAGCGTCATGGCAACTGCATTTCAGCACATACCACACTTGCATCTTGTATTAATTAAATGCTACACGATTTTAAATATGATATCTTATGTTCTAATGAAAGGAGAATTTTAATTTGTTTCCACGCGAAGAACGTGTACACAATTTAAATCAGAGATGGGAACATTATTACTACTTTGCGATATCCTTAAATTATATATATTGTATCATTTTCCATATTTATCTATAGCTTTTTTACTAGTCTGTTAGAAAACAACAATACTAAAACGGAAACCGGTTTTAAAAAAAGAATCGGTTCCGGGTTTACCCAGTTTTGCATACCCAAGAACCAAGCAATCGGAACCGGATATTCGTCAAATCCAAATGGAGAAAAAAATCTGATTATCCATTTTGAAAATCGAGTATGTGGAACCGGGTAACCGGAACCAGGTTTCCGGGACCGGGCATTCAGAACCGTGTATGCAGAACTAACGGTTACCTAAATGATGAAATAATGGAAATAATAAGAAGAACAAGAAGACTATTTAACGCCATCAGAAGTATATTCCTGGGAAATAAACAAATCCCCACAGAGATGAAAGAAGAGATGTCCAAAATGGTGACAGTACCAATACTCACGTATGCCAGTGAATCGTAGACTACCTCTACTAAACATCAAAGTAAGATCAGAAACATGGAATTGAGATTTTTGAGAAAAATATCGGGAAAGACAAAGATATACCGAATTAGAAACGCGACGTTCAAGGAAGAATTGTAGACGAAACCAGTAGAACATCTAATTCAAGTCAATTGAGATGGCTAGGGCATGTCCAAAGAATTGAAGATGAAAGAATAGCCAAGCAACATTTGAGGCCAATAGGACAATGAGACTAATAGGAAAGAGAAGTGAGGGCGACCAATTAATTATTATTTGGAACGATGAAGTGAGACAAGCGACAGACAGGCGAGGGGTCAAATGGACAGATATTAAAACTTTCACGGCAAATAGAGAGTCTGAAAAGAAATCTGGGAAAGACCACCAGACGATGTACGGTGACTCTCCTTCACAACGCCTTACAGCAAAAGGTAGAAAGGCTTAGAATTAAGGATTAAGAAGAAGTATCCAGAACCGATTATCCAGAACCTGGTATCCAGAACCAGGTTTCCAAAATCGGGTATCCAGAACTGGTTATCTAAATCAGGTATCCGAAAGCGGATATCCGAAACCGAAGATTGTTCGAAGATTACATTCCCGGTTTTACTCGAAAACCGGAACATGAAACACCGGTTTCAGTTCCCAGAACTACTTTTCACTGTTACGTTGTGTTGTAGTTTCAAATAATGCTATAGTTTTAATTAATGGTATATTTTCCATAACTCTTTCTAATTTTTCTTGTTCTGTATCCGTCGCATTCTTCAATTCTTTGTTCTATATTTTACTTGCTCTTGCTCTGCGATTTCTTTTTGACGTTCTTGCTTCGTGATTTTTTATGCTTTCGGTTAGTTACTCATCCTACTTATGTGTCCATACCATTGTACCTGTTCTTCTATTTTCTGTTTCACAAATGTATTGTCTAGATTTTCTGCAAGTTCATGATTCATTCAAATTTAGTGTTCCCTTAAAATTTTCTCTGGGATATTTCAGTGCTTTTTCTTCTGCTCCGCTTTGATTGGGTGATAGTCCATGACTCTGAGCAGTATGTTAATATTGGTACTGTTACTTTTTTGAAAATTTGTGCCTTCGCCTTTTTTTGGTATCTCTCTTTTATTGAGGAAGGATGTTTTCATACTATAGAATAGTCTGCTATAGTGCGTTCAAAGGTGAGTTTGCAGTACAGGGCATATGGAGTAGTTCTTTTTCATACTCTCTAATGGGTTTACACAATGACACTATCCTTTTCTTGCTTGTCGACGTTGCCAGCTCTAAAACGCGCTGATCTGTGAAGACGCAGTATTCTACAAATGGTCATTTGTTTTTGTTGAGTGTTATTTTGAGTTTTATAAGAGTTGATTTTTGTAAATCATACGAGTTTTTCATATTATTATAATTGACACATTTGACACTTTTACAACATTTGGCAACACCGCTCCCATTTTCCATAAGAGCTATACTGCAAACTCACCTTCGAACGCACTATAGCTTTCCTTACTCATTATATTATATTCTTATATTTCAAGTTTTAATTTTCCATTTTGTAAGAAAGTTGTTCTCAGTTATTTGAATTTGTCCATTTGTTCTATCAGTTTTTTTTTTTTTTTCTTTTAATATTTCTAGTTCTGGGTTATGTTACTTCTGCTAATGATTATGCTATTTATGCATTTCTTTTATGATTAGATCTATCATGATGATGAAAATAAAAGGCATAAAATACAACCTTGTCGTAGTCTTTTCTTCGTACTAAATTCCTCGAATTGGACATTTCTTTTGCGTATATTTTTCTTCGTATCGTTATAAAAGCTAGTATACCCCGATGTTTTGCCCCGAAAAAAAAAATCTCGAGAATATCTTGAAAAATTTTATAATTTCTTAATATTTATTTCTTGAACTTACCTTTTCTGCCTCATGCGCCTATCTAGGCGTTGGGAACCTATTATTTATTTATTTATTCTTTTTATTTTTTTTTATATAAAATAAAAAATAATAATAATAAGATACGAAACAAATGCAGAAAAAATCGTTGGGATTTTTATATTTAAATTTTATTGTGACGAAAATTTTGTAAATTATTAAATTTAGTTTAAAAAAATCAGCTGTGGCCACCACGAGACCGACCGCCATCATAAAGTACTTGTATAAAATACATTCTGGCAGCAGAGTAGAAATAACTTGGCCTAATACTTTCTAACAGAGATATTATTTATCATAACCATTACATAAAATATGAAAAAATAGATACTTAGAAAAAATTTCGAAAAATTATTCAAAATTTTTTCGTTTTATCAAAAAATGTCTCAAATAAAAGTCGTTAGATATTGGTTTTGTAGCAATTTTTATTAAATAAATTTTTTCGAAATATTTTTATCTCAAAAATCTTAAAATCAATACGAGTAAACTCCCATTTCTAGCCAACCAATTTTTACCAAAAGTTGAACAATTTGTGCCATTGATGCCAGAAGTTTAGATATGAAGTTCCATGAAAATCCTTCTAGCCGAATTTGCACTGCACGTGTACACAGACGGACAGACGGACGGACGGTCAGACGAAAGGACGGACAAACGGACAGACAGACAGACCGACAGACACCATGCAAAAAATAGTCAAAACGTTAAGTAGGGACATCAATTCGTGGAGATCCATCAAAATCTCGAAATGTCAAAATCGGTATGATCACAATACTTCCCTTATATATGTTGGCGTTACCGACAAAAAAAAAAAAATAAAAAATAAAAAACATTCTAGCAGCAGAGTAGAAATAACCTGTCCTAATATTTTTTACAGATATATTATTTATCACGACCATGGAAACGTTACATATAAGTATGAAAAATTTCGAAAATTTTTCATAAATTTTTCGTTTTACCAAAAAATATCTCGTATAAAAGTTGTTAGTTATTTCTTTTATAGCATCTTTTGTTAAATAGATTTTTTCGAAATATTTTTCTGTTGCTAAATATTCGCAAAAAAATCATAAAATCGACACGAGTAAATACCCATTTCTAGTCAACCGATTTTTACCAAAAGTTGATCAACTCGTTGATGTCAAAAGCTTAAATATGCAGTTTCATAAAAATCCTTTTAGCCGAATCTGCTCTGTACGTGTACACAGACAGACAGACAGACACACGGACGGACGGACGGACGGACAGACGGACAAACGGACGGACGGACAGACGGGCAGACAGACCGACAGACATCATGCTAAAAATAGTCAAAACGTTATGTAGCTCAATTCGAGGAGATCCATCGAAATCTCGAAATGTCAAAATCGGTATTATCACAATACCTCCCTTATATAGGTTGGCAGTCGGTAAAAATTAAATGAAAGTATTAAGTATTCAAATAACGAATAAAAATGATTATCAAATAACTATTGATTCTGATGTGATTATAGAAAAATATCGTCCTAGACATCCAATAATCTGTTGTTGGCTTCTTACACTTATTAAATACCTACAACACCCTAAAATGTGTAAAAATTCACACTTCACATCAATTTTGTTAAATATTGAAGTGGTTCTCTTCTGAAAACAATTGGGAGCCTGATATAGAAGATAAATTAAAAACCTGCAAGCATTTGTTTTTTTACCGTGTCTACTCATTATATTTAGTTATACCATTAATTTAACGTAAAAATATAACTCAATTACTCCTAAATTATTGTTAAAAGAAATAATGCTCTTCATCCAATTAACACAAAGGATATCTATAAAATCTTGTGAAAGCCCAAGCCGGTATTCACCCATCGTTTCAGATCAATATTGTCAGCATTATAGGATGAGATTTAATTGCAATATTGTGAGGGGCCGATAAGATCATTCGTGCTGCGGCCAGCACATCTCTTATATGAGTAAGAATGTAGCGGAATGACCCTAACAGATACCTATAACACCCCAGCACCACTGGGACACTCGTAATTGTTGACTTATAGACCTACCGGTCACTTTGTTACGTCATACCAATGACTTCACCCCTGCGATCTTCCGACTTGCCCGATGTCCGCATTGGCGTACATCAAAATTTCATAACATTTAGCTTCTATAGTCTGTTCACTGTTTACGGATTTAGTTGAAAGGGGATTTCTTTGACCACTTACAACCATATTAATAGTATTTTTGTTACATTACTTCAGATTTCTTATAGGTAGGACGCGTTAAGTGCGAAATCGAATAGTGCTTAATTCGATTTAGTAAAATTATAGTTAATGCTGGATTTCTTCGAATTTGATTTTATATAGAGATTTCCAGCTAAGAGACACTTCATCTGGTAAGTGTTTAATGAACTAACCCAGAGTACTAATCGTTCGCTCTCAGGTGCCTACAGACGATGTGTCTAACGTTGGCCAACGCTGGTACCAACGTTAGATGTAACATTTAGCATTGTTGGACAATTATATATGCGTAGCATATACATCGTCAATATTGATTATCGTTGATTATGCGCTTGCGTTTGCTAAGTGCAAAAATAGCGAACATGGGCCAACGTTAGTAAAATGGCATCTGATAGTGAAATTGAGGTTATGATCGTAGATTCGAACTTGCTTTTGAAATTGAAATGAGATTAAATGTATAAGAAATTACTTTTTACTTTAAGTAGACTTCATAATGAAGCAAAAATGTTTATAACAATTGACGTCATATAATATAGACGCAGCACGCTCTATGTCTTAGCATTGTTTGTTATGAAGCCAAGACCCTGTGGAGACGAAAGGGAGATTTGCCCCGAGGAGTATAACAATTTGCCTAATTTACATTTATGTTATTCAGCTATTGCTAAGAAAAACGCCGGCGCTGTATTGAGTTTATGATTGTTTTGTTATGTTTTTTTTTCTATTTTACTATTTTACCTTTTCATCATCTTTTAACTTTTAATAATATTGCCGTAAATTGCATTTTAAGAGTTGCGAGCTGTATTTCAACTACGTGGTATTTTAAATATGGTACTAAAAAGTAATGTTTAATTAAAATGTAGTTTTTTCTTCAGTACTTCGAATACATCAGAAAAGTATTTTACCCAGCGTTGATTATAGATATACATCTTTATAATTTTTCATTTAAATTTTAATTTATCATGGAATAAATGATGTAATATATGCCCGTTTTAAATTTAGAAAGTGTCTGAAGCATTGATTTACAATATGATCGAGAAAAAAGGTGTCTAGATAGACATGGAATCATTTATTTTTATATTAACAGAATTGTCCACTTAACATTTTAAATTCAGGGCCTACTAAACTTTTTTTTCGATCATATTATATTTTAAATGTATGTAATTTAGAAACCTACTAATTATCTTAAATATATACTAATAAATTCAGGTTAATTTAATATTATTTATGAAATTTATTTTATTAAAATTTGCAGTTTACAGTATTAAAAAAATATATTTTTACTTTCAATTTTTATCGGCAAAACATTGATGTATGCAAATTGTACAACTGCTCGGGGCAGCCCCCGTTTCCCCGCTTAAAGAGGTGTTTCATAACAACTCGTCCTCGTTCAGTCTCTATATGTTATACTACCTCATTAGTTATAACATTCCTTTTGAGCACCACAATCTCGACTGATGTGATGAAAAATGAGTGCGCGTCGTGTGTCCGATAGCGACCTGCGTATGCAAGTCTACACCAAGGTTGGTCAACTCCTTTGATGTGATAAGAATACCGCCTCGGAAGCTAACGTCGGCCAGCGCCAATCCCAACGTACGTTGGCTGTGAGTTGGGATGTTTTGCCCATACATACGATACGCGGAACTAGATACATGTAAACATTAGCCGTGACTTGCTACACCGTCTGTAGGTGCCTTTAGTCATATTGTTTTAATAGTTTATTCGAGTTTTCTAGGTATGACCAAAAAAACCTTACAACTTCAGTCATGTGTCTGTCTGTTTGTCTGTCTATCTATTCAGTAGAAATTGTAGCGAGACGGTTGAAAATGTACAACTCTTTGACCCACATATAAGAGAAATATAGAGAATTCAAAAAAATACGTAGTGGGAAAAATATAAATAAATATGTATTTATCATAAAAAAAATCCATAGATAACCTAACAAAATTTTATTTTCGAAAAGTCAAATATTTTTATGGAATTTACGTCAAAAATATGTTCAAAAATTTTGACCCCCACCTTATTTCCCAGAAGAGTTAATATAAAATGTTTAATATGTAATGTTTTTTTATTAACTATATAGTTAAATAAATATATATTATTATTATTATTATTATTATTATTATTAAAATTCTGAAAAAATTCTGAATAGTGTAGATCAGGGGTTCTTAAACTTATGTAGTCCGAGGACCCCCTCTTGAACAACATTTTTTACGGACCCCATCCCAACGCTAGGTATTTGCCCAACCTCATAGGCACTACGTTGTAATAAATATTGGTAAAAATGTATCGCTGGTTATTTTAATAAATGGTCTTGTGCACTTATAGAGGAACATTTATTAGCATATAGAATAAAAAACATAAAATTAATAAAAATAGTAGTAAAAAGAATAAAAAAAGTTACAAATTATAATACGTTAAACTCATACAAACATTTCTTGGTTAAAATAGATCTTATTATAATATGTTTTCTGTAAATAATTTGCAGTTGAATAAAAATAATTAAATTTTTACTAATTATTGTTTAGTTATGTTAATAACTAGTTAGATAACAACAAATACAAAAAGTCTTGACCATGTAGGATTTTTATTTAATGATTTGAATAAAAGCGAAAAGTTGGGGGATGTAAAGTTAATGCCAAAATTGTTTCGCAGACCACACTGTAAGAACCGCTGGTGTAAATTGATAGAAACCGTAATAGCTCAACCGGAATCTTTGACTAAGTTATTATTTCGAAATATATCGATTTTTATGTGTCGAAAAAAATAATTTTTTGTTTAATGTTATCGTGTGGCATCAAAAGAAAGCCCTTAAGACGTAGATTAAAAAACAAAAAATAGCTTTTTTAGTTTCTTTATTTTAATTCGCTTTTAGCTAAAGATATGCTAAAAAATCTCTTGTTCCACACCTTATAACTAAGTGGAGTTGATCTAAAAATCTGAAAAAATACTGAGTAATACACATTAATGTGAACCGAAATAGTGCCGCAAGAAATTTTGATCTGATAATTATTTCGAAAGTTAATTTAATTTTTTACAACACCGAGATTACAATATTTATCTGACTGACTGAAAAACTGGATAGTTATAGCTGGGTCTTGATGCGAGTGTATCTCAAGTATGGCTATAAGTCTCTAGAGGCAAGCACGTGGAATATTCTTTTAAAATTTATCGAAATTTATGTTTATTAATACTTACCCACAATTTGTTATCTCTTAGTATAAATACCTACAAAACCCTGAAATGTGTGAAAATTTACATTTCACATAATTTTTTTATATTATTGTTTTTGTTAAATTTTATTACACTCTACAAAAACGGATAAATCTTTTGTTGTGTACCTATTATGCAGTACGTTAAAAAAGGGGTTGCGATAATTCCTCAGACTAATTTCCTCCCACTTCATACAATGTTAAATTACTCACAAACTTGGAAACGAGGAAGTTGTGAAACACCGTAAAGCTTAAAACTGATAGTGCATTGAGTTATTTAAGTAGTTTAAATAGTTTTACACCATTTAATAAAAAATGATAATAAAGCAGACTAGAGGATAATAAAGCAGATGCTATATTTCACGAGGATGAAGTTTACCACCCGCGTTGTAGGCGAAGGTTATAGACAATTTCTTCAAATAATATTTTCAATTTTTTATCAAGTGTCGAAATTTCTACGAGTGGGACTGTGTTAAGTTTTCTTATTGTTAATTTGACCAAACCATATCTGATCACTAAAGTTAGGATGTACTAATGTCTTCAACTATATTTAATATGTCTTCGTAGTCGTAATTTTAAATGTAAAATTTGGCATGTTAAATTCTTTTTACCGACCGCCAACATATATAAGGGCGGTATTGTGATCATACCGATTTTGACATTTCGAGATTTCAATGGATCTCCACGAATTGAGGTCCGTACATAACGTTTTGACTATTTTTAGCATGATGTCTGTCGGTCTGTCTGTTTGTCCATCTGTCCGTCCGTCCGTCTGTCCGTCTGTCTGTTTGTCTGTGTAAACGTGCAGAGCAAATTCGGCTAAAATGATTTTTATGAAACTGCATATTTAAGCTATTGACATCAATGGCACGAGTTGATCAACTTTTGGTAAAAATCGGTTGACTAGAAATGGGATATATATATATATATATATATATATATATATATATATATATATATAAATAAAACACTATCTTGTATATTCGTCAATTTATTAAAACGGTAATTAAAACATTACAGATACGCTTCAATATATATTTATATATTAATATTCTGCTACTCTGTAAGAGTAACCGCTTTCACTGTTTTTTTCCCACAATATTTGATTTTATTTTTTACACACAATAATATAGTAATATTTTTTTAACAAATTTTATGAAAGACCAACTCTTCTGATAAGTTCGTCGTACATTTATTTTTACGTTTCGTTCGCCGTATTTTCCATTGCTGGTAAAATTTGCATTATTTGTTTAATAAACTACTTGACAAGTAACATTGACAAATAACGTTGACAGTTATGTTTATATTGAATTTCAAAATTTCCCCACCAAATATTCAATTTCCATCCCAGCAAACATTCAACTAACGGCCGAATGCTGGCAAACTGCTTTTATGCTGGTAAATTACTGGCACCAAAAGTAAGTGCAACGCCAGTATTAATAATGTACTTCACATTTGTATTTCGCATTCCGCCTATACGACGTACTTTACCAGCATTTTATAAGCACTCTTCTTCACTCATACTTTTTACTTAAAACCATCAGAAATAAATCTTGCAACTAATGCGATTATTTTGCACTTTACCGTTGCTGGGCCGGCAACTGATACATCAATGGGCCAGTAACGGCCACGGGGACACCGGGGTACTGGCCCATTACTTTCAATGCCGGGGAGTATGTGCTTTACCAGTACTGGCCCGTATAAAAATGTTTGCTGGGATATTACCAACTTTGCGAATTTATCACATCAGTTGGCTTAAACAAGTATTTTTTTATTTTTAACTGTGCAACATCTGGCGCTTAAGTATTTGGTTTAAACTAAAGTTTAAGGTTTAGCTAAAGTCATACTTAAGTGGTAACTGTGCAACTGGGCCTAAGAGATTTAGACCTACAATATACCTCTCCCTGCTGATCAGATCACTATTTTATTTGAATTAGTTTAGCAATTAAAATATGACGTAGTATAATTGTAATCAGGTTTAGACAAAATATTTCGTATATTTATTTAATTTAAACAATTACAATTTATAAACATAATGAAACAAAACAAATTAAAATCGCACGTGCGATCAATTTCAAATACCTATCACAGTATATACTAAAAACAACTAATATAAAAATTATTCTGCTCTTGTTCTTCAAAAAAATGCAATATGTAATTTGTAATCGTTTGTCGGTTCAAGTTTTCCAACCACGTCAATGGTTGAATGTATGTTTGTATATATGTATGTATGTATGTGTTCAGTGTAGAGAACAGTGTAACATTACTAGTATACCTTATATTTGATGTGCTGAACTATACGTGCCAGTGGACGTCATAAGGGACCTCACATAAGGTATAATTTTCCAAGGACATAAAGAGAATACGCTGATGTCCAGCTTCGGATCCGGGCGAAATCCCACGGGAACCTTAAAGAAATTGCCGATGTAGAGTCCCGATTTGTTACATCGTGAATGTTACCGATCTGTCTAAAAAGATCTTCCGCTGAATCCCGTGTATCGCGTATGGTGTATGGTTGAAACGCTAGCTCTCGCTCTAGTATTGAGGATTGTGGTTTCTATATAGAGATGATACTGTCAGCATCTCGAGCCAATATAGCTGCAAACATAACAATAGTCGTACGATTATATGTCCAACAAGGAAACATCTTCGGATTATAACACTGATAACTTTTGTTTTAGATACTGTTCGTGCATTTCAAAATTCTCAACAATACGCAGGAGGGGTTTACATTAACTTTTGATCATAAGAATTGTCTGCCACTGAATATATTCATATTCTATTGTTTTATAAATTTTTGAAATTGATTTGAAGGGACAATTTTCACATGCTGCAGGACTTAGTAGGTAAGAAGTAAATGAGTCCTTAATCAATTAATTCATTTTTTACGGTTTCGTAGGTATGAGCAAAAATCCCTTATACCGTCATTCCTGTAGAATAAATCATTTACAGTAGTGAAATATTTATAAATTTAAACTTTTTTAACAGAGAAATTCGTTTCTGAAATTGAAAAAAATGAAGCCGTTTATATTTCATATTAATTTAAAAAAGACTTGAATACGAACCAAATGCAGAAAAAAACGCTGGGATTTTTTAGTTTAAATTTTATTGTGATGAAATTATCGCAAATTATTTAAATTTTGTTTTAAAAACTGAAGCTCTTAGTACTCAAATAACGAATAAAAAATTAATATCAAAAAACTATTGAGTTTGATACAAAACTTTGAACAAATATTTCTAGCCATCCAGCATTATGTTTACTTCTTACACTTATTATATATATACATACAAATCCCTGAAATATGTGAAAATTCACACTTCATATACATTTTTTAATATGTAGCCAAAATTATCAGGTCGTCAAGGATGAAATTTGTAGTTAATAATATTGCCAACTTTAACAGCTTATTATTTGACATTGGCTTAATATTTTATCGTTCTGTTTTTTTTTTTTTGGAAAGTTATGCATCACGCCTATTTAAAGAAATCATTGTATGCTCTAAAAAATATCAAAAACCTCTTTTACAAATTAATTTTATTGAAAATGGAACGGTCGGAAATTCGCACTATTATGAAGTATGAGTTCTTACGTGGAACTACAGCATCGCAGACCGCGCGAATCATTAATAGTGTATTTGGCTCTAGTGTTACTACGCAGCAGACATGCGGCCCAATTCGTAGTAAGCAAGTTGCTACGAAAAAGTTACAATAAAAGTTGCTAAATACAAGGTCAGTAACTTTTTTAGCAACTTTCACGAAATCCGTATTCTGTAAGAAAAAAGTTACTAGTAAAGCAACTAGTTACTATGAAATTAGTAACTAGTTGCTAAAACCAACTACTGTTGTCAGGGTGGATAGTGTGATTGCTTGTCATATTGATGCAGTAGTCGGATTGAGTATCATTCGTAATGTTTTGAATATTGTTAATCTTTAATATTGTTATATTTAATTACTAGTTTTTTTGTCTAAAATTTAACTAACAGTCACTTCCATTTGTTTTTTTTAAATTATAATATTAATTTTTTTTCCTGTTTTCCCATCTTTCTGTATTTTTCAAGTACAAAATATTTTGTCAATGTTATTTTTGCAATTTCACCATCCTTGGTGATGACTGATGTACACTGCAGGCCAAAAGTTTCCGGACAAGAAAAATATTTATAATATTTTAGTTAAAAGTCAAGTACAAAGGTACTAATAATGTTTTAATATTTTTTTTTTTACTTCTGGTTATAATATATTTAGTATAGAAAACATGTTGACATAATATAGAGATAAATAAGCAAAAGAAAAACACATAATCACTAAACTTTCTTTTCGTCAAAAAACGAGCCCTTTGATTCTAAAAGTTTTTTTGTAATTTTTGGCAATCGATCGATTAATTTTTGAATGGTTTCTGCAGAAATTGCACCCCATGACTCCTTTAAGATATTCCATAACTGATTTTTGGACGTTGGACATTTTTTTCGAACATTTCTATCAAGTTCCTCCCATAGTAACTCGATTGGGTTTAAATCGGGAAATTGAGCTGGCCAGTTCATATTTTTTAGGATTCCTATGGCTTCTTGTTCTTGAATATAGTCGCGACATAATCTAGAACTATGTTTTGGATCATTATCCTGCATGAACACAAATCCAGGACCAATTAATCGTAAGCCAGATGGAACAGCATTTTCTTCTAATATTTTTTTATAATGTTCTTTTCTCATTATGCTGTTAATATTCACAAGATCTCCAGTGCCAGTTGAAGAAAAACATACCCACACCATCACAGACCCACCTCCATGTTTCACTGTTGGAACTACACACTGTGGATCCATCTTATCTTTCGCTGTTCTTCTCACATAGACACGTCTTCGGTTACCGAAAACTTCAAATTTGGACTCATCTGTCCACAATACATTTTCCAATCTTCTTTTGTTCACAACTTGTATTTTTGGGCCCACTCTAACCTTTTTTTCTTATTTGCTTGCCTAAGCAGAGGTTTCTTTACAGCAACACGACCAAAAAGCCCTGCTTCTCTGAGACGTCGTTTTGTCGTATTTACAGATATTGCCTTTGAATGACTTTCATTAAACTGGGCGGTAATTTCGGGGGCTGTCAGTCTTCTATTACGTTTACTTAAAATACAATTGTCTTATCTTCACTTCATGTTGTGGTTTTAGGTCTTCCTGCTCTTTTTTTATCCGTAAAACTACCAGTTTCTTTCCAACGTTTGACAGTATCTTGAACAGTACTTTTTGGAACTTTCAAATTTTTCGAAATATCACGAATATTGTAACCTTCTTTGTGGAGAGTTATAATTTCAGAACGCTTTACAATAGTTAAATTGGATTTTCTAACCATTTTATTAATAATTTGTTGAAATTTATTTGAAATGAATTTTCAATCCAATTCTACGTCTAATCTTCACTATACTAAGTTATAACTGACGTAAACTAAATGAATATAGGTTCAAATCATCACAGTTTATCATATTTAAAATATTTACATTATTTCTTAAGTGATACTCACGTTAAAAGTAATGTTGATAAAAAAATGCTGACAGCGGACGATATCTATAATAATAATAATAATAATAAACATTTCGCTAAGTAGGCATATTTTGTATTTATCGTTCATCATTTCGTTCAAACTTTCTCTAGAGTCTTATAAAATGACCATTGAATTGTTTTATAAATATCTTTCAATTGATTTACAAGAATATATATATTTTTTTGGTATTTTAATGCAAAATTATATCTTGTCCGGAAACTTTTGGCCGGCAGTGTACATGTTGTTAGAATGACGTTTAACTAACATAGGTAAATTAATTTTATATTTATATAAGATAGTTACTTTATTGTATATTGTTGTTATAGCACCTGAAGAAGCCAACAATGTTGTTGGCGAAACGTTGTGCTGTTTAAATAAACGCTTCTTGTCCAAAAAGCTGAATGAAATTATTTCCTAACTCTACTATTATACAAATTGGATGTTAAATAACTATAATAATAATTTTTATATTAACTTCATTATAACAATTTGAATATTACTATTCTTGTCGCCTCATACAAATCCAATCTATTAAATCTATGCAAATTATAAATGCATAAGATTTAAAATGCATCAGAGCTGTTGGTGACGTTTTCAACGTGCTCTCTGTTTTATCATAATAATACTTCGTGCTTCACATAGTTCATGCGAGCTCAGACCCGTCTATTTGTGAGAACGACAAATTGTCTTTCTCACAATGTCTTTTGTTCAATTAATTTATATTCCATTTGGAGAAATGCATTATTTGATTATTTTTTAAAACTCGAGCATAGTTGCACAACGAATTTCTCCACATGTGGAATACTAATATCACCATATACATTTTAATCTGAAAATAATATAAAGTTTACCATATGAGTTTATGAGTTTATTATGAGTTTAAACGAGTTTATCATTAGATTATTAAGAGTTTATGTGAGTTTATCATATGAACAGACTGTCAGACGTCAGACGGAACGCTCATCAAATTGATATTAGGTACGTATTTACGTATGATACAGTGAATTTCTTTTTCCTGCAATATAGGTTTTATCGTTACTATGGTAATTGAAATCTGACAGCAATGTAAAATTGCGTTTCTTTTAATTTGCAACATTGGCGATTAAGTGTAGGGGAGGGCGGGGCACATTCGTACACTTTTTTTCAATTGGTTACATATCCTAAATGACAACATTTATCACTAAAATAAATATACTATAGGATACTTTGATTAATAGACTATATAATTATATATGATTTTTACATATTTAAAGTAACACTTTTGTGAAAAAAAAATTTTTCTGAACCCTTGCATTTGTCCGAATGTGCCTCACCATGGGGCACATTCGAATTGGGTTGGGGCACATTAGGACAACAATGAATATTAATATAATAAATAAATATTAAACATAGAAAATAGAAAAAAACATTTATTTAGTAAATATTTTTATTACTTAATATTATATTCAAGAAAATCAACGGGAAATTTCATATACGAGGACAGTCTCGATGAACCTGCTAGCGATGTTGGTTCAGGTAGTTTTAACAATATCGCGTCTATGAATTATAGAAATGTCATCATTTTGAGGATAATAAAAACCAGTCTTATTTTTTTCCTACGTAATGCATGATTGTTTTTTTTTTTTTTTTTTGTTGGAAATATGACCAGCAAATGGTTACCCAACTCAATAATATCTTCATCTAATAATTTTTTTATGTTATTAATATCATCATATTCAACTTCTGGATCAGAGGTATCATTTTTATTTAACTTTTTGTAAATTTCTTCTTTTTCATTAAATTAGTTTTATTTTTAAATTTTGTATCGTTTCCTAATTTCCTCTTTATATGCTTTAATTTTTCTGCCTGTTCTACTTCTAGTTCTTCTATTCTATTTTTTTCTGGTGTTTCTATCAGTTTTTCTTTTATAGTTTCGAACCATCCTATGGATGAATTAAATAATGTTGTATTTAAATAAAATAACAATCCATAAGCATGTAACACATGGGGTACATTCGGACAGTATGAATGTACCCCACTAGTATGTGTCCGAATGTGCCCCATTGTAAGATTTAAACTTTAAACAGCAAATATAAATATAAGTTATGATTGTAAACCAAATATTTTAGGTTATATTATATAGGATAGAACATACTTTAATAGTATTAAGAAAGTTTTTCCTTTACATTCAAAGCTTACAAATAGAATTAAAAATACTTACTTTTGTGGTATGAAAACAAATTTCTTTAAATATTTATTTAGCCAAACGATATTTTCTCACGATACTTTGAAAATAAACTGACACTGATTGTAGAAGTATTTTGTAGAAAATACACAAATTTGCGGCAACGTTAGCACCGTAAATTCAAACTGTCCCTATCTGCCCCATGTCCGAATGTGCCCCGCACTCCCCTATATTTTTCATTAAAAAAAATGTACACAAGTGAAGAAAAAATCATGCTTGTACAATTCTCAGATGAGTTTGAAAGAAGTTTCTGCTATGTTCAGTGCTACTTATCCGAATCGTCCTATACCGAATCCCTCTACAATATCGAGGCTTGTTACCAAATTTAAACGCCATGGATGCCTGAACTTGAATCATACAAGAAGGAAACGAACATCAACTATACTGACTGAAGAAAAGAAATTAGAAATTGCTTTAAAATTTGAAAGTAATAACTGTACATCTACTAAATTAATCGCTCAAACCGTATCTGTGAGTAAGTCTGTAAATACTTTTAAAGGTGAAAAATACCGGTCTTACAAATTTCCAAATCATCAAGAACTTTTAGAGAGAGATGCGGCAGTGAGGATGGACTTTTGCTTTAATATTTTAGAAAAATTGATGTGAAGTGTGAATATTCACACATTTCAGGGTTTCGCAGGTATATAATAAGTGAAGGCGGTATGCTGAGTGTGTAGGACAAATTTTACTTTGTAGTAATCACGGCACAATGAACGATATTTTTAAAATAATTTATCGTCTGTTAATCATATAATAAGACTGGTTATTAAATTTACGCTCATAAAAATTAAATACAACATTTGTCAAAATATAACTAGAATTTTGACAAAATAATTTCAACATAATAAAAATGCAAAAAAAAAAAACAGAAAAAATAAATTTCACTCCGGTGGTACTCGAACTCGAAACCCTTCGTTTTCCAACCAGTTTAAGAGTGCTCTAATGCATGTAGCCATCGCGCCATGCATGTGAGTGTCTTACAATGGTATAACTTTTGTACTTTGTGAACCAAAAACCACAAAAAATGCGTTATTTTCCAAAAACATAATCTGATCAAAAATTCCTGTTGTACTATTTCGGTTCACACCAATATACATTACTTAGAATTTTTTTAGATTTTTAGTTTAAACCATCTGGGCTACAGGGTGTGGGATAAAATTTTTTTTGCACATTTTTGGCAAAAATCACATCAAAATAATTTATTTTGCAAAAATAAAAATTTGATTGTTAATCCACGTACTAAGGGCTTTCATTTGATACCCTACTCAGAATTTAAAAAAAATATTTTTGTTTTCGATGAGCACATATTTGTTTATATTTTTAGGGGGGTATGTTTTTTAGATGTTTTAGTATTTTTCCTATGTGCGGGTCAAATAGTTGTATAAGCATGCCAAATTTCAACTCTCTAGGTTTAGCCGTTTGGCTACAATTTTTACCGAACAGACAGACAGACAGACAGACAGACAGACAGACAGACAGACAGACAGACAGACAGACAGACAGACGACAAAATGACGGTATAAGGGTTTTTTGGTCATACCTACAAAACCCTAAAAAATTAATACCAACCCTATTATGCTCCAAATAATTTTATTTACCGACAAAGCAACTTTTAATTGAAAAGATGAGGTGCACCGCCAAAATTTTAGGTGTTGGAGTCGAGAAAATTTACATTTATTTAATGCTTCACGTACGCAAAGGCCGAAAAAATTAAATATGTGGGCAGTCATAAGAACACACATAATACGACTCTTTTTCATTGATGGTAACCTCAATGTGGATAAATATTTGGCCTTATTACAAAATCACATAGTACCTGCTTTAAGAAATTTAAATTTTGCTGGTCAAATATTGTACCAGCAAGATAAAGCTCAAGTGCACTATTCCAAACGAGTAAGGGACTTGGACACGGAATTTCCCAACAGTTGGATTGGGAGAGAAGGGTATCTTAAAGCAAAAGTATATGATGTTCTCCATCATAAGTAAGAAGCATCTATGTAACTTACAAGCTTTGTCATGTCTACAATATAATACATGCTTAATTTTTGTCAATCTCCTTTAGGTGTTAGCTTCTAACATTATGAGATACGACCACGATTTTAATATTCATTTTGTTTCTCTAGTTGAGACACAAAGATATTTATATGATTATTCTTGCGGAGAACGCAGTAATTGAAATGAACGTATTGTTAAAGAGCTTCCAGAATCAAATAAGTTTTGTAGTTATACCAGTTATTTTTACAGAATAATTGGTGCAATAATCAAATACTAGAATTGATGCTCAAGAAAACGACAATATTGATCGTTAAGTAAACATAAGTATGACATTTGCATGAAGGTAAACATCTTGAAGTCTGGCTGTGTGTGGAAACGAACGTATTTCACCTAAATGGATAATCAAAATATTGTTCTTGCAATACTTACAGATGCGCAAATCAAACGAGAAAAGGAAAACTTTATATATGAAGCAAATAATTTATTAAATTACCAAATAAGTAATCTTTTAGAGCGAATAATTGAATTGTATGCACATTTTAATTTAAATTTTAACAATACATATTAAATTATATAGGCTTATATTTTAGGACACAAAATGATAAAATACCTAAAAGCAAAAATTATTTAAAATCAGTAATACCAAAGTTTAAATCTAATACATTTAAAAACCAAATGTAAACTAATACCCTTTTCACACTAGATCTTTAAGACGAGTGAACTTAAAGTTCACCGATGTTTAAGATCGGTATGCTTTCACACTTGATGTTTAAATCTCTGGTGCTGTCATCAGCTACAGTAATTTTGTCCTTAAGTTACCGTCATGAAATTACCAGTTTTGAACTGTCTGCGCAGACGCACATTTTGAATTATTATAAACAATTAAGGATATTTCATTTCATTCTACAATAAAGGCACTACAATAAAGAATATATTACACCTGTATTAACATATAAGTCGAAACATTTTATCTCAATTATTGTAGCTCTGTATTTTATTAAACACATTATTAAAATAAATAATTTTATTATAACAATAAGTATAAACTTCTTATAACGTCGATATAATACAGTATTCTTGTTTATGATAATATAAAATGTTGACAGCACAAATTCAAGGAGTATTTTTTAGGATTTTGTAGGTATGACCAAAAAACCCTTATACTGTCATTTTGTCGTCTGTCTGTCTGTCTGTCTGTCTGTCTGTCTGTCTGTCTGTCTGTCTGTCTGTCTGTCTGTCTGTCTGTCTGTCTGTCTGTCTGTCTGTCTGTCTGTCTGTTCGGTAAAAATTGTAGCCAAACGGCTAAACCTAGAGAGTTGAAATTTGGCATGCTTATACAACTCTTTGACCCGCACATAGGAAAAATACTAAAACATCTAAAAAACATATCCCCCTAAAAATATAAACAAATATGTGCTCATCGAAAAAAAAAATACTTTTTTTAAATTCTGATTAGGGTATCAAGCCCTTGGTACGTGGATTAACGATCAAATTTTTATTTTTGCAAAATAAATTATTGTGAAGCGATATTTGCTAAAATTGTGCAAAAAAAATGTTGTCCCACACCCTGTAGCCCAGATGGTTTAAACTAAAAATCTGAAAAAATTCTAAGTAATGTACATTGGTGTGAACCGGAATAGTACAACAGGAATTTTTGATCATATTATGTTTTTGGAAAAAAAAGCATTTTTTGTGTTTTTTTGCTAATAATGTTGAAAACTTATAGTTATATAACACGTTAAACAGTAACGTGTATCTTGGTGCAGTGGCTACGATACTCGAATTCTGCCCAAGTAAATGAGTTCGAATCCTACGAGATGAGACAATATTGTTTTTTATTTATTTTTTTTGCATTTTTATATTGTTTAAATTATTTTTTCAAAATTCTAGTTATATTTTGGCAAATGTTGCATTTAATTTTTAAAAGCGTAATTTTAATAACCAGTGGAAATTGTTGAAATTATAATTTAATTCTATATTTGAATGTACACGAAATCAAAGAGGAGGAGCTATGACTAAAAACAACCAATGGAAGCCATAGGCGCAATTTTCAAAATCTTAATGAACCTTGATGCATAAAAAAAATACTGCACATCTTTAGAAACTTAAATAATGGTAATAGGCATTCGAATTAAAATTCATAAAAAAATATTTTGACATAAAATTTGTTTTGGCATCCCAAATAATCATCATTCACTTACTAAATACCTGCAAAACCCTGAAATGTGTGAAAATTCACACTTCACATCAATTTTTTATAATAGAATTTAAGTTGGCAATGCGGACGAAGTTTAAGACGCAGATCTCTGTCTTAAACATCGCTTGTATTTAACCGAGGCCATACGGTTTCACATTAGCGTCTAATGATACATTCACTTTAACATCCGATCTTAAAGATCTAGTGTGAAAAGGGTATAAGGGAACTACACTCAAATAATTTTTCACCCCCACCACACTTATTCATTCCAGTGGTTTTCCCCAAATCATCGAATAAGTAGAAGAAATAGAATAAGAATATTGTCGCAATAAAACGCGTAGTCTGATTAAACTCAAACCAGAACTGCCACATCAAAACGCACCCATAGTACACTAATATTCAATGTTAAATCCAAGATTTTTCTGGGAGGGGGCTATATGAGTAACCTACTTTAGAGTAGGTTAAGCTTTTTTTTTCTCTGGGTAGGAGGTATTTGTCACCCGGGGGGGGGATCTCCTCGGGTACACCCTTGGATTCAATACTACTAATATTGATAAAAACATAAAATGTAGGTACGCGGTAGAAATACCATAACGCTCATAAAGTATTTTGTTGTTAAATATTTTATTGAAGATATAAATCCAGAGAAAATAAAACCATTTTAAATTTTGCTAAACCTCTAACGTCAACTCGTGAAATTTAAAACGAAAATATAAACATCTTGTCCGTGATCGAATTTGGTGTCAGTGGGAACTGTATATATATACCGCAAACATACAGGGTTGTACTAACAATTTCTTAAACAGGAGGATTCAATTTATTATAAAATTTTAATATCAATGGCGTAACATCAAAGCTCTATATCTGAAATTTCCATGGAGAAACATTATCACTCTTTTTTTGGTCCTCATTTCAATTTGTCTTCATATTTTTTTCCCCACTCAGATCCATCTTTCCTCTTTTTATCAGCATTCTAATCCGTCTTCCTTTTTTTTTTGTCATTACTCCCATCCATCTTCTTGGTTTTCTTGTCACCATTCCGACCCGACTTTCTTTTTTCTTTACCAAAAGGGGCTGTTCATATTCCTCGCACAAGACGCCAAGTTGGCTTGCCACTGTACTGGTTCCATGGATGTAATTCTGATCCGTTTCCTCAGGTTAATAAATCAAAACATATTTTTTCTTGGGCCTCTTTTTCTATAATTTTTTTAATTTTACAATATTTTGCTCCTTCCTGATCACATATTAAATATTCTAACTTCGTTTTCTTTATGACCTACAATCTACGTGGTCAAAAAATCTACGTGGACAAAATGATCCAGATTATGAGCTGCGCTTTAAAACGACGCGGTCTGTTAATGAAATAATGTCCTACTACTCAAGCTAGTAACGTACTGTTAAATAACTACTTCTGATGTTATTCCGTTTAGTGCTTTAATACTTATATACCAAATTTTGGCTAACAGTTACACCCCGGTATCGAAAACAGCTCTCTCATTCTGAGCATTCAAGTTGTGGAGTAGTAAACGGATCATTAGTTGGGTCATGAGATGGTCCACTGGATCTGGATCTTGGATACTCTTCACTTCGGAATTTTCACCTTCCGATACTAAACAGTCAGCTCAGGGGTCGACTCAGAATGGATAATTTAATACTTAAAATAAGTACCTGGTTATATAGGAATAAGAGGATGTGTCGTATGTCACACTTTTCACACAAGTGCGGAAAAAATAAAGATGAGATAAAAAGTGAGAGTCAGACGATTACAGTGAATAGAACACGACCAAATAGTTTTCTTTACGCCGCATTATTACCCAAAGTAGTTGAACTGAAAATCTAAAAAATTTTTAATTAGGTACCTACATAACGTACAATGATGAAAACCTTTTTTTAAATTTCATATAGACCAGCACTTCCTAACCTTTTCAGACAGAAAACCGCTGTTTACTATTGTAAAGGAGATTTTACTTGACAGATTGATCGATTGAGAACCGATAAAGAAATGTATATCTATTTCACACAGTTTTATACATATTACGATATCTATTTCACACATATTATGATATGGTAACTTCAACGTATGTCCATTTGAATACACGCGCGCGTTTTAGACCTCCCACCACTAGATGGAAAACAGACGTGTCAAATGAAACAAATTGTATCTCTTTCTCTATTTCTAGCTTTGCCTGTGAATAAATGATATGGCTCTATTCAAAAATGGAAATTTTATTGCTATAGTTCTCTGCCATTGAACCATATGCTAAAGGAGACTTTAGTTGACAGATGACGGTTATATCTGTCAACTAAAGTCTTCTTTACTATATAATATTTTTGCGCCACCCAACCTAATACTGTGTGATCACTATTGATAGACCGAGAAAATGACCGACTATTTTAATTCCATTATGTATAAAATAGGACGAAATGTCACTTCTGCGCATGAGCAATTTGCTTACGAAGTTATACAGCTGCGGTGTACCGTATATATCTTTTATAGCCTATTGTTTAAAATCTGTTTAGTTTAATATCAATATTGATTTCTCTGCATGTCTATTTATCAACAATAGGGGATACGCATAAAATTTATATTTCCTTAAAACTACATTTTTTTGATATTTTAATGTTAGTTATGTCATCTAACACAACAAAAATCACATTTTAATTAATATTATAGCCAAATTTTTTAATTAAAATATTGTAAATTTGAAAAAATCACTCTAACTTTACATAACCTATAAAAGTTATACAAACAAATAAGTTCACAACAGACTATGTACGGGTGTCAGGACAGAATTACACTGGACAAAATTACACGGGACAAAATTACACAGAAGAAAATTTTCGCATGTGTAAATTAAAGTAAATTAAATGTGTAATTTTGTCTTAGTGTAATTTTCGTATATGTAATTTCGTCCTTGTGTAATTTCTTCCCTGTGTAATTCTGTCTATGTGTAATTTCTTCTGTGTAATTTTGTCCCGTGTAATTTTGTCCAGTGAAATTTCGTCATGTAACCCTATGTACGCTGGGTAGACTAGTACTGTCATGTGTCAGTTAGAAGGGTATGACGTCACACGTCGTTTACGCGCGCTACATACATTTATGATTTTTTTAAGACTTCAAATTAAAAAAAAAAATTAAAAACTGTTTTTTATGTTTATATGCAACAAGAGGAATATAATAAAAAAAATTAAAAAAATCATGCCTATCCCCTATTATATTAAAATTGTGCTCCAGAGTTCATTACCAGGTGTAAATATTGAATAATCTTCTAAATAAAATGTTAAAATCTATATAATATGTATGTACCACGCACATATATGCTTTAGTCTAGTTCATCATTATTCGTAAGCGGTTTAAAAACAATTGCAGTGGAGCGGCCAAGACAATTAATATTGATCACCCGGTACATAAAACCCGATATAATAATGGTTCTCAACTAGGATTAGCTAATCGCAATCATCCATATTTTGCGAGGTCTACTCTCTGGTCGCCGGGAGTTTCCTTCCGAAGTATTTTTTAACATTTTGTCCTCCTTTATCTTTACTATACCAAACATGATTTGTTCAATGTACGGTGATTCTAAACAGGTGGCATTGTTATGTTAGTGTGAGTTTGTTTTGTCATTAAACTAGATGATGGGTAGCTCGCTTCGCTCGGCTTCTTCTAACCAAACCCTTACTAACCTAACCTAACCTAAGATAGTGTTTTGACATTAAACTAGGAGATGGGTAGCTCACTTCGCTCGGCTTTTTCTAGCAAAACCCTTACTAACCTGACCTAACCTAAAATAGTGCTTTGTCCTTAAACTAGAAGATGGGTAACTCGCTCCGCTCGGATATAATAATCGTCTATCTCTCAGTTCTTGTGTGATATTCCCTGTCATACTCCTATACGTTCCTTACGTTATCTATTTAGAATCTAGAAAAACCTATTAAGTGGTCACAAATATTAAGTATAAACTCGCTCGCTAGATCCTATTAAGTTGTAGTGGGGTTGTTGCAAGCGATGTGCCATTGCGCCCCAAGCGGCACACCTCTGTGTACAGTGAGTTCCATTTCAGCAAGCTATTCTGTCACAAATGCGAATGTGTGGATATTTTCGCTCTGTCGGCTCTTGTCATAATCTAATTCCGTTGGGAGAGACACACATAAATATTTTATGGATTTACGTTGTTCAGTACATTATACTTATATCGCGTATAGCATTTGATCCTGCCGCACTATACCGCTCACTGCTCACTATTCTCTTGCTAATATTTTATTTTTTACTTTATGATATCGAAAAATCATTAAATTTCAATTGGAAGAAACAAGAGGTAAGAACTATATAAAATCTCTCTTAAATGTTTTTATTACTTTCATACTGCTTTTTCAATTTTTAGTTTTTTAGTTTCTTTCTTTTATTCATAGGTGAAGGAACACATTTCAGCGAAAAATAATAAATTCCGAAATGTTGACAAGGATTTCAATCGAATCATAAGGATAACGAAATCACGGAGATAAAAAATATACGGAGATAACTATATTTGTACATTTATAAATAGTTTTCTTTCTTTCTTAAATTTGCACTATGCATTATTTTGTGTTGAACTGCGTTCAGAGATCTTGAATTAGTCTACTACAGAGTATGACATGCGCACTGTTGATTGTCACTAAAAGTTTGTCATATGGTAACGCGCGCAACCGTTCAGAGCTTTAAATTGAATGCGTTATATGTTGTCGACTGTCGATAGTTTCCCAAACTTTGTAGTTAGTGAGTTGTTTTATTGAGACAAATATATAAACACACATTGGCTATCTCAATCTACATCGTAGAGAACATTTACATTGTATGCCTTTACATAACCTAACAAAATGTCTTCGCGCCGATTACAACAAATCTCGCTCAAAATTACAAAGACGAACAGTAAATATGACCAATTTAGGTAATTAGGTTAGGTTTAGATAAATAATTACGATTTAGAAAAATTAAAAAAATCCGATAATAGATTATAGATAATAAATTAACATTTTACGAAGGGATTTTCGGCCTTTCACTGGCAAAATTGGTGTGTATTTGAACTCTTGCCAGATGACGCCGTTGTAGTTGGTTTAAAGACACATATATGTCGCACTATTCATAACGCAATAATTGTCATAGCTGTAATCGCTGCCTTATACGTTAAAACTAGCTACTAAACTTATCCACAACGCACAATGAACAGTCAACTAATTTAAGAGCTCTGAACGCAGCTATATACCGTTATATATGTTTTTGTATGTGTGTTCGATAGAAATTATGACAAAACAATTGGATTTGGAAAGTAAAAAGTGGCATTTTTGACCCACATATAGAAAAAATGCGATCAAGGTCAATTATTAATTCTATGAAGTAAGATTTTAGCTACGCCTATCAGGTTTCACGTCGTTGATTCAGTTAGAGAACTCTAGAATTCTAAAACAAAGTCACACAGTGAATCCTCAGAATCACGATAACTATGCACGTTTGTCGTAGCAATGTTTAAACAAAGAACTAAACTGATAGACAAACTACACACTTTTAATTATTTTACTAACTGCCAATGTGAATGAGAAAAACAGCAGTACGTTAATTGCAATATCAATCAAATGACCTTGATCGGACTCTTTTAAAAATTTTAGTAGGTATAGGTAATTTACGGAAAAAATACTCGTATATTTTAAACAGTTTTATGTAGGGTATCAAATGAAAACTCATGAAACGTAGATTAATTGTTTTTTATTTTGTCGTTATTTTAGCCGGAAATTGGTTCGTCATCTTATTACTCAATAGGTCAAAAATTTCGGATTAATATACTGATATAAGTTATAGCTAAAGTTATGGAATTTTTGGGATTATTGAAAATTATATTGTTTATTTATTTTTTGAATTAATGTGTGTTATAATATTGCGTCATTTTTACTGCACATTTGCTCCACACCCGGAGTCGCAAAGTCTGTGAGCCCATGACTCCATCACTGTTCCCCAGATGGTTGTTTCCTGATGCTTTTTTCCCAGAATGGTTGATCTAAAATTCTGAGGAAGAAAAAATTAGAATATTGCATACTGATGACCAGAAAATTTTAAATTTTTTGTCAAAATATTATTTCATATTTTTTCTTATTTAATTTAATGTGGCGTTTCGAAATAAAAGCCCATGAAGTGTAGATTTATGAATACAATCTACTTTTGTAAAATATTAGTGGCAATTTTTATAAAAATTATTTAAAAAAATTTTGTCTCAAAAGGTTTGAGTAAAAATTTGAAAAATATATCGATTAATGCACATTGATGTGAGCTCGAAATTTTTAATTTTTCAGGGTTTTGTAGATATCTAATAAGTGAAAAGAAATTGTGGGTACATAAAATTCGATAATGCTTCCATCTACCAACTTACAAATGTACTTAATTACGAGATACGCACGCATCAAGCTAGTTGCCCAGATATCCAATTATCCAGTTAAACAATGTTAACATGGTATTACAAGAAAATCGATAATTTTCGGAAAAATAATCAAATCAATATGCAATCCTATTTTTTTTTTTTTTTTTCAGAATTTTGGATTAAGGCGGCGCACAACCCTATAGTTTTCAATAGTTTCTTATACAAAACTAATAATCGGAAATAAAATTAATAACAATCTATATATCAAAATTTGCAGCGAATTTTTATCTATCTAATAGGATATTTTTAATTGTAGAAAAAGCTGTAATGTAATGGTAAATAAGCAAATTGCATTATAGACGCCATCTTGTAAACCAATTGACGCATATTTGCGTACGATGCGGCAAATTGTAGCTAAAGCTTCATTCTATAAATATGTTTATAGCTATTTTGCTCTATTGTGAAAACTACTTATAGTTATTATACTTGGTAGTCTATTTTTGCCGCCATCTTGAATCTGCCGAGATTTTCAAAATAGGTGTTACAAGAAAAATGATTTTATCTTCGTAAAGAATACGTGTACCAAGTGGCATTCCATTATCATCAAGTATAATATTTTTCGACCAAGGTTCTAAACTATAAGGAATCAAGTCGAAAAAAATGTTGGCGTATTATTTGAACATTTCTACACAAAACTATATAAATATAAAAGTTATTCGAAACCCACAAATAGATTTAAAAAATTATAGAACAATATCGCTGATGTCTATTTTTAAGTTATTGAGCGATAATATTTTTACAATAAATGTTTCTACAATTAAAAATATCTTATTAGATAGTTAAAAATTCGGTGCAAAATTTGATGTATAGGTTGATACTAATATTATTTTAGATTTTTAGTTTTGTATAAGAATCTAGTAACCACTCCCCCTTATACGCAGCCTTAACGGAATTATAGGATGTGGGACAAAAGTATTTTAACATTTTTTTGGTTGAAAACGTGTTAAAATTAAATTTAAATTAAATTTCCTTCCTTAATCTACTCCATAAGATCTATCTTTTGATACCACATATTAAATTTAAAAACATGTACATATATATTTTTTCAACAACACAGAAAATATTTTTCGAAAAACTAATCTGTTCAAAAATTCCTATTGAACTATTTGGGTTCCCATCAATGTACATGTCTGAGAACTTATTCAGATTTTTAGACCAACCCGTCCGGGAAAAAGGGTGTAGGACAAAAGTTATTAATAGTTTGCGAAAATCGTTCAAAAATATTCGTTTTTTCAAAATTCTTGTTTGTTTTTGAAAAAAATTATCTACTCGTCAAGAGGTATCATCTAACATCCCACTCAAATTTGATAAAAAAAAATTTAAACCGAGTTTATTTCTTCGTTAAATACAAATATGTCTATATTTTTCGGAAGGTACTCTTTTTTACCGACCGCCAACATATATACGGGAGGTATTGTGATCATACCGATTTTGACATTTCGAGATTTCGATGGAGCTCCACGAATTGAGGTCCATTTTTAGCATGATGTCTGTCGGTCTGTCTGTCTGTCTGTCTGTCTATGTGTATGTCTGTCCGTCCGTCTGTCTCTCCGTCTGTGTACACGTGCAGAGCAAATTCGGCGGAAAGGATTTTTATGAAACTTTATATTTAAGCTTTTGAAATCAATGGCACGAGTTGATCAATTTTTGGTAAAAATCAGTTGACTAGAAAAGGGAGTTTCCTCGTGTCGATTTTAAGAATTTTGCGAATATTTGCAATGCAACTATCCGAAAAATATTTCGAAAAAATTTATTTGACAAAAGTTGCTATGAAAACAACAACTTCCTTTTGCGACATTTGTTTATAAAAGGAAAAAATTTTGAAAAATGTTTGGAAATTTTTTCTATGTATTTATTTTTTTATACTTGTTTTATATTTGATAAATAATATCTCTGTTAGAAAATATTAGGCCAAATTATTTCTACTCTATTGCTTGAATGTATTTTATACAAGTACTTGTGAGTACAGTAAGTTGTGATGGCGGTAGGTCCTGTAGTGGCCACAGTTGATTTTTTGATTGAAGTCTTAGCATTTTTCCTACATACGGGTCAAATAACTATAAAATAAACAAAAATAATATAAAAGTAATAGAATCCCAACACCTAGAGACAAGCGTATAAGGGACAGAGAAGGTAAGCTCTCCCTTTCTAGACCGCCGGCCATAGATATGAAAGGGACGTAGTCAGTATGACGTTTCGGCCGGTTCTATTATCCCTGTATAAACATGTACTCATTTTAAGTATTAAATACTTGAGGCTGAATCAACTCCAGAACTGACTGCACAATTTCGGAAGATAAAAATCCGAAGGAGGTCGGGGGATTCGAACCAAGGTCCCTGTGCTCCGAATACAACCGTTTTACCACGGAGCCACGGCAACTCTCAAAGAACTCTATATACATGCTAAATTTCATATCTAGGGCTAACCGTTTCACCACAATTTCTATCGTACAGAGACAGACAGACACATGAGGCAACCAGCATGCAGGCCCTTTATAGACCTACTACTTTTATTAAAAAAAATAATAATAAATAATTCATACATCGAGTTTCTTAAATCTCGTAAATGCGTTTTTTTGAATATTTGCAATTAATAAATGCTACATTGGAATACGATATACAACCTAGTTTGAAATGCATGTTTATTTACTTGATTAATTGTTTAAATGAATATTATTTATTTAAATTGAATGTATTTTATAGTAGGAACAGCTCTCAGCTCTTCATTTTAACAACTAATTTATTATGAACATTGGTTGTAGTTAATAAACATATTCTATAATAAAATAAACTAAACATTGTTTTGTTTATTAGTCAAACATACACGCACATATATTTAAAACATATGTATGGTATACAGAGGAAATGGCTTTCAATTATCGGAAACATTTACTTTCCACATTTTGTTTATATACTGGAATTCGTTTTCAATACTACACCTCAACTTATAAAAGGATAATATATTTAAATATATAAATTTCGCATAATAGAGGAGATGGTCCAAATGTTTTTGGACTTTACCACTTATTTTAGGACTCACAGTCAAAATCGTTGAAGATACTTTAAATATTGCACCTAAATAATTACACTTTTATTTAAAATATTTTTTGATACGACTTAATATGAGTGTCGGCTGAAAAGTAATCGGCATAGGCAAGAAAACACAACTTTTTCGGCAAAATTCAATTTATTTCTCAACATAGTCTCCTTTTAGAACTGTACACTTCGTCCAACGATTCTCTAGTTTTTCGATGCCCTCCGAATAATACGTTTTCTCGAAACCCTCAAAATAGGCCTCTGTTTCAGCTATGATCTCCTCATTCGATCCAAATCTCTTACCACTGCACCATTTCTTCAAGCTTGGAAATAAATAATAGTCGCAGGGGGGCAAATCTGGCGAATATGGTGGATGAGGAACCAATTTGTAGCGCAATTCATGGAGTTTTGCCACTGCGACTGCGCACTTGTGTTGTCCTGGTGGAACAGTACTTTTTTCTTCACCAAATGCGGTCGCTTTCGTTTCAAATCGGCGTCGAATCGTTCCAACAGCTCTGCATATGCCAGTGATCGTTTTGCCCTTTTCTAGGTACACAATGTGAATAATACCGTGCGCATCCCAAAAAACTGTGGCCATGACTTTGTTGACGCATATTGGCCTTCTACGGCTTCGATTCGCCAGGAGCAGTCCACTGTTTCAACTGTTCCTTGGTCTCTGGTGTGTTGTGATGGATTCATATTTCGTCCACGATTGGAAAACGGCGCAAAATACTTCTTGTGGTTGAACATCGCCAAACATTCCTTCGAAATGGTCAGACGATCGCGTTTATTGTCGACTGAGAGCAAATGCGGCACCCATCTGGCAGAGAGCTTCCTTATTCCCAAATATTCATGCAAAATGTTGAGCACCAGTTCGTGTGCCAGCGTGGTGGCCGAGCGCACTTAGTCGTGCGGTTTGTACTGGTGGAAACCCAGTACGATTGTCCGGTCTGTGGTTCGAGCCTGCTTCGTTGGTGATATTATTCGGGCGAGAATAATATGTTTACATTACTCTCATTTTCACAATCATTCACCCTTCATCCAGGTGTAGGAGCTCGCCCCCTGGCATCGGCGATTAGCCTCGTTGCAGAAATAAAGGCCGATGTAAAATAAATAATATAATAATAATAACAGTTCGGTTGAGATTAGAGATGGGAATTTCGGTTCAGTTTGCGGAACTGGATCAGTGGAGGTCGTTCAGTTTGCTGAGCCGGTACAGTGATCCGGCTCATTGTTCCGGCTCAGTGATCCGGCTAAGTAAACGTGTCCCAGAGAAACAGGTCGGTCAGTTGTCAGTTCTCCCACTGTTCAACACGGTTGTTGGTTAGCAATATGTAGGTAGAACATCGCTCAGCCGGCTCTTGTTTTAATTTAATATTTGTAGTATGAATTCAAGACGTAAATTATGACTTATTGACAAATTCCTCTCTCTCTCTCTCTCTCTCTCTCTCTCTCTCTCTCTCTATCTCTGTCTCTCTCATGAAGTTAAATAAATAATCTATAGAAGTGAATTATCTAACATTTTTTTCGGGTTAATAGTAAACAAACAATTCACTTTATGTAGCTACTCTATTTTAAACCAGATGTGTCAAGTTTATGGCGATGTTTATTGCTCTTATAAATCAGGCATCGGTGATTTGGGCAATATTTTTAATATTTTTATATAGTTTGGTTGTAAGAAAGTACAGACTAAAGCCGCATTCAGACTTCTTAAATCAATAGCTTATACACTGTAGCTTATAGGCTGTTTACTGTCACTAGAAGTTGGACATATGGTAAGACGTGAAACCATTCAGACCTCTTAATTCAATAAGTTGTTCGTTGTGCATTGTGGATAATTTTTTAAACTTATAGCTAGTGAGAGGTTTTAATGAGACACTCATATAAACACATTGGCTATCGCAGTCTATCAGTGACACCGTAGTTATCGAATGTCTTTACATAACTTAACATAATGTCATCATTAACAAATCTTGCTCAAAATTTCAAAGACGGGCAATAAATATACAGAATTATAAGAACGATAATACATATAAAACATTTTACGAAGCCAAATAATTGGTTTCAAAAAATAGTGATGGCGGTCTATTCGTAACATATTAATTTCTAGCTTGCTATGAACGGTACGTACAACGTTAAAACAATGCATAGAAACATAACTTACAGCTAACAAAGAACAGTCTACAACCTGTTAATTTAAAGAGCTCTGAATACGATTTTAGCCTATTTAAATAGACTGCCCTACAAATTGATGATAAAATACACTTTATGGTAATACATTACAAGCCGAGTTCTCGCGAAGTTCAACATGACATCGGTCCAGATCCAGATCACTTCAGTCACTGCTCACAATCGTCCGATCAATCGTATCTTTGCAACTATGCAGTGAGCCGTGATCCGGCTCATTTAAATTTGGTGAACCGTGTCACTTCGATCAGTGTACTGAGCCGGCTCAGTGAGCCGGTTCGTTTATGGACGACCCATATCTAGTTGAGATGCTCGCAGCTTCAGCTATCTCGTGCTTAGTTACTCATCGATCGGTGATTATAATTCCATGGATTTTATCGATTATTTCTGGCGTGGTGACCTCTTTTGCACGCTCATAATCAAAATTGCTTTTACGACCGCGTTTGAATTCAGCTGTCCAATATTTAATTGTTGATATCGAAGGTGTAGAATCCCTATAAACATCATTTGATTCGGTGTTGATTTCATCGTTCGTTCTCTTTTTCAAAAACAAGTATCTAATCACTGCACGATATTCGATTTTATTCATAGCCAACGGAGTGAACGAGCGCATTAAATCGTGCAGTTTGGACTGGTGAAAACAGTCTGTATTGTGAGTTAGGTGATTCGATTCTCCTCCGTTGGTGATATTATTCGGGCGAAAATAATATGTTTACATTACTCTCATTTCATAATCATTCACCTCTCATCCAGGTGTAGGAGCTCGCCCCCTGGCATCTGCGATTAGACTCGTCGCAGAAATAGGCCGATGTAAAATAAATACATAAAAAATACAAGATTTTATTTATCTTTCTAAAAATTTAAAAGTTTTTCGCTTTTAACGACTGTCAAACATAAACTAAATGACGCAGCTGGTTTAAAATTTTACAGTAGTCATTTGAAGGTTATGATTTACAAAAAAATAACATTGATTTATTACTGATAGCGCCATCTCTCGCATAGGCCGATTACTTTTCATCCACCTCTTGTACATTTTAACAACTTTTCATATTTTTGCGTTATTTTTTCTAAGTATCTATTTTGATATATATGTAGGTACGTCTCCACGAGTACGTAAATTATAAATACACATTATGAAATTGTCAACGTAATTACAACACGTTATTATTTTTTTCAATAATATTTCTTTGTTAGAAAGTATTTTGTTTAAGTAATTTGTGGTGATGGTCGATTATGTAGTGGCCACATCTGTTTTATTTTTTATTTTTCTAATATTGATATTGAGGTAAGAGGACCAAGCTACAGAAAAAGGAAACTTGTGTGACTAAGCAACAAAAAAGAAAGAAAATTTAAATGACCGAAATAAAAAAATATATGGAAAAACAATATTGCGAAAGGCCGTCACTGTAGTATACATGCATCACGGGCAGTGCACCCCCAAAATTTAATGAATTTGAACATTACAGACGATTAAATGTTTTGCCCTTTCTCTCACTCTTAAATTTCTATCGTTTACTTAATTTTTAATTAAAACCGTCACTACTGTCGTGCGTCGTGTGAAACTAAATTCATTATCATTAGTTCATTATCAACTTATGATATGCAATGACTTAATGTGCTGCGTGCATTGGCAGCACCAATTGCTATTATTATGGCGATTAGCGTTAAGAGGAGCTGCGCACGTTTGCAGTTAAAAGCTTGCGAAGTAGACAATTGACTAGAGATATGTTTGTATTTATATATTTTTTTTAATTTCATTATATTTTTATGGTGTTATGTGCATGCAAAATATAGTATTACTCAAATTCTTTTAAAATTAAATTAATTTTTAAAAAATTTCGATAACAGAAGTTGGATATAACAAATTTAAAAATAAGAAGGATATCGCACCTTCTGTACAGAACATAAAAAGTTAATTTTCTTCTACATACTTGACTAATTCATGTGTTTGTGTGGGGCTTCTCAGTCCAACATTATTTTTAGTTCAGTTACCGAATAACATTCGAACCATCTGTGTCGTGTTAATTTTTGTACTCAGTTCTGCCTGTACGCGATCGCCGTTCAGATTACCTGCATTATTGCAGTTCACGAATGTATGTATATACATCCGTCTCGTGTATTAGTGTATTTTAGTCGCTCATTTCGGTCTCCGCATCATCCGAGCTCTTAGCATCGTGCTTCTTTAAGCAGAGGTAGAATTAGTTTTGTTTTACCTCAATCTGTTGTCGTGAATGCATTTTAAGCATGCATTCACATTCGTGTGTGTTAATACATTTCGCGAATATACGGTGTGGACTTGTGAAATCGGTCGTGGCTGTTTCTCCAAACTCTCCATTCCAGAGCTGGTGTATTACGAAGCCTACAGCATCTCAAAGTGTCCTTTTCTACGTGACGTTTCAACCACTAGGTAAGTCCATCAACATGTATACAGGTGGGCCTCGATTTACGCCGGCGCAAAATAAAGCGGCGCAAATCAAAGCAAAGAATGTTCATTCCAGAGACGGATTAACATTCTATTCGAATTAATATTTTAGTTTTTTTTAAATTATTTTTGTTTTTTCTTTATTTATTACTTATATATACAGAAAATTATAATATTATTACAGAACATACAATACAATGCAACAATACGATACAAATAAACAAAAATTAAAACAGAAATCAAAATTATAATGAAAAATAAAAGCAAAACCTTTGAAAGAATATTAAAAATTTATTTTTCTTTATTTTTGCTTTCACGCAGAAGGCTTATGTAAGGTTCCATAGATGTTTTGATATTTTTTATTATAGTTGAACTGCGTTCGCAATCATGATCTCTCTTACAAATGTCTTAATTTTTTAATTTTATCTGCATTTTTCAATATTGTAGTAACCGTTGATGGAGGTAAGTTTAGGCATCTACAAATCTTCGGACGAGTTTCACCATTCTCTATTCTTTTAATAACTTCAATTTTTGTCTCAATCGAAATAGACCTACGTTGTTTTCTATCGTGTTTTGTAGATATATCTTCCATTGGTATTAATGAAAATTATAATTATTACTCAATAATTTTAAATTAAATTTTAAAAGTAAGTTAATAAAAATAATATAGAAAAATTAAAAATTATTAAATTTAGATTATATATAATATTAGATTTAGATTTATTTAAATTTAAATATGTACATATCATAAAGCAGACACTCGAGTTAAATTTATTTTACAACTGAATACGTCTCAGTAGTGCGATTACTGCGACTGCGTAAACCACGAGACATCCCCGCTTCGACCCCTGAACCGTCGACACCCGACTCCGACGTTCAACTGTTTCAAAGCGGCGTTATTTTAAGGTCGTTGCCAACCGGCGTAAAATAAAGCGGCGAAAAATAAGGCCCACCTGTATATCCAATTTCATCTCTAGCATTCTAGAATCGCGTGACATTGTGCCCAATAAAGTCCATTCGCTTTATTTCGCGTTTTTCATCCAGATCGTGAGTCCTACCTTATGATCGTCGTAAACGTACTCCTCAGAGCAGGAACCTGGGCAATATTTCCGTCTAAGAACATTGCAGGGCTCCGCACTTAACAACATGTTATATCATAAAGTGCAATATTTCTGTATTTTATACGATTTTATTTCTAAACGTATATGTAGTTTAAAAAAAATTATATCCATCTTAATAATGAGTTTCTTTCTCAAAAGTTAGAGGTTTTCACGAGCCGCCACTGATGACGGGCCCAAAAATTTGCAGGCCCTAGGTAACTACCTTGTTTGCCTATGCAATATGGTCTTTTACCGAAGTCGGCGGTAAAAAATTATACTTCACATCAATTTTTTAATACAAATCTCAAAGAAAACTCAAATTTCATTTCAAATACCGTTTTTCCCTTCACAAATATCACAATCCTGAATGAATCTCTTTAAAGTCTGGAGTTAACTTAGAGGAAAATGTTCTTTTCAAAACATATAATAACCAAAATCCTTCTTAAAAAGACGTAGATTCATTAACTCCCGTTAAAATGTTGAACCTTTATAAAAAACAAAATAACGTTAAAAGCTATATAGAAATAAACAGGGTTCAGAAGGGGTGGAGATGGGTAGTGGGCAAGTGATAGCAACGGTTGAGAAGTATAGAGCTGATACGGAGCAGTGGAATGAGAAGTGAAGAAGTCCCTGGATTTGGTTGGAGATAATACAAAGACTAATTACGTTAATTAGTTCTGACTCAAAGATGATCAACACTGGTCTTAGAGCACCAACAGTAAGGCTAATGAAAATGACATAACGCGTTCTGCTGGCTCCATTAAGCAATGTTAATTAGAAATCAACACCGAGAATCGTGAACATCGCCCCGAGGCCACCAACCAGTACCAAGAAATTACTCTTCATTCGGTAGAAATTCCTGATTACTGAATTTATAGCGAATCTTACAGAGAAAAACGTTATAACAAAACCCAAACCTTTCAAACTTGCTACCTACGTTGTTTTTAAATTTAAACGAAGCCAAAGGCTGTTTATTTTATGGATTAAAACATCGAGGAGACTAAGATTACTGCATTTGCGTAATTAGGATATAAGCCATGCAAGATGCCGGGTTTTATTCTGATCCTACTGTGTATCATACGCTCTACCTTTTACTATTCAACCCCTTCTTTTTAATAAACGCCCTTTAAAACACGCCTGGAGTAAAATCTCTTTCTTGAAATGAGCAATATTTTTAATTTATCTCTTTTAAAAGAAACAGTTATTGTTACGAATTAAGTCGAATTAATTCACCTAAAATGTCACCAAATTTTTTTAACCAGGCATAATGGCAGATTATGGTAAGGGCGACCATTGCCGAGGCCCGACGCGCCATTGTCCAACGGACAGCAAGACGAACAAAAACACAAAAATTTAAAATTGAAGTGAATTTTCACACATTTCAGGGTTTTGCAGGTATTTAATAGGTGTAAGAAGCCAACATAATACTGGATGTGTAGGTACATTTATCACATCAAAATCAATAGTTTTTTTGATAACCACTTTTATTCGTTATTTGAGAACTAAGAGTTTCCATTTAATTTTTTTAAATAAAATTTAAATTATTTGCCATATATGCGTTTTTTTCTGCATTTGCTTCGTATTCAAGACTTCATTAGATTAATAAGAAATATTTTACAGGGTAGAGTGTAGTGTGACTTGGTGTGAGTAACTCAGTTCGCAACTATTAAAAACATATATTATTTTTTTAATATTCTTAATTCCAAAAAAATACACGCACTATCTTAGCTATAAATACAAAAAATCCATAATATTATTAGCCATAATTTAACTATGAATTAAAAAAATAATTATTTTTTTCAAAAACACAAACACTGCCATATTTTCCAAAAACACAATCTGATCAAAAATTCCTCTCGTACGTTTCCGGCTCAGATCAATATACATTACTTATAATTTTTTCAGATTTTTTGTTTAACCCTTTTTGGTGCGGGACAAGAACTGCACATTTTTGGCTAAATTCGTGTAAAAAGAAACGAATTTCAAAAAACTATCTATCGTTCCGTAATCTACGTCTTAAGAGCTTTTTTTTGATACCACACAATAAATTTTAAAAAAATATATATTTTTTTATCAACGACACAAAATATCGACATTTTTCGACACATTTTTGGCAAAAACACATTTTTTTTATTATTTAGAATTCAAAGATTTTGCATATAAGTGTTAGATTTTAAAAATTTAAATCTAAGAAACAATGCTGTGGACACTACACGTACTGTATTTATTTATTCTAATGTATTTATCTACGCAAGTAATAAAAATGAAATGGAGAGAGCAACACCGGCGAGTTGTTAGTGTGTATGTGTTAGTGAATTTAGGCCGGTGGCCTTAGCTTAGTTCGTTTGTTTCGATTTGTGATAAGTACTTAGACGTGAAACTGGATACAACTATGAAACTATATTATTAATAAAAAAATATTGGTCCACATAGGCCAAAATTGAATATTTTACAATCGAACAAAAAATTGAATATTTTACAATAGAAATAGAACATTAATTGAGAGTTCAGTAAAAAATAATGGTAATAATTTAGAATAGGGCACACAAAGCTACAATTTTTTAACGACCGATGATTGAGCTGTCTCTAGCTCGGAGCTTAATAAAAAAAAATGTATATATATATATATATATAATAAACGGAAATTCACTTTCAAGTTGTTCTTGGAATAATTTTAAAACGAAATATTTTTAATCATTTTTAATGTTATATGGTCAACTTGGGTCATCAAATTTATTTACCAACTTACACATCGCGTTTTTGAGAAAAATCGTATTCCCTCTACCTTGATACAGGCTAGATTATGTTGGATTGGGGGCCAGATATTTAAAAATTACAGAGGACGAGTGGGCGAAATTCTGAAAAACATTTCAGAAAGGTGGGAAGAAATTCTGAAAATCAATTAAGGACAGGGGGATTCGGCCCGCGGGCTATAAGCTGGCCGCTGCAATATACAAGGGTTACCTTTTATGTCTTTACAAACGACCACTAGATGATAATATTGAAATGTGTCATTACTATATTCGTAAAATTTTACATTTGTTATTGTGAAACCAGTGGCAGCTTATAAATTGACCGAGTAGTTTGTAGACAGTGAGCGTTTAAATAACCAAGTTTGTGAAAAAAGGGATATTACTCGTGAAGGTTTTCGTTGGATAATTTTTTACGATTTTAATAAATGCCTAACTCAACAACAATGCACAAATTCGCTTCGTTCAACTTTTGGTAATGAAGCTCCATCAGAAAAGACTGTTTAGAATTGATTTGCAGAATTTCGTCGTGGTGGTGCGTCCATCAGTGATAAATCTAGTGAAGTTCGACTAAAATCGGTTGTAATTCAAAAAAACATCGATGCTGTGCGCAAAATGATTGAAGAAGATCGGCATGTGACTTCTCGTGAGATAGAGGCATCCATTGGCATATCGCAGACTGCAAATACATTCGATTTTGCATAAACATTTAGCTGTGCAAAAGATCTGTTCCCGATGGATTCCTCATAATTTAACCGAAGCTCGAAAAAAGGCTCGTGTTGATTGGTGTAAGGGAATGCTAAAAAAAATCAACCTAGTCACTGCAAAATCCATATACAACATCGTTACAGGTGACGAAACTTGGATTTATTCATAGGAACCGGAAACTAAGCAACAATCCACTATTTGGGTCTTCCAAGATAAACAGAAATCCACAAAAGTTGTTCGTTCACGAAGCACTTCCAAGAAAATGCTTGTTTCTTCGGTTGTACTGGACATGTCGCAACCATTCCTTTAGAGGATCGGAGAACAGTTAATGCTGAATGGTATACAACAATTTATTTGCCAGAAGTGATCGACAAAATCAGGAAAAACAGCAAAAACGTCACATCATTCTTCATCATGAGAATGCAAGCTCCCATACAGCACGTCAAACAATTGATTATTTGAAGGAGAAAAACATCGAATTAATGTCTCATTGCCCGATTCACCTGATTTATCCCTTAACGACTTTTTTTTGATCCCCAATGTCAAACAAAAAATAGACAGCGATTTTCACGAAGATGTTGAAGCTTTTATAAACCATGTTTTTGAGATACTAACTTCAGAGTTGAAAAAATGTTTCGAAAATTGGTTTGAACGCATCCAAAAGTGTTTAAATCTGAAAAGCGAATATTTTGAAAAGCAATAAAACAGTTTGTTCCAAAATAAATTTCTTCTTTGTTAGTTTTTGTGAAAACTTAAAAGGTAGCCCTCGTATTGATTAAAAAGTGTCCCCCCAAATATTTTACCCACCAGCCGCTACTATAGTCGGATTGCTGATAGGTGACTGTTACATGTATGTATAAAGTAGTGCATTCATATAATAATCTAGTTACCATTTTTCAGCGATTTTAAAAATGTTTTTTGTTTTTTGTCTTAACTGTCAGTGTCTGGTAATAAATATTAATTAAAATATGGCTTGCGGCCAATTATTAAATTCGCAAACTTTAATTTTAAATCTGCTGGAATAAACAACAAATTATAATCCAAAATTTACGTATGAGTATAAATTTTTCCTTATTTATAATTATTACCTTAAAATTAATAATTTCATTTGTTTGAGTACTGCTGTAAATTTATTTTTGCGCTGTAATTAGTAAAGATATCTGTGAATCATGCCGTTTCTTTCTAATGCTTTGTTTTTTGAGTTTTGTTAGTTGTCATCTTGAGTCACTATACGTTACTATGGGTATGCAAATAATTATAATGATATAGACAGAGAAAGCATATAGTATTGAATATCGATACTTGTAGCAACGAACAGTCACTTATCAGCAATCCGACTATATTTTAAAGTAGTTGTATACCCGCAATTTCTTGTCACTTACTAGATACCTACAAAACTCTGAAGTGTGTGAAAATTCACATTTCACATCATTTTTTTAAACTAACTTATATCATACGAACATATATATTTTAGTTAATAAAATTTGTCGGTAATGTGAAATTCGTTTTAGAAATTGTTTAGTTGTTGTAATTTAATGTAGACATTTATAACAATACATACGTAAATATACATATAAATAAACATTTATTTCGATGTCAAATAATAAAATGTGTAGGAAAAAAAGAGTACAACGTGACTGGCCAATGAACAGGGCTTTAGAAATCGTGACGTTAGGTCGTGAATGGGATACGCTCGTCTTTTCAAGTTCTCAGTCAACGGCGGGTTATATTTCTAAGCGATAAACAGAGGGCAGGAAAGAACCAACGCATCAGCCAGGGTTAATTAGGCATGTTTTCAAATCTTGAAATGAGTGTATGGTGCGGAATACCAGAAAATATGCTGGATAAATATCTTTTTCTTTTCTCTTTGATTCTCTCTCCACCGTCACTCTAAGTAAATAACTCCAGGCATTTTATAAAACGGTGTTTTTCAAGAATGTGATCCTTTTTAATAACTTGTTTGGGAGGGTTGAGTTTATTATCTTAATGAGATTATTCCCCTCGATTTTGTTCGTTTTAGAAATTTTATTTACATTTAATTATCTTAAATATATTCAGCTGCTTTTTAAAACAATCTCAGCAGATTAATTTCTGATTTTTAAAAGAATATTGTTAATTAAGGAGTAGTATTTATTAAGAAATTAGTTTATGATATATCAAAGTTTATTTCCTTTCGATAAGATATTTAGTTGACCAGTTTATAAATATGTATAAGTTACAAAATAATAACCACAAAATAAATTTAATTAATTTGCTCAACCCTACAGCTAGAATAATTAAAATTTTGTGTACAGTTCTACACTTTAAATAATATACATTGCAGTGCTCCGCAACCGGTGTGCCGCGGCACACTGGCGTGCCTTGAGCCGATACAGGTGTGACGCGGTCAAATAATACAATATTCTAACTAAATAATTTTTCAACGGTCCTCCTTAGAAACACAATAAAGAGAATACGTGCAATGAAATTCGCCTTATCTGCGCTCAGCTAAAGTACACTGATACACAAAATTGTTCAAACAAAAATTTGGCAATGTTTCTATCTTAAAAATACGATTAAAATAATAACAATTATTTGATTGTTACACAAAATACTGAAAACTAGGTATCTGCGGATGCTATATAATATATTGACAATAAAAAAAAAAATCAAAAAAGTCATGTTGTTTCGTTGAAATTTGAACACGTAAATAAATACGCAATATTTTATCGCACAAAATTGATAGAACAAAACTTTTAAATGGCCGTTTACGACTTCTGGGAACTGTCGACTTGCATTTCTTAAGGCACACACGTTTCTAGAGCCCATATTGACGTTTCGGATTTTTTTTTTTAAATTGCTACTCAAAAAGAAATCCATACATATCGAGTGTAATTTAGATTTTTTTTTTTTTATATATATATAATTTGCATAATTTCGTGAAAATGATGTCTTGTATTTAATGAACCCTTGTATTAATTAAAAATGATAAGCGGTCATGCCTAAAAGATCTTGACCAAGAACTTCGGGTTGCGCTGTCAAATATCGAGCCGAATATAAAACTTTTGAGTTCATTGAAACAAGCGCAGGTATCACATTAATTAGGCATTATTTTGTAATAATTATTAAGATTGCATAAAAGTAAATATAGTATAGTTTTTATGTATAAAAAATTTTAAATTTATTAGAAAATTTATTGTAAAATTTGTGTATCAAGTTAATATCTATATATTTTATCTTTTAATATGCCGCGGAATTCTAGGAAGAACTTTTGTGGGGGCTCTAAGCAAACCGCTGGTATGGAATTTTTAGCACACCATACTGAGCTATAATGTAATTTCGTGGCCTCGACGGAATTTTGACTACAGTGTCTTATGTGATTATTCAATAAACAAACGTTACTAACCTTGGTTCTCGTGGATAGCTGTCTTCTGGGTACCCAGATGGTGAAGAAATTCTGGATGACACCAACAGAACATTTGCAAATGAAGAACACACACAGACACTTTTATATGTGATAAAATCACTAGATATATTTATATATTTAATAATAATATATAAATTCTGCGAGAGTTTATATAGAATAGAGGTTTAGTACAACCGACTAACGTGATACGCACGTAATATTGAATTGAAAGAATATGTCTTAATACAACGACTAATCTCAACTCTATTATAAAAAATGCAACGTTTCTAAACATAACATAAATCGAAGTAACAAAGAGGGCTACTATACCGCCGTGTTCATAGTTACGAGGCGTGATAGTAAATTACAACGTCTGCATTTTAACTATAACGAAAACATTGAATCTAAACAAAGATATTTTTAAATAAACTAACATTAAAAAAAAAAAAACAAAATTAAGTTTAAAATTTCAAAACGAGACAACTTTGGTGTGTTGTAGGTGAGAAAAGGTTGCGGAGCACTGGTCTATTGTAGAGATAGACCAAGGCTAGAGTATATGAAACAGATAATAGAAGATATGAATTGCAACAGGTACGTGGAACTAAAGAGACTAACTGAGAACAGGGAAGCATGGAGAAATGCTGCAAACCAACCTACGGGTTGAAAACTTAAGGAGGACAAAGTAGGGGGCAGTGTGCTGTATTTACAAAATTAAACTTTCGCATGCAAACGTACTTGAAAGTGATATCATTATTTTAGTAACTTCCATTGATTATTATCTAAATCCTCTGATATTGTGGATCACTATATATATTGTACGTATTCAATAACTCTAATAAAGTAAATTCTTTACAAAGCTTTTAAGTTTTTATTTAAAAATGGTAAAAAAATCGTGTTTCTCAAAAAGAAGAGCCCGTGGCATTTAAGTTCTTGACAGAGCAATGATCACGGAGTTATTAAAATTATTTAAAGGTGCATCCGGCGTGTGGGAACCGATGTGTGATTTGAAGTCGGCGCGGGTCAGCTGTTAGTATTTCTGATATAAAAACCATACATTATTACGGATATTATAATTTCATGTAGACGAGACAGCAACATCATGCCTGACAACTGTGACACGCTCTTATTTAACCGTCAAATCATGAACTAATAATACCTCTCATATTAAAATAGTTTTATGGTTAGAAAACGAAATTATTCCTGCCTGGAAATATAATCTTGGTCAATTCTGTGATATTCGGACATATTAATTGACCATAATCGTTTTTCTTCAGATTTTGTTCAACGGTATTTACAACATAAACAAAAAGGAAAAAATTATTATAAGTGGAAAAGGTAAATATCCTCTTTCATGGAAACTTAAGCTTATTATTGCATTATAGTTTTGAGAAATTGTAATATACAAAACTCATTTAGAAAGTAAGTAAATTATTGTCTCAAAATGTAAAGTAGCACTGATATATCCTTTGTTTATTTTATACAACAAATCAATGAAAAATGGCACATTTTCATCCGCATGGAAAGCAGCTAGTATCACTCCAATTTTTAAATCCGGCAAAAAAAGTTGTATAGAGAATTATAGACCTATCTCTATTTTATCATGTTTTAGTAAGATTTTCGAGGCTTGTGTCGTGGAGCAATTATTTTTTATGATTAGACATTATTTACCAATTCAACAACATGGCTTCTTTAAGAGTAGATCTGTACTTACTAATTTGATACCGTACATTCAATACTTATGCGACAACATCGACAATAGGTGCCAAATTATATCTCTATACACCGACTTTTGTAAAGCCTTCGACAAAGTCCATCATGAAACCCTAATTTTGAAATTGAGGCAGTTTGGTATTTGTGGCGACTTCTTCGTTGGATGGAATCCTACATTTCGAATCGTAGTCAGTTTGTTGCAGTAAATAATTATGAATCAGAAACTGTTTCGGTTACCTCTGGAGTTCCACAAGGGTCCCATCTTGGTCAATTATTGTTCAGTATTTTCATTTATGATATTGTTAATTGTTTTTCAAATTCACATTACTCATTATACGCGGATGATTTAAAATTTTATAGAACAGTGACCAAGCAGGAAGATTGTGACTTGCTTCAGAATGATCTAACTGCTTTGAAAATATATTGTGAACGCAACAAACTGACACTCAACGGGAAAAAATGCAATGTAATGATATTTACTAGAAATATTCATAAAATTACTTACGATTTTATATTAGATGACAAAATACTTAATATTAGAAATCAGATCAAAGATTTAGGAGTCATACTTGATTCTGAACTAATGTTTGATAAACATATATATAACATCGTACAGAAGGCGCTTCGAAATGTGGGATTTATATTCAGAGTCGCAGGCGAATTTACAAGTCCTCGTCCGCTAATTAACTTATTTAACTGTCTAGTACGAAGTCATGTTGAATATGCTAGTTCAGTATGGAATCCACACTATAAGATCTATAGTGAACTTATAGAAAAAGTTCAAATGAAGTTCATTAATCGTTTAAATTACAGATTTAAACGCAACATGTACTATAAATCATATGAACAAAACTTAACTTTTTATAAAATGCAAAGTCTTCTTCACAGACGAACGACACTTGACTTGATATTTTTTCACAAATTAATAAATAATAATATCGATTCTCAATTAATTCTGCCACTATTTAATTTCAATTGTCGTTCGTATACTCTGAGAACTCAAAAACTTTTGTATAACCAGTTCAGTAATTCCAATTTGGGACTAAACTCGCCCATTGCGAGAATTAGCAATACTGTTAACGAATTGAGTCCTAGCATAGATATACTGTCATGTTCTTTAAGGCTGCGTATAACCCCTAGAAGTTACCAATTTATTATACAAAATTAACAAACTGAAATAAAATTAGCATCAATCTATACATCAAATTTTGCACCGAATTTTTATCTATCTAATAGGATATTTTTAATTGTAGAAATATTTATTGTTAAAATATTATCGCTCAATAACTTAATAATTGACATCAGCAACATTGTTCTGTAATTTTTTAAATCTATTTAGGGCTTCAAATAATTTTTATATTTATATAGTTTTGTGTAGAAATGTTCAAATAATACGTCAACATTTTTTTCGACTTGATTACTTATAGTTTAGAACCTTCGTCGAAAAATATTATACTTGATGATAATGGAATGCCACTTGGCACACGTATTCTTCACAAAAATTAAATCATTTTTACCCGTTACAACTATTTTGAGAACTGCGGCAGAATCAAGATGGCGGCAAATATAGACTACCAAGTACAATAACTATAAGTAGTTTTCACAATAGAACAAAATAGCTAAAATCCTTTTTGTAGAATAAAGCTTTAGCTACAATTTGCCGCATCGTACACAAATATGCGTATATTGGTTTACAAGATGGCGACTATAATGCAAATTGCTTAATTACAATTACATAACAGCTTTTTCTAAAATTTAAAATATCCTATTAGATAGATAAAAATTCGCTGCAAATTTTGATATATAGATTGTTATTAATTTTATTTCCGATTATTAGTTTTATACAAGAAACTATAGGGAACTATAGGGTTGTGCGCCGCCTTAATATGCCTTAAAAAGCATGCTAAAGGTTTTGATAAACTCAATTCTATTACGTGAAAAAAATGTGAATAATCGTTTCTATAAATTGTTGTAATACTTTCTAATTTGCTATGTTTATTCTTATTATCACAATATTTTCACAATACTTTATACTTGTTTTCTAACCATAATATGTAGATGTAAATACTTACGAATTGTACATTTTTGTAATTTTTTTTTGTAATTTTACTGTGTTACACTATTATTGGGAAAACTCACTTTAGTTATCCTGTTGTGTAGCCAATAAACAAATAAATAAAAAAATAAATAAATAAATAAATTGTGATAATTACAAGGGGTGTTTGATAAGTCAGTGACTTTGATAACAGATGGCGCTCAGATCGTACGTTTGATATTGTTTTTGATATTTGCCATTCTTTATGGACATACATACTAAGTTTCAAGTCATTCTGTGAAATAATACGTTTTTAACATAGTTCGAAAACGGATAAGTTTGTGTTTATTTGCTACAATGGAAAATTGAACCAAATTATCAACATACGGTGAATTCTATGTTGATAAAAACTGCTTTTTGCTTGGGTAAACCATTAAAGTTTTTTGGTGTCAGGCTGCTAGCGTTTAAGTATTAAACTTGCGGTATCCTTTCCCGTATTTCTTACCACTTCTTTCTATCTTGCGTCATAATTCTTGTTTCTTCCCATTTAATCCCTCTTCTTCATGTCTCTTTGGATTCCATCTTTCCACATTCTTTCTGGTCATCCTCTGAAAGCAAAGCTAAAAATCAGGTGTGGCCACCACAGGACCGACCGCCATCATAAAGTACTTGTATAAAATACATTCTAGCAGCAGAGTAGAAATAACTTGGCCTAATATTTTCTAACAGAGATATTATTTATCAAGACCATGGAAACGTTACATACAAGTATGAAAAAATTTTACAAAAAATTTTCGAAATTTTTCGTTTTATCAAAAAACGTCTCAAATAAAAGTTATTAGTTATTGCATTTATAGCAACTTTTATTTAATAAAAATCTTCTTAAAATTTTTCTGTTGCAAAATATTCGCAAAAATCTTAAAATCGACACGAGTAAACTTCCATTTCTAGTCAACCGATTTTTACCAAAAGTTGATCAACTCGTGCCATTGATGTCAAAAGCTTAAATATGCAGTTTCATAAAAATACTTTTAGCCGAATTTGCTCTGCACGTGTACACAGAGACAGACAGACAGACTGACGGACGGACAGACGGATGGACGAACAGACAGACCGACAGACATCATGCTAAAAATAGTCAAAACGTTATGTAGGGACCTCGATCGTGGAGATCCATCGAAATCTCGAAATGTCAAAATCGGTATGATCACAATACCTCCCTTATATATGTTGGCGGTCGGTAAAAATCGAAAATTTACCTGTTATTGACGCATACTTAAGAAGTTGCTACACTTGTCGTGTCACAGTGTAGTTAATTTCAAAACTTCAGGTAATGTCCCAATGTATTCTTACGGAGAATTAGAACTATGGTATCCGTTACGGTGCTATGCAAGGGGGGTATACATATAGATATAGAAATTGTCTGGACGAAAATAGTTCCTGAACAATAAGCGCGCTGTATCTGATCAGTCACGAAGTCATATTGAGCGTAGCATTAAAAACAAACAAGCTGTTAGGATTTAATAATTTAAAAGATTTGAATTAAAAATTAAATAACAATATTTATGCCTTTAGAATTATAATAAATGAAGAGTTAAGATTTAAAAATTCAAAAAGAAACATTTTTCTTGAAGAGTAAAAAGTCAACCAAACTAATAGTTGCCAAAAAGAGTGTTAAAAACTGATGTTAGCGCTTTGCAAATTGTTCTAAACTAAAAAGTCTTTAGCCTAAAGCAATCATTGAAATTAATTTGAATATCCCCGTTCCACCTACTTATAAATTGAGTGTCAGAGACATGACACAATAATTTCAGTACAAATTGTATGACATTTTATAGGTTATGTGGAGCAGTGCAAATGACAGCTCCAATTCTCCCTATTAGCATTTCAGGACAAATCCTATTATTGCGTAATTTAACTTCAGTGTGCATTGTGCTTGGCTACCTTGTAACGTGCGCGCATCCCTAACCTAACTATGTTATACACGGACAGACAGACAGATAGAACGTTCACCGTTCGCCGTTCGCACACTTGGTGGTCAGTCCGTTTCAGATTTAATCACTCCCTCGATATTAAATACATTAAACTTAATGTATTGCATACGATCAATTCAATGCATTCCCATTTCTGTTTTAAACGAATTTATTCACTAGGTACGTTTGTTACAGTAACCATCTTGATGGATTTTTATCAAAATTTGTTTTAGAAATTGTTTCATTTTAATTGGAATTCTAAGGGTTGATTTCCAATAATCGTTTCTATCTCAACAAATTGGATTATTTGTATAAAGACTTTGGAGCAGTGGCGGCGCTAGCTCCCCCCCCCCCATTAGCTGTGGCCACTAGATACAGGGATGGAGAATCGGAAAAAGTTATCGACTCCCGACTCTTTGATTCTATTTTTATCAAGATTGGGAGTAGGGTTGCCAACTTTTTCTGAGACAATTCCTGGACATATTGCTCAAATCTGAAATATATGGTAACCGACGAGTTCATCGAAAATCAATTCATCGAATATCAATTCATCGAAAATCAATTCATCGAAAATCAATTAATCGAAAATCAATTCATCGAAAATCAATTCATCGAAAATAAATTCATCGAAAATCAATTCATCGAATGATGAATTCATCGAATGATCAATTCATCGAAAAAAATATATTTTGTAAATATTTGAGAGGAATGCCGAGGGGATCGGAAAGTCAAAAGAGCAGTGGTCCATAAAAGTTGACATACTAAAAAATAATTCCGTAAAATTTTTTATATGGTTTAAAAAAAGTAAATAAAGTGACATAGTGTTTGAATATAAATAAAGAAATATAATAAGTAAACTTATATAATAAAAGAAATAAATGTTTTGTTTTTAAGGTTTAATAAGACAGGTTATGGGCAATTGCACGCAAATAATTTTTATAAATTCATACACAATGATACGCATTTTAATTGGGCTAATATGGGGGAAAATAAAGTACTATGCGCCTAAAAACAAGGTAATTAGGTTAGGTTTAGTTAGTAAAAGTCTAAAAGCGAGTGGAGCGAATTACCCATCTTCTAGTTTAAGGACAAAGCACTATATTAGGTTAGTAAGGGTTTTGTTAGAAGAAGCCGAGCGAAGCGAGCTACCCATCTTCTAGTTTAATGTCAAAACACTATCTTAGGTTAGGTTAGGTTAGTAAGGGTTTAGCTTGCTACGTTCAACTTTGTAAAACTTATGTTGATTATTATTTTGTAAATAAATGGTCGCCATTTTGAAATGGTTAAAATAAAAATATGATTTGTCATTGTAAAGCTAATTTAATGTACTTTTAAGAAAAAAATATAAAATTATCGATTCCCTATGCTAGACCAAAAGTTGACATCATTTCCGGTGAAACCGGAAGTGCCTCAGAATTCTAATAGTAACCTTTAGATGGGCCTTTTTGTCTAGTTTAACTTTTGTTCTGAAGATTTTTTGTATCTTTACAAATAAAGGAGATTTTCGGGGTGCCCCGTTTCAAACAAACATCCTGTATAGGTACCGGGTGAATTATTTAAGGAGCAACATACATGTTTCACATATAATGTTAATGAAGTGAGTTATTTCATTTGCAACATAGCAAATTATGAAAGCAAGCTGATATCCATAGTAACAAATATGCAATGGTGATTAGATATAAAAGTTATTTAACATGATAAAGTTCCTAGACGGCTAAAAAATAGTAAATTAGAAACAATAATTGAATTTTAATTGTTTGTTTATATTTACATACAAACAAAAATAATAATGTCCTTAGTAGCTAAGTCCAAAAAATATTTAAAAAAAATAATATTTTGTTTTTTCTATGGATACGATAAGCATTTGTTATATGGCTATGTTGCTTTTGAAATAACTTCCTTCATTAACATTATATGTGAAACATGTATATTGCTCCTTAAATAATTCACTCGGTATATATGTATGTAATTTCACAATATTTTCCAATGAGAAACCACTTAACTTAACATACCTAGTATTCCGAGGAAATTTTATGTACAGAAAAATATGTAAAAATATAACACAGTTTTTTCATGTTTTTTTTTATTATTATACGAGCCTGATGATCCACTTTTATACATAGTAATAATAACAATAAATCTAAAATCTAATAGGAATAAATCGAAAATTATATTGTTATAAATCAGCGGTGGACAAACAGGGCCCGCGGGCCGCCCGTGGCCCTTGTAAGCATTTTATGCGGCCCGCCAATATCCGCAAACAATTGCTTTTTAAAGTGAAAAAATTGAAAATGGAGGCAATCGTGTTTTTTTCTCTGCACGTTCATATGGAGAGGGCACCAAAATATTATGTGCGGTCCGCGCCATTCTGTTATAAGGTCAATGTGGCCCACGGTCCAAAAAGTTTGCCCACCGCTATTATAAATAATCAGGAACTCAAAGCTGAAATTATTGTTAAGATGTATGTACGACCAAAAAGTATTTTTTAAAAGCTTTCTTTGAAATTCCGGGACATTTTGACATTCAACCTGGATTCTGGACAGCAACTTCAATTTCTGGACAATCCAGGCCAATCCTGGACGGTTGGTAACCCTAGTTGGGAGCAAGCCGAAAACGAAAGGAAAATAACTATATTACAAGAATTTTATAAAGCACGGAAACGATATTTTATTCTCTTTTCAAGAACGAAAATGAAATTAAAAATGTTCCAGTTTAAAATTTGATTAATAATACTCCTCTATCTACAGATTAATACGACGAGACAGTAAAGATTTTTGTTTTTACTCATAACCATTTTATCTTTGTCTGTATACTTTTTTTATTATGTTTAAGCAGGATTAAATTGGATTTTTATTTTCTCAAGTTGTAACGAACTTCGTGATTTTTTCATGTTTCATGTTGGCAGCCAAAATCTAATTGTCAAAAAGAAACAGTTATGAATTACCTCACGGCCTATTACTACACTAGATTGATCTAACAATATTTCTACAAATATCTTCGTTATCAAATATATAAAGACTGTTATGGATCACCAGAAAAAAATCTGCTAGAGTTTTCATTTTATTCATAATTAGGTTGGTCTGAAACTTAAATACTGTCTTAATTATTTCTTGTTTTAATTTGGCGTATACAGCCATTTGCATTTTTATTTAAAATTTGCATATTTACTTAATTATATGGCTAATTGCAACATTGTATTAAATTTAGAATATTTTTTCTACACAAACTGTCCGAAGGGGGCCATAAAAAAGATCAAATAATGTCTCAAGAGGGCTTTAATGAACATTTTGTTAACATTCTATCTCTAAATTAAGGCAAATTGTATTATATTATTACCGCAACATTTTAAGTTGGTTTTGATTTTAGAATTTTCCAATAAAACAGTAAAATTTTTACTCTTTTAGATCGTACTACAAAATAATATACCGTGAATTCAATTTAAGGTGAAACATAGGGTTTTCGTTTCCATGTTTACATTATGATTGACACCAATATATTTAAAAGTTTTTTAATAACTACCAATACACCAACATACACCAATATTTTAAAATAAAGGATAACAAACCAGAATAAATAAATATGTAGTGGAATTTAAATTTTTGTTGTCACGAGGACACTTTTTAATGATTGAAGAGGGCTTTTGCTAAACAAAAATATCAAAAACCCCATTTAACCAATAAAAATTATTAGTTTTCAAAATCTACTTCAGCTTAAACCAAAGAAACCGGCTATAACATTATTTTATTGAAGATAATTTTAAAAAATACTAAAAATTTTCAAAAATCACTCCATTTACAGCCAAACAATACTTCAAGTCATGGGCGCCCTCAGATTTAGTTCAAGAGAGGCTATATGAAGGCATATTTTAGAAAATATTTAGTAATTTATTAAAGAAACTTCATCAATTCAGAACATTTTTTGTATAGAAATTAAAAGCGTCTGAGATTATAGGCAAATTGACATTAATGACTTTTTCTATAAAATCTACTCTATTATTAGTATTTTTTTCCTTGTGCACACTTAACATACGCAAAGCGGATAAACGATCATCCGTCATAGTTGACCTCATAGTAGTTCACATAATAATAATTAAAATAATACTGTTTATAGGTTCGGGCCAGACTCGATTTGGCTGCACACTTTATTTATTTAGTTATTTCTTATCATTTATCAGTATTTGGCCTCCTTAAATATCTTACATTTATATTCATAAAAATATACCTTTCATAACATAAATATAATAAAAAAATTATTTATTATTATATTTAATATACTTATTTTGACAACTAATTTTAACTACAGGCTATTCCAAACGTTTAAGCGGAACTAAATGGAATTTTAATTTTCTTAAGTTGTCACTAGCTAACTTTATGTTGAGTAAAGTGGGCTTTTGCTAAACAGAATGATCAAAAGCTTCATTCAATCGATAAAAATTACTAGATTTGAAAATCTAGTTCCGCTTAAACCAAAGAAACAGACTATAAGCAGAAGCGGATTTAACGGCGGGCGCACCGGGCTCGCGCCCGGCTCCCCGTCCACTAAAGGACCCCGCAAAAACCTAACTTTACACTTTTTTATAATTGAGGGGCCCAATATTCTTACTGCGCCCGGGGCCTTAACTGACCTAAATCCGCCACTGACTATAAGTAAACTATAATAAGGTCCAATAAAGTATAAGTGTTCAAGTATGATATGAAAATGCAATATATTTTATTATATTTTTTTTATTATGCTCCGAGCTACATATAGCTCAAGAGTAAGAATGTGAAAGTGTTTAAATCAAAATGCACAAGCACTCTGAACACTTGTAAATAAAAATACTTTACTTTCAAATCGTTATAGGGACTATAAAAATATCACAATTGTGTGTTAACCGTAAAAGATATTAAGAAAATGTATAAATGAAAGTTGTTTCTTTTCAAAAGCTGTATCCAAAGAAACCCATTATGACATACGTTCATTTTAAAAACTCCTTGATATCCTGTACTTCCGGTTTATTTCGGAAAATTTCAAAACTAACAGTCAATTTTTTGGATAAATTTTGATTTGTTTTTTTTTTGCTTGCTCACACGTCACCTTTTCGAGGAAAATGGTGTTCCTCTATACACCATATACATAGATATAGGGGGGCCACAGACAATATTTACATAATTTCGGGGGGTCCCATGCCAGAAAAGGTTGATAAACACTGCTTTAGACGATTTTCCTTACCCTTTCCGAGGCCCGAAGTGCTCCAGATTTGCGAGGCCCCTAAATTCAAATTTAAAATAACTAAAATTTGTTTAACATTTTATAGCAAATGTAAAATAGATATGACAAAAATAGTTATAATATAAAATAGACAAATATAAAAATAAATAATTTTGAGAACAAAAAAGTCAAGATTTGGCATAAAAAACTTAAAAGTGGAGGCTTCAGGAAGCAAGTACCCTTTGCCCCTTTCTGCGGGTGCCCATTCCCCGGCGATCATAATTCAATTATTAGTGCTTGGAGGGGCTTAAGCCTCTGAGCCCCCTTTGGATACGCACCTGGTATACATTACTTTTTTCATGGCTCGCTGCTTCTTAGTTATTGCTGTAGTTTCTCCATCTTCATGACTCCATTAACGACTCTCTTGCGTGTAAGTACGTCGAAAAAAAAAAAACAATATAAATTTCGTCTCCAAATATTCTTCCAGTTGAAAAAATGCATAGAACAGAAAATATTTGATTTCTTATAGTATATTATTTTTGTCAAATACATTATTGCTGCTAAGTCAACAATAAGGGAGATATTTCTAAAGATTAGTTTAAGAGTGTCCTCCTGTAACTCCCCAAATAATTATCAAATTGAAAAATGTATACAACAAATAAGATTTGCTTTCTTAGTATACACAGTTTTTGTTGTATGTATTTTTCTGTTAAGTCAATAATAAGGGAGATATTTTAAGTTTTTTAGTAAACAATTTTAACCTCAAAACACCCTTTTAGAATAAAAATTTTGAGATGCTATATAGCTTGTGTTTGAATACTGGTTCTACTCTATCATCATACCAAATTTCGATAAAATATATCCAGCCATTTTTGTATGAAAGTTGGACAAACATACAGACACCAATTGATTTTATGAGGATATCGTTTTATAATCACATGACACGTGTAGAAAACTAAAATGAAGACGAGAATATAACAAAACAGATATAGCCTCCAAGTGTATCAATATGGATAACAATAATAGTTATCATTAGTAAAATTAACAGTCCTGCAAAATAAATTTTATTAACGGACCGAATTTCCTGGAACGAGAATATGTTACACAATGTAAAGTGGTTCAGTGTTGGTTGTTAAAGTAAGGGCATTTCATCTTTGGGATCCAAATGACGTCTAAGTTCAAAGTCCGCAGTCCGCAGCGTAACAACATACATACAAGTCTAGATTCTCGGAGATGCGGCTTAAGTGAGGATTGTTTGTATAATTATTGTTGCCAAAACAATCGGGCAGTATTGTTTGAAGGTTGCATAGAGCTGGGTGGAAGGAGGAACTAGATCCCGTGTGCAGGGAAGCGAGAGTGTTTGGTGTTATCTCTGGGAAGCCAGCTAATGTAAGACGGATCAGAACTTAGCTGAAGCTTAACCCGAAGTTCCAGATTGTTAGCGGAGCCCCACACGGCCTGCTCCTTGACCAGCTTAGTGTCAAACCCCTGCCCTACGCCCTATACCCTACACCCTGAAACCACCCGCACGCTACCTTACATCTATTGTCTCCTCACCCTCACTCTCCTGCATTCTCACAATTCAATACAACTTCCTCAAATAATAATTGACAATTACTATTCATTGTTTTCACGGAAAATCGCAACATATCAAATACAATAACACAAATAATCCAAATCTTTTCCGTTCAAATTACTCTTCAAATAAAAAATTAAGGTTTATTTATCACAAACTGCAAGTTTATGCTGCGTTCAGAACCTCGAAATAAGGAATTAGAATTAGTACTTAGAATTAACGTAAATGTTTGTTATACGCAGTGATGGGCGTTTACACGTAAACTTTAATTGTTTACGTTTACGTGTAAAATTATGTAAACAATTGGTAAACTTGTCAACTATGTAAACTGTCAAATAATGAGGTTAGTTTTAGTTATTTAATAGAATAATAGAGAATGAACAAGTATATTCAGTTCAAAACAATAAATTTATTTAAAAAATGGTGGGAAGAAACCGAAGGAATAGCTATGAAGAACTAGATTTTGTTTTAATTAAAGAAAATGAAAGAAAATATAGAGCGTTATGCAAAATTTGCAATGAATCTTTTCGTTACTACAAAATTTAGGCTGATTTTCTTAAAGGGGAAATTTGATGTATTTTGTTATTAAAAAAAATAATGCATTAAAAATTTAAGACAAAATAAGACAATTTAAGACAAAATAAGAATTTTTTAAAGAAAAAAGTTTTTTATTTTTCATTTTCATATTTACTAACTTGTATGTAACACCTGTATAATGATGCAAATTCGATTTTTATTAATATGTATATTGGCTTGTCCTAATTTTATATACTTACTTTTTCATTTAAAATTGTTTCATTAAAATTTTATTATTTATAAAAATGTATTTATAATGAGGTTCTGTAATTCAAAACAAGTGCGCATGTCTAAATCATTGTTTACATTGTTTACGTTGTTTACATTGTTTACAAGAGTTTTTGTGTTTACATCAATTGCTTACGCGTCAACAATGAGGTAACTTACATCATGTAACTTACGCGCCCATCACTGGTTATACGTAACTGTACGTTATCGTACACAACCTTCAAAATTAATACTTATACTTATAAATTAAAATTAGATGTTTGTAGACTCCAAACCCTTACGTTAATTTATAATTGACGCATGCGCAGTAAGCACTTGTCAACTTAAAAATTTCTATGCCATATTTTTTGCTTCTATCCAAATCTTTATGTTTTCTATGAGCATAAATATAAATTTTTCCTCTTTTTTTAATTCTTTTCACAACTATGAAACACTCAAAAACTCATCAGCAAATGTCAACAGCTGTCAAATATCGATCGATAAAGTAGAAATCTATAAAAATATCTGTCAGTGGCTTAATTTATATTGTGAATACTGCTTAATTTTTACGTACAAAATTTATGTTAAGTACTAATTTCAGGTTAATTCTAATTTATAATCTGGAGGTTTTGAAAGAAGCATTATTCCTCATCAGTAGTAGAAGAATCTCGTCTAATTCCGTAATAAGAGTAACACCTTGATAATTTGAAAGAATTAGTCTCACAAGTTTATGCGTAACAGATTTTATATGCTAATATGTCATCCAAGGTTACACTGGTATAATTTCGTGATAACGTGCACACAATAATGAAGCGCGATGTTTCTGTTCAACGATAGATGTGATGAGAAAAAAAGGAAGACAGATCGAAGTGATAAGCAGAAAAAGAAAGTCGGAAAAAAATAATTAAAAAAAAGGTACGTAGGTCGAAGTAATGAGCAAAAAAAAGTCGGATCGAAATGCTCAGCAAGAAATAAAATAGGGATCGAAGTGATGAGTAAAAAAAAAATGGATAGAAGTGATGAGCAAAAAGAAGGAAGACATACCGAAGTGATATACAAAAAATGACGAAAACGGATTTAAGTGATGACTAAAAGAAAAGAAGCAAGCTTACTCCCAAACAAAACTTTTCTATTCGTTAAATGCGGGCGTGTGAGTTATATTTTCGAGGGTTGATCGTAGTTTAGTCAGTGATCGCAGTTTCGGGAGCTGAAATCCAGGCTGTATTTATTTTTGATCTAGTCTTAAAGACCATTCATTTGATTAGCCTCCCATCTCAAAATTTTAATACAATTAATTCTTTGAATGCTATTAGAAATTCGGTTACTTTCGAAAAAATAATCTGATTAAAAATTTCCAGCATATGTGATTCCTCCGAATTTATTCAGATTTTTAAACCAGCCCTTCTGGAAAACATAGTGAGGGACGATTTTTTTTCCACATTTTTGGCAAAAGTGGAGACCATGCATTGAATAGTGGACTTTTTTCAATAAAAGCCATTGCCTGAAATCTAGGTGGCCGTTATTAAAAGGTAGGCACGTCTGTATTTGAACTAATCTGCTTGAGCAATTTCTAGCTCAAAGATATTGTCTGGACTAATAATGGCCAAACATGTACCTAGTTGGGCCATATTTTACCTAACAAAAGCCGTCGTGGGCCAGATAACCGAAAAAAAGATGTAACACACTTTCTGGTTGATTCTGAACCACGGATCTTGCCATTGCCCTGTAACTGATTTAAATATTTTCATTTATTTAATTTAATTTAGGTTAATTTCTAGACCTACATTTTTCAAAAGGATAAAGTTTTGGGAGTTAAAGGAGATTTCCAGGTAAAAGACAGGAATATCTCATTTATTATTATTTATTCTAGTTACAACAAAAAAGAAAACAGCTTAGGAAGTATAGATTCCTCAGCTAGTATTAAAATATTAAATTATGTTTTAAACACAAGTTACTAGTACCGAATTTACGTACGACGTGTGATAAAAAGTGCAATTTTTTAATTTATAAAACAATGTTTATTTATTCATCAATTTTTATATTGTCCTCTTATATATTTCCCCATCAGATATAATGCATTTATACCATCGTTTTTTATTTTTCAGTCTTCAAAACACTTCTGAAACGCAGATTTTGGTATAGCGTTCAGTTCCTCCAGCGATTTTGCTTTTATTTCTTCAATAATCGCAAAACGTTGTCCTTTCACTGTTTTTTTTCATCTTTCGGAAGAGAAAAAAGTCAAATGGTGCCATATCTGGTGAATAAGGTGGTTGCAGTATCATTATGGTGTTATTTTTGGACAGAAAATCTCAAACATGCAATGAAGTATGAGTTGGTGCGTTATCTTGTGCAATTTCTAAGAATTTTCCTTCCATAAATCTTGCAGTTTTCTACAAGTTGCTACACGCAGCCGACGAAACAAGCTCAAATAGTATTCTTTAGTAACTGTAACATCTTGCGGTAAAAATTCAGGGTCCACAACTCCACGATAATCGAAAAAACAACACAGTGAGAAGAACTTTAACATTCGATCGAACTTTTCGTGCTTTTTTGGGTCTTGGTTCATTTGAAAGTTTCCATTGAGATGATTGAGCCTTTGTTTAAATGTCATAACCGTATACCTACGTCTCGTCACCCGTTATGATCAGAGCCCTGCAAATCCGCGGGTATCCGCGGATTATCCGCGGATATCCGCAAATTTTTTGCGGATGCGGATAAATTATCATTTAAACCATGCGGATGCGGATCGGATGCGGATTAAATGTCATATCCGCTTATCCGCAATATCCGCGTGAACATTAAATCTTCGGTTACTTTCGGAGAAACAAGCAATTGTGTTCTGACTACGCAGTCCTCGGTTATTTTCGGTTGCCTGTATATACATGATATTTTGTAGCATTCAATCTCACTTTATGTTATTTTTATTAAGACAATTGTCCATGATCAAGACTGAGTTGAGACAATCAACTTAGCTTTCTTTTTATTATTGAATATATTATAGAAAATAATATTTTGGACAAAAGTTTCCTGGTACACTTTCGACGTAATTCTTCCTACCTCTGCTCTAATTCTGGCTTTTAAAACTGATAAAGGTTTTTTTTTTACATAAAACTGATTAGTAAGTTTTATTTAAATACTAAAATTTACCTACATAATTTTTTCTCGAAAATTTTATTATGTAACTTGCCAATTTTTTTATACTACCCGAAGTAACAAGTCTTGCAGATCCCAAAAATTTGAAAATTGACACATGTTGCTATTTGAAAAAGTTGCAACGCCTAACTAATGCGCGAAATGGCGTAAGAGAATTACTTGATCCTAAAAATATGAAGCACCTTCTATCAAGTAACTTTTCTGATTTTTTTTTTTAAATTCATTTTTAAAAAAAGCAGCGCGCCACTTACTCCCTACGAAAAAGAACGCTTAGGCCCCCCAAAATTGTTATCTCTCTCTAGATTTAAATAAGTTATTAGCGCATCTACGCCTTAAAACTTTTGGGGTCCCTTAGGTTAGGTTAGTAATAAATAAGCTGGTAAATCCAAAAATTTTCAGTAACGTTTTAGAGCAGAGATTACCTGAACAGGCGAAATATGTTAGTTCTTTCCAAACTGACAGCAAAACCTGCAGTGCGGATAGTGCGGATATTTTTGCGGATGCGGATCGGATGCGGATTTGTTATTTACAAAAGCTGCGGATGCGGATCGGATGCGGATCATGGATGTGCGGATGCGGATCGGATGCGGATACAGAAAAGCTTATCCGCGCAGGGCTCTAGTTATGATGCGTTGGAGCAATGTTGACATCATCTATCATTTCCAGAGCGACTTCTTTATGACACATTTTTTGTTCAAAATATGCCCAAAAAAGTGAAATTTTCTTCGCATGAACCATGCGATATACCAACAACTTCTTCAGCAACCTCTATAATTGTATTTCGACAGTTATCAAGATTTTTTTCCTTAACTTCTTCCACGTTTTTTCCAGTGATTGAAATGTTGGACCTCCTAACTCTGTCATCATCTTCAACTTATTCACAGTCATCTTGAAAGCGTTTATACCTTTTGTAAATCGCTTGTTTATTTATACTCGACTCACCAAATTACTTCTGCAATATTTCATACTTTTCAAATATGGCTGCCGATTGAGACAGTCGTCAAAGACACACAACATGACAATAAAAAAGTTTATCAATCCGACAAATGCAGCGCGGAAATTTCTAAAAGTGCACGAACGTTTTGATCATCCCTCGTGTATATCCAAGTGGACCCACACATATAGCTTTGCGGATTTTTAGTCGCCTAATGAACCTGGGTTTTTCCTTTTTTGTTGCTCATCACTTCGATTCAGCTTTCTTTAGGGGCGTATTATCCATTTGGCCTAAGATTTATAAAAAACTTAATCCGGCGCTGAAAGTTACATAAATGATCTGTCACTGTATATTCTAATTGCACGTTGATGATATGAGAGCAAACGTGAGTCCTAAAAATAATAGTTGACCTTATAATAATACTAATTATGTTACATCATTGAAGCCAGGCTAATATTGTTTAAATGGTACAGTACGAATAACCGAACAAATGCCATGGGGTCTTTTGCATTCACAGCGTTATTAAAGATCTTTCACTAAAGGCTGAATTGCATTACACAATGTTTGTCTAGTTTCTAGTTCTAGTTTTATACGACAAATTTTTAGTACACTGTAACGTAAATGAAAAATATAATAATCGACTTCCTTTCGTTTCCAGTTTAGAATAAAAATATACGTCTACAGTTACGTTATCTAATTCAACACAATTTCCCTAGAATGTTATTCTCACAACTACTAACTTCTGCAGCAAAATTCACGACAATCTTCTTTTTCTTCTTTTAGTCTTAAATTTTTATCCACTACTTTCTTGCCCTTGGCCAGTTGATGCCAGTTTTTACCTGCTACTGTTTTATATCGTCCAACCACCTTTCTATAGATCTGCCAAACCTGCGTTTCAAAATTCTAGGACTATTTTTTTCGTCCATCGGTTAGTGTCTTGTCTGGTTACTTGATGAACCCAGTACCATTTAAGGTTTAAGGGAAGCAATACTGTGTCATGATATTGGATACAATATCGGTGATATTGATTTTTTTTGAAGATATCTTTGTTCATCCGTTTTTCCCTAAAGCTTACGTCAAATGGCTCGCTGGATGACTTTGGTTGGTTAAAAATTTTCCTTTTAGGTTGATAGGTCTTTGGATGTTTAAGTATGAACTCCCCATGTTGCCCATATAAGTCACACTGCTGGTAATTTCAACTAATTGGTTGCCTTTCCCAAGTTGAATTGTGTGACCTAAATATATATACTCATTAATTTTCTCCAGTGGCTGATTATTTTGATTTGATATTTAGGCCAACATGCCTAGATGTGTCAGTTAATTGGCACAGCATACCTAGGCAGGGCAAATGGAAATTTTCAGACAACCGAAAAGTTCAAAATTATTGTGCGAGTAAATAATACAACAACATTTTCAATAATTTCACGAATCTGAACGATATTTTCCATAATTTGACGAACCAAAGCAGCGTTTTGGTTTGCTCTGGTACATGTCGAGTCCGGTATCTTGGTCTTTAACATTGTCCATAATATTGTGAAATGAAATGGTCGGCGAAGAGCAGATTACTCAGGTTTGTATCATCGATAATAATACCGTTTTTGTCCCAAGTCAACTTAAATATGTGAAATATGTTTTCCATGGCTAAGATGAAAAGTGTTGGTGAGATTTCGTAACCTTACTAACACTCTTGTGGATACTTCTTTTATTTTTCTTGTTTTTTTCATCAAGTCTGATACGCAAACTGTACTTTTTAACATATTTGATCACCAAAATAATTCGTAGAAAATAGCTTAGATTATGAGTGAAATATTTTTTTGCTATCCACATCTTTATGTTTTCTATGAGCATAAATATAAATTTTCACCTCTATTTTAATTCTTTTCAGAACTATGAAACACTCAAAAACTCATTAGCAAATGTAAACAGCTGTCAAATATCGATCGATAAAGTAGAAATCGATAAAAATATCTGTCAGTGGCTTAATTTCTTAATTTATATTGTGATTACTGTTTAATTTTTACGTACAAATTTTATGTTAAGGCTAAGGTGAAAAGTGTTGGTGAGATTTCGTAACCTTACTAACACTCTTGTGGATACTTCTTTTATTTTTCTTGTTTTTACTTGCCCGACCTTAATAATCGCGAAAATTTTCGATGTCGAGATTTTGACGGATGACCACGTTTCATGGTCCAGGGAATCCAAAAAACCTATTTTCGAAGTGCCGTCCGTATGTGTGTGTGTGTGTGTGTGTGTGTGTCTGTGTGTCTGTGTGTCTGTGTGTATACACGATAACTCAAAAACGGTTTAACTTAAAGAGTTCGTTCTGGTACTAAAAAATTCTCCTATTAAATGGGAAGAACCCTATTGTTTTTTATGAAAATCGGTTGACTAGAAATGGGAGTTTACTCCTGTCGATTTTAAGATTTTTGCGAATATTTAGCAACAGAAAAATATTTCGAAAAAATTTATTGAACAAAAGTTACTATAAATGCAATAACTAATAACTTTTACTTGAGACGTTTTTTGATAAAACGAAAAATTTCCAAAAAATTTTGTAAAATTATTTAAAATTTTTCCAAGTCTCAATTTTTACTTGCCCGACCTTAATGTATAAGGGGCAAGTATTGTAATCGCGAAAATTTTCGATGTCGAGATTTTGACGGATGACCACGTTTCATGGTCCAGGGAATCCAAAAAACCTATTTTCGAAGTGCCGTCCGTATGTGTGTGTGTGTGTGTGTGTGTGTGTCTGTCTGTGTGTATACACGATAACTCAAAAACGGTTTAACTTAAAGAGTTCGTTCTGGTACTAAAAAATTCTCCTATTAAATAGGAAGAACCCTATTGTTTTTTATGAAAATCGGTTGACTAGAAATGGGAGTTTACTCGTGTCGATTTTAATATTTTTGCGAATATTTAGCAACAGAAAAATATTTCGAAAAAATTTATTGAACAAAAGTTACTATAAATGCAATAACTAATAACTTTTATTTGAGACGTTTTTTGATAAAACGAAAAATTTCGAATTTTTTTTGTAAAATTATTTAAAATTTTTCCAAGTCTCAATTTTTTCATACTTATATGTAACGTTTCCATGGTCATGATAATTAATTCGTAACTAGTAAAGCAAGCCTTGGACAAAAATTTGTATAGAACAGAATTTGATGTATTTTTGAAGATTTATCTAAATATTTAAATTTTTTTTTTTAGTTTATTTTTTTTTAAATATTTTTTTTATGGGAGGGCAAGTCTAGCGGAGGTTTCCTTTCGCCACTGGTTTCATACTTATGTATATGTAACGTTTCCATGGTCATAATAATTAATTCGTAACTAGTAAAGCAAGCCTTGGACAAAAATTTGTATAGAACATAATTTGATGTATTTTTGAAGATTTATATAAATATTTTTTTTTTTAAATTTACATTTTTTTTTAAATATTTTTTTTTTTATGGGAGGGTAAGTCTAGCGGAGGTTTCCCTTCGCCACTGGTTTTCATCAAGTCTGATACGCAAACTGTACTTTTTAACATATTTGATCACCAAAATAATTCGTAGAAAATAGCTTAGATCATGAGTGGAACTAGAAGCTAGAAGTAGTATTATGTTTTGTCCTGCTTAGCGCTATTTCGTTTAGCACTTTTAGTTCTAGGAACATATCATGTGCGATATCAAAATTCTAACTATTTTTCATATTATATTCATATATGTTAATGTATAAATGATTATACTTGTACTTGTCCAATAAATGGCTTACAATAGTCTATTCATCACAATCTGACAGCATAATTAAACATGCTATGCATTCTGGTTAAGTAATTAAAACTTTATAGTTATTAAATGTGACAACTAAATATTAATATTCATTTTCATTGTTAATTTGAATCTAAGTAGACAATAGCACATGATTTTGCCGCACGCGTCTATGTTAGAAGCGAGTCGAGAAATGAAGAGTTTCTAATCGACAAGTGCGACAAAAAGCCGTATATAACTAATTTTTATACTTTTTTTTTCTATATTTCTTTTGCATTATATAATAAAACAATATCCTCGTTTAGGGAATTTGGTATGTGAATGTAGCGGTTAGTCGGATTGGTTTGACAATTTTATAGTTCTCAAGGTTGCTGCATTTTAATGAAATTTAAAAAAATAATAATAAATAAAACCTTTAAAATGTGTAGATAAGTCAAACTGATACATTTTGAAAAGTGAAATGTAAAAACTAAATCTGAAATACCGAAATTGATGTAATACACATCAAAAATTAGAAAAATAAATTTGAAATAAATAAATTGGCCTATTTGTTACAACAAATAGGATGGATATATGAGGTGTGTATAATTGAACGTAGCACATGGCGGATAAAACCAAGAACAAACGATAGGTACTTTGAAAATCAAAACCTCACGATACGTAAAACAACATGTTGAATCCGAACCCGAACCTGGAAAAATTATTTGTTGAACGTAAAACATATTTTAGAACCGAAGTAAATTCAGGTTTAGGTCCCTGATGAATACAAATATCCATGCCCTGCCTGGGATTCGAACTAGGGTTGCCACCTAACGCCTTACTCTGACCCGGAGCAAGAAAAAGTTGTGTTTTAAATAGAGATGTGTCGAATCACATAAAAGCCAGATCTGCGGATACAGATACGGATAGGGATTATTTGTTTTCTGATCCGTGGATACGGATACGGATCTTCCATGTAAGTACAGAGACCTTGAAGCGATAGTTTTATGTACCGCGCTGTTCCTAGGAATGGGAACGATATATCGATATTTCGAAAATATCGATACTTTAGAAAAATATATCGATATTTTTATATCGATATTTTTATATCGATATTTGAAATGCGATATATCGAGCAAAATATCAATATTCGCACAAAATATCGGTATTCTTGTATATTTTTTACATTTATATATGTTGTTCACTTTTGTAAAAGCAAACTATAGGCTATTCCAATCGTTTAGGCGGAACTAGATTTTGAAATCTAGTAATTTTTATCTATTAATTCGAACTTCTGGTCATTTTGTTTAAGCTTTGTAAATCATACTCACATTGCAAATTCTAGATTAAATTGATTGTCATTATAAAATGTCCTTTTTATTGCATTTTAATTTTTTGTCATTCTTAATAAAAATTTCCCATTTATTTATTTATTTTTCAGTCTTCAAAATATGGAAGAACGTATTAAAATATTTGACATATGTCTTCCATGGTTTCACTGGCGTTAGTTTCACTGTTGGAATTTTAAATTTTCGTGTGAACCAATACTATGATAACATTATAAATGTTTTGTAGATATACAACATAAAAAATGAACTTTCCCTGTTAGTTACGTATTACAAAATGAGACAGATAATATAAAAAAATATTTACTATATTTACTGTAAAAGTAACCAAAAAGATCTGGTTTGTCCTTACAAAAGTGAACAGCATATATATATATATATATATATATATATATATTTAATTATAAGAGCAGTTAACTAGGAAAATATTGGAAAGTTGGTTGGTAGCTGGGTGAGTACCAACTGAAAAGTGATTGCCTGCAAATCTTCAAAGTCTTCAAAATATGGAAGAACGTATTAAAATATTTGACATATGTCTTCCATGGTTTCACTGGCGTTAGTTTCACTGTTGGAATTTTAAATTTTCACATACCAAACCTGAAACATGAAATAACCCAAGCAAGGCTCCTTTTCGTGACAACCTAAAATAAAGAAATTTTCATTTAGTTCCGCCTAATCGTTAAAGTAAGACGAAATTTTGATTTCAATAATTTTCACCTTTGAAATTGTATGTCATGTTGGTATTAATTTTTCTTTTTAATTTTCACTTTCTTAATAATGGTCATAACCAATAAATCTAAAGTCGGTTTTACAACGTAAGGAATATTTTTAATTAACATTTAAAGTCCGTAATATACTATAAAAGTACTTTTACTGTAAGTTGTGTTGTATCCGTGTGAACCAATACTATGATAACATTATAAATGTTTTGTAGATATACAACATAAAAAATGAACTTTCCCTGTTAGTTACGTATTACAAAATGAGACAGATAATATAAAAAAATATTTACTATATTTACTGTAAAAGTAACCAAAAAGATCTGGTTTGTCCTTACAAAAGTGAACAGCATATATATATATATATATATTTAATTATAAGAGCAGTTAACTAGGAAAATATTGGAAAGTTGGTTGGTAGCTGGGTGAGTACCAACTGAAAAGTGATTGCCTGCAAATGGCGACTTCTTTTCCCGCCAAGCCAACAAAAAAAAAACTGTAATTTATATATCTTACATGTTACGTGTTAGTTATTTCGATATATCGAAAACATCGATATTTTTACTTCGATATATATCGAATAACGATATCACACTTACGACATATCGAATTGAGCATATATCGATATTCAAAAACAAATTCCCATCCCTAGCTGTTCCTATAGACCGTTCAATTGTTAGAATTCAGTACAGGTTAAATGCAGTTTCGAAAACCACCAGCAAATTATGTGATGCTCGACTTAACATCAGTCTAAACGCCAAAATAAAAGCTTGTATGAAAAATAATTTATTTTTTTCTATAAGATATTTATTTACATTCCGCCTTAGAAAAACGGATACGGACCCGAGTATGGATTTTTATTACGCGGATACGGATACGGATAGCCGGCTCACCACCAGTTTTAAATATAATCCATTACTCATTTGAGTAAGCCATGATATTTTTTATGCTTGGTTGCATAATATTTGACATTAAAAAATAATGACATTCTTCCAATCTTATTTGTATATTTTTTATATTCAATTTATATACTTGAACATATTATCAACTCGTATTAAATAAAATCTATTAAATAGAAAAAACTCTATTTTTTTGATATTTACCTACCATAGCCTACTCAGATAAAGATACATCGTGAATGGATTTTAAGTAAATATTTATTATATATACAACATATGCTTCATAAAATAAGAAATGAAAATAAAAAAAACGATGAAAGGGAGGCGCAGATATTCAGAAAATCACTTGAAGTGCAGGGGTCGGAAATTCAGAAAATACTTGAAATGTAGGAAAGGCAGAAAACATGTAACAAACCGTCAGTATTATATAAAAAAAAGTTGGATGTTTATATTTCGCACGAACCGGAGAAATATGGATCAAACCCGGAACCCGGACACAAACCTGCAAAACCCGGAACCTCCGGGTCAGATCCGAAGAGGTGGCAACCCTAATTCGAACCCAGGAACTTTAAAACAAGAAGACGGGTCGCTCCCTCTTCTCTATCGAATCACATTCACAAGCACCGAAAATGTACGGACCCTAGGCAAATTTATAATGCCATATTTAATGCCTATACATAAGTTAAGCTGCGTTCCCACCTCAGTAATTTAACACTCTGTGCGTTGTAGATAGTTTTTAAACGAGTGCAATTGGTATGATCGGACAAGCTCGTACTATCTCGCTCAACAGTAGTATAGCAACGACAAAGCACGAGCATGTCCGATCATACCAAATGACCTCGTTTAAAAATTATCCATAGCGTACAACGTATAGATTTACAGAGGTGGGAATGCAGCTTTAGTCTCTGATAATAGCCTTAAGTAAAGTGTGAAATTTAGACTTTATTAGTTTAATGTGTATATTCTGTTCCCAATAAATACAGTGTTGACACCATACGGCACAATGACAGCAGCAGTTTGTCTTCCTGTCGCTTCCACGTAAGAATTTAAAAAATTGTAATAAAAAACTAATAAAAGCAAACAGATTATATGCATCCTTATGACGCATGTACATTGGGCGTTCGCTTTGTATTCTATTCACAATGTATGCTGGGAGACCAGAAGACAACTATGCGCAACAGAATGACAGCTCACGTAAATTTTGCCGGTTCCTTTGGCTGCCGCTCTTTATTTTTTGTTCCTTATTTTAAATATAAATTTTATAATGCACATTTTTGCGATGCAATGTATTTTAGGACAAACAAATGATTTTCGCCAGCCACTCTTGTTTCTTCTATAAAAAAATAAGAAACAATGAACGACTACATGGAATTTATTTCTTCTTTGCGGTTCAGTTTAAGAAACTAGTTAATCACAATTTGATCTACAGATCGAAGGCTTAACTTTTTTTTTCGACTACCACAATCAAAAGTAAGCCATTGTATAACGTTATGAGAGTGTAAAATAAGTCTTTTTAGGATTTTGTAGGTATGACCAAAAACTCTTATACAGCCACTCATGTGTCTGTCTGTCCGTTCTGTAGAAATAGTAGCCAAATGGCTTAACATAGAAAGTGGAAATTTGGCATGCTTGTACAACTCTTTGATCCACATATAGGTAAACTGTAGAAATCACAGATCGGGAAAAACAAATATGTATTAACGAGTAACGAAAAAATAAATATATTTTTATAAATGCTGAGTATGAAATAATAATAATAATATACTAATAGAAAAAATACAAAAAATAAAAAATACAAAATACTTGGAGTCAACAGTTCCAGTTCACACTATTTATATTAAAATTTAAAAATTCTTCAAATGAATAAAACGGATTAGATTCCAAGAAATCCTTGACTTTAGCTTAATATTTATTTAATCTAAGAGATTTAACATTATCGGGCTAACATTTAAAAATTTAATTGCAAAGAAGTTACAATTTCTGGTTTTCAGCAATCTTGTAAAACCTAAATAGAAATTAGTTTTATTACGAGTGTCATACGTATGTATACTTGTTCCACAGTTTTATAATACTCCTTATTTTTGTGTCCGAAAATTAAACACTGGTAAATATAAAGAGATGACAAAGTCATAATTTTTAAATCTCTGAAAGCATGCTTACAATCCGCTCTGTAAATTATCCCAGAAATGATTCTAACAAATCGTCTTTGTAAGACAAAAATTCGTTTTGCTGAAGCACTATGTCCCCAAGCAAGCAGGGCGTAAGAGATGTGAGATTGAAATAGAGCATAGCAGGACATTTTTAAAACATTACAAATATATGATTCTACATAGCTTAGTTGCCAGATTTTGAACATGATGGTTCCATGTCAACGTGGGGTCTATATGAACTCCTAGAAAATTTACTGACTCTGGATTAGTAAACTCAGAATGCTTTAAAGTAATTAATAATTTATTTGTTTTGTTAATATTCAAACATAGTTTGTTAGAATTTTCACCAAAAATGTGTCAAAAAACTTTTGTTCCCCACTCTATTATTCAAAGGGGTTGCTCAATAAATCTGAAAAGCATCTCAATAATGTACATTGATGGAAACCAAAATAGTCATTAGGAATTTTTGATTAGATTGACATTTAAAAAATATAGATTTTTTTGTGTTGCTGAAAACATATAAAATTTCATTTCTTTTAAATTTAGTGTGGTCTCTCTCTTTAAATAAAGCTCTTAATACGTAGATTAAGAAACACGATTTTAACCAAAATTGTATTAAGAAAACTCCTGTCCCGCACCATGGAACCCATGGTGGAGGACAGGGGGTTAATCAAAAGATCAAAAAAGTCTGAGTATTACATATTAATAATATGAACAGGAACTTTTGATCTGATAATTATTTTGGAAGTTATCGAATTTTTTGCAACACCATTTTTACAATATTTATCTGACTGACTGGAAAACTGGATAGCTATAACTGGGTTTTGCTACGAGCACATCTCAAGTATGGCTTTAAGTCTCTAGATAGAAGCACGTGGTTTATTCTTTCAAAAGTTATAGAAATTATAATTTTGAACATGTATCCAAAATTTGTTATCACTGACTAAATACTTACAAAACCCAGAATTGTATGAAAATTCACACTTTTGTATCATAAGTATCACAAGTTCCTTAAGAACGCAACTGGATTCTCAGCTGTTAAAAATTATTTATAATATTTTTAATATTAAAAAAAAGACATGCACTACCTTAATCATAAATACAAAAACTCCATAATATTACTAGCCATAATTTAGCCATGAATTAAAAAAATAATTAATTTTGTGACAAACACAAAAACTGTAATATTTTCCAAAACCGAAAATTTCTCTCGTTCGTTTCCGGTTTATATAAATGTTCGTTACTTAGATTTTTTTTTCAGATTTTTAGTTTAACCCCTTTCGGTTAAAGGGTGCGGGACATTGATTTTTTAGTAAATTTTTGTAAAAATCATATTATAAAAAAATTAAAAACTTCTTTTTGTTTCTTAATCTGTTTCTTAACGCTACGTACAATCCCCAGAGATTATTAGTTTCTGATGCAAAACTAACAGCCTGAAATAAAATTAGTAACAATCTATACATCAAATTTTGCACAAATTAAATCTAATAGGATATTTTTGACTGTGGAAAAAATTATTGTAATAATGTTATTGCTCAATAATTTAAAAATAGATATCACACAACAATTTTCTGTAATTTTTTAAATATATTTGTGGGTTTCAAATAAGTTTTATATTTATATAGTTTTGTGTAGAAATGTTCAAAAAATACGTCAACATTTTAGAAGTTTAGAACCTTCGTCGAAAAATATTATACTTGATGATAATGAATTGTCACTTAGTACAAGTATTCTTTACACCTATAATAAATCATTTTTATCCCCAGAAACGAGGTGGCGGCAAAAGTAGATTACCAAGTACAATATTTATAATTAGTTTCCAGAATAGAACAAAATATTATAAAATGCATTTGTAGAATGAAGCTACAATTTGCCGGATGGTACACAAATATGCGTCGAATGGTTTACATAATACCGTCTAATTGCAAATTGTATATTTACAACTACATGATCTTTTTACATCTAAAAATAACCTATTAGATAGATAAAAATTCGCTGAAAATTTGGATGTATAGGTTGCTACTATTTTTATTTCAGATTGTTAGTCTTGTATAAGAAACTATACGGTTGTGCGCACCTTAAGAGTTTTCTTTTGAAAAGACACAATAATTTTTTTTAAAATAATTATTTTTTTCTACTACACAAAAAAATGTTTCGTAATAATCTGATCAATTCCGGTTGAACTGTTCCGGTTCCCATCAATGTACATTATTGAGATTTTTTAGATTTTTATATCAACCCCTCTGGGAAATAGGGCGGGGAACAAAAGTGTTTTCTCATATTTTGGCAAAAAATATTGATTTTTCAAAAATATAAGTTTACCTGTTTATCCACTCATTAGGAGATTTCATTTCATATCCCACTTAAAATTAAAAAAAAAAAAAGATGTATTTTCTCATTAATTACATATTTGTTTATATTTATCTGAGGATGCGTTTTTTGAGCTCTCAGTATTTTTCCTATATGTGGGTCAAAGAATTGTATAAGCATGCCAAATTTCAACGTTCAGCCGTTTGGCTACAATTTCTACCGTACAGACAGACAGGCAGACACAAAAGTGACGTTATAAGGATTTTTTGGTGGTTATACCAACACAATCCTAAAAATTAAAAATTAAAGGTTAAAAATGTGTCCTAAAACGTTGTCAATAACTAGACACCAACGAAATCCTGAAATGTGTGAAAATTCCCACTTCACATCAGTTGTTATATCCTAGGAGAGGAGTTTTGGGTTTTATATTCATTATTTAAGTTGAAAGTGAGTTGTATGTCGTTGAATAGATAGATCAATGCATATAAGGAGATCGCATTAAAGTTGAAATTGAAAATGACGTCCCCATATCCAATATCAGAAGTAGATAGGGCCGAGTCGAGTCGAGCCAGGCTGGGCTGGGTTGATGGTGATGATGCCGGTGCATGCTCTATTGATATGTCAGTTAAGGGCATTCTTACACCCGCCATCTAAACTCGCATCTCAGTAAATCACATCTCTCCTCTCCGCGAGATGATTGCTCAGCTGTCAGACAACCAACTTTACATGCAGACACCCGGGGATATTCTGCACCCACATATAAGCACAACTAACCCCGATTAAAGACCTTTTATGTATTGACAGCCACGTGCGAAATTTGATTCATTTTAGTTAACAACTTTTGAGACAATGAACTATGATGTCATAATTGGCTCTCGTAGAGTACATAACATATTTCATTCAATACACAACGAACTAAAAAGGTACCAATTCGTTGTATCTGTACATCAAAATAGTGTTTTTAGTTTTTTTTTTTTGGTATGATCACTAAAAAACCGTATAACGTCACTCTTGTGTCTCTCTATATGTACTGTAGAAATTGTAACCAAAGGGTTTAACATAGAAAGTTGAATACAACTCTTTGACCCACATATAGGAAAACTATAGAGAGTTCAAAAGAGTTTTAATTAAATATATATATATATATATATATATATATATATATATATATATATATATATATATATATATATATTTAAATTTTGAGTGGCACACCAAATGAAACCTCTTAATGCGTGTATATATATATTTATTTTATTTATTATCATTTTTATTATTTTTTTTATTGGATTTTTGCCAAAAATGTGTCAAAAACTTTTGTCCCCTATCCTATCTCCCAAAGGTATTGATCGAAAAATCTTTAAAAAAATCCGTAATCAGATACATTTTCAAAAAATATCGAATTTTTTGTGTCGTTGACAAAAAAACAATTTTAAAAATATTTAATGTCTGGTATCAAAAGAAAACTTTTAAGACGTAGATTAAGGAACGATAAGTAGTTTTTTTTAAATTCGTTTCTTTTAACACGATTTTAGTCAAAAATGTGCTAAAAAAGTTCTTGTCCCGCACTCTTTTACCCAAAGTGGTTAAACTAAAAATCAGAAAAAATTATAGGTAATGTACATTGATTTGAGCCGAAAACGAACAAGAGGATTCTTTTATCAGATTGTATTATTGAAAAATATTGCAGTTTTTGTGTTTTTGACAAAATTAATCATTTTTAGGGTTTTGTAGGTATGACAAAAAAACCTTTATATTGTCACTTTGTCGTCTATCTGTCTGTCTGTCTATCTGTCTGTCTGCTAGCTAAAAATTTTAGCCAAACGGCTAAACCTAGAGAGTTGAAATTTAGCATGCTTATATAACTCTTTGACCCGCACATAGGAAAAATACTAAAACATCTAAAAAACATATCCCCTAAAAATATAAACAAATATGTGCTCATCGAATAATTTTTTTTTTTTTTTTTTATTCTGAGTAAGGTGAATGCAAGCTCTTAGTACGCGGATTAGCTATCAACATTTTTTTTGGGAAAATAAATTATTTTGATACGATTTTTGCCAAAATTGTGCAAAAAAAATATTGTCCCACGCCCTGTAGCCCAGATGATTTAAACTAAAAATCTGTTAAATCTAAGTAGAACCGGAATAGTGCAACAGGAAGTTTTTTGATCAAAGTATGTTCGGAAAATAACGTATTTTTTGTGTTTTTTGGTTGACGATGTACAAAAGTTATAGTTATGTAACACACTATAGTAGAAGGCGTATTCTGGTCTAATAGTTAGCTTGCACGCTTGCTACGCAGCAAACTAGAGTTTACTCCCGGGCAGCGGAGACAATTTTATTTTTTGTTTTCTTTTCTCATTTTTATTTTGTTTAAATTATTTTTTGTCAAAATTCTAGTTATATTTTGACAAATGTTGCATTAGATTTTTAAGAGCATAAATTTAATAACCAGTTGGAATTGTTAGAATTATATTTTCAGTCTATGTATCATGTATACGAAACCATAAGGGCGGAGCATATGACTTAAAACAACCAATGGAAGCCATAGGCGCAATTTTCAAAATCTTAATGAACCTTGCTATGTAAAGAAAATACTGCACACAATTTGAAACCTAAATAATGGTATTAGGTATTCGAATTAAAATTAACAAAAATATATTTTAACATAAAATTTGTTTTTGAAGCTCTTAGATTAACAGACAATAAATAATTTAAAAATATCGTTCATTTTGCCGTGATTATTACAAAGCAAAATTTGTCCTACACATTCAGCATGCCGCTTTCACTTATTATATACCTGCGAAATTCTGCAATGTGTGAAAATTCACACTTTACATCAATTTTTTAATTATCATTAGCGTGAAATAATGTAATATTGCTGAACAGCGTGCAATAATATTTTTTACTAAACGGTATTCAAAATCAAATAATTACTAACGTGAATTTTCACACATATCAGTGAAAGGGGGCGCTAAATTGATGAAAAATAATAATCAATTTTAATGAACCATTGGGCGACTGGGTCGCCGCGGGTTGGGGGCGCCAGAAGGCCATGAAGTTAGGACTTTTATGTATTTATGTGTAGCATGTAAAAATTTTATTTTAATATTTTTCTTACACCTCCATGGAATTTTATTTAGGGGGCGTCAAATTATGTTTTGTCTAGGGGCGATGAATTATGTCTTACCCAGGGGCGCCGTATTATATCTTGCCTAGGGGCGCCGTATTATATCTTGCCTAGGAGCGCCAACGACCTTCGCGCCGGCCCTTCTTACAAGTGTACTTAATTACGAGATGCACGCGCATCATGGCAGCTGCCTAGTTCTATAGTTAGTCAGTTTAATATAGCTAGCATGATGCTGCAAAAAAATTGATAAGTTTCGAAAAAATAATCAGTTCAAAAATGTCTGTTGTACCTACTATTACAATTACGAACTACTATTATTTGACGAAGTGTGGTACGTATTCATGTGTTTTTTCACTTCTAACGTGATTCTATTTCTTTTTATACACTTTAGCATAACTCCATCTGTACATGACTACACATAATAGCTACCATGTCACCGACCAGGTAGCAACTTTATATTTGTTCAATAAATATCTCTAGATGATTTCCATGTTACTTAACTATATATACCACACAATCATATGTTTGGTAGATTTGTGGTTTTTTAGGGTTTTGTAGGTATGACCAAAAAACCCTTATACCGTCATTTTGTCGTCTGTCTGTCTGTCTGTTCGGTAAAAATTGTAGCCAAACGGATAAACCTAGAGAGTTGAAATTTGGCATGCTTATACAACTCTTTGACCTGCACATAGGAAAAATACTAAAACATCTATAAAACATATCCCACTAAAAATATAAACAAATATGTGCTCATCGAAAAAAAAAATATATTTTTATAATTCTGAGTAGGGTATCAAATGAAAGCCCTTGATACGTGGATTAACGATCAAATTTTTATTTTTGCAAAATAAATTATTTTGAAGCGATTTTTGCCAAAATTGTACAAAAAATGTTTTGTCCCAAACCCTGTAGCCCAGATGGTTTAAACTAAAAATCTGAAAAAATTCTAAGTAATGTACATTGGTGTGAACCAGAATAGTACAACAGGAATTTTTGATCAGATTATGTTTTTGGAAAAAAAAACGCATTTTTTGTGATTTTTGGCTAATAATGTACACAAGTTATAGCTTTATAACACGCCACACTGGAACGTGTATGCTGGTGTAGTTGTTTTGACGCTGGCTCTTCACCCAAGTAACTCGATCCGAAAGGGATCGAACCCTGAGAGAAGAGACAATATTATTTTTTTTTTTTTTTTTTTAATTTTTATATTGTTTAAATTATTTTTTTTTAATTCTAGTTATATTTTGGCAAATGTTGCATTTAATTTTTAAAAGCGTAAATTTAATAACCAGTGGAAATTGTTTAAATTATAATTTAATTCTGTTTCAATGTACACGAAATCAGAGGGGCGGAACTTGTAATAACCAATGGAAGTCATAGGCGCAATTTTTAAAATTCTGATGAACCTTGAAAATGAACCTTGCTATCTAAAAAAAAATACTGCACATATTTAGAAACCTAAATAATGGTATTAGGCGTTCGAATTAAAATTAACAAAAAAAATATTTTCATATAAAATTTGTTTTGGCATCCCAAATAATCATCATTCACTTACTAAATACCTGCAAAACCCTGAAATGGGTGAAAATTCACACTTCACATCAATTTTTACTATATTTTACAACATCATCATCAATATCATTTAGTAATAGACAAAAAGTAAATCTTTTTCGGCCTAGGCCAATTCGCTTACTTTTTAAGCCACTGGATGCCAACGCCATCTACAATAGTGATGTTTGTTCAATAACAAGCGAATGTTGAAAATTATGTAGCTAATTAAAATAAATAAGTTTAATTTTTCTAATTAAAATTACTTATGGTCGCCCAAAAAATATAATGTGCACCTTTGCTAAAAAGTTCTTTTCCGTCCTTATCTATTTGAAGGCCTCGGCTCTGCCTCGGCCATAAAATTCAGATGTGGACGAGAAAGATTCACTTTTTGGTCATGGCACACAAATAACTATTGTATATTAACAGAAATAAGATCTAAATGGGTTTAAAATATTCGTTATTCATTCACAAACAATTTATTGAATTAATAACAATTGCGTTGGGGGCCTTTATTGAGGCGACATGGATGCAGCCTAAACAGCCCCCACCACCAAATTGTTCATTGATTCCAAAAATCACCATATTTTTTGATCACCTGATCGTAAATAAAATTCTAATTTAAGTAAACAATAAATTGTTTTGAAGAAACCCCGTACGTGAAATTAAAATGCGGTGTCATTGTGGTACCTGGACATAAATTCACATGAATGGAAATAACCTTATAATTATCAAAGGAAAAATTATGAACATAACATGTTTTCTAAAAGTGAAAGGAATATTAAAAGTATAACATTTATGTTACACAAGTTACATGCGACATCCAATAAATTATATCATAGAAACATTTCATAAAATCAACCTTTGACGTGTTAGTAACTAATTGTAACTAATAATAAGAACACGAGAACAATGACTCACATCAATACCGAGAAATAAATATCTATTATTATTTACTTACATAAACTCCTTACTTATAATTTGTATGAACCTGACTACTCACCATTCCAACTGCATGTAAGATATTAATTAGGTAATTCGATAGGGGGTTATATCGGATATTTATGAAACCCTCGCAACATGTCAGACAGACGGGGGGAGAATCTAATTAATGAGTACAACAGAAACCATCGACACTGTCTTGAGCCATTAGCCTGGCCCGGCCCGCACTGGATAGCTCCTAGTCCGACTTATTAGCCCTAACTAACTTCGGCTATATAATATTACACTCTAATCATAAGTCAAACGGGGATAAATATCGAATAATTAATTTTATCAGCTGACGTTAAGAAGGTATATAGGAGAGTTGGAATCCTATTAGTAGGGATGGAAACGATATATCGATATTTCGAAAATATCGATACTTAAGAAAAATATATCGATATTTTTATATCGATATTTGAAATGCGATATATCGCGCAATATATCGATATTCGCAGAAAATATCGGTATTCTTGTATATTTTTTACATTTAAATATATGCTGTTCACTTTTGTAAAAACAAACTATAGGTAATTCCAAACGTTTAGGCGGAACTATATTTTGAAATCCAGTAATTTTTATCTATTAATTCGGACTTTTGGTCATTTTCTTTAAGCTTGGTAAATCATACTCACATTGGAAATTCTAGATTTATTGATTGTCATTATAAAATGTTCTTTTCATTGCATTTTAATTTTTCATTCTTAATATAAATTTCCCATTTATTTATTTTTGTCTTCAAAATATGGAAAAATGTATTAAAATATTTGACATATGTCATTCGCTTCCATGGTTTCACTGGCGTTAGTTTCACTGTTGGAATTTTAAATTTTCACATACCAAACCTGAAACATGAAATAACCCAAGCACGGTCCCTTTTCGTGACAACCTAAAATAATGAAATTTTCATTTGGTTCCGCCTAATCGTTCAAGTAAACCGAAATTTTGACTTCAATAATTTGCACCCTTGAAATTGTATGTCATGTTGGTATTATTTTTTTTTTAATTTTCACTTTCTTAATAATGATCATAACCAATAAATCTAAAGTCGGTTTTACAACGAAAGAAATATTTTTAATTGACATTTAAAGTCCGTAATACACTATAAACGTACTTTTACTATAAGTTGTTTCATTTTGTAATACGTAACTAGATCTGAAAATTTTGATAACTTTTGTGATGTAAACGGACTTTGACGTATCCGTGTGAACCAATACTATGATAATATTGTAAATATACAACATAAAAAATGAACTTCCCCTGTTAGTTACGTATTACAAAATGAGACAGATAATATAAAAAAAAATATTTACTATATTTACTTTAAAAGTAACTTAAAATATCTGGTTTGTCCGTACAAAAGTAAACAGAATATATATGTTTAATTATAAGAGCAGTTAACTAGGAAAATATTGGAAAGTTGGTTGGTAGCTGGGTGAGTACCAACTGTAAGTGATTGTCTGTCAAATGGCGACTTATTTTCCCGCCAAGCCAAAAAAAAAAAAAACTTAATTTATATATCTTTCATGTTACGTGTTAGTTATTTCGATATATCAAAAATATCGATATTTTTACTTCGATATGTATCGAATATCGATATCACACTTACGATATATCGAATCGCACATATATCGATATTCAAAAATAAATTCCCATCCCTACCTGTTGGTACTTTATATAAAGCAGTACCAATTGACAGTTATAATATTGTCAATTATTATGATTTTCTAAGTATGAAGGCCACTTTGAAATTATTGAGCAATGGGGAACCTACGAGGGGCGATTGTAAAGTAATCGATGTAGACAAGAGCTGGCACCACTAGTATAAAATCAATGTTATAAACCCTAACTTTCAAATGACTACTGTAAAATTTTCAACCAGCTGCATCATTAAGTAAGTTTGTGTTTGACAGTCATTCAAAACGAACAACTTTTGCATTTTTACAAAAATGAATCAAATCGAATATCGTGCAGTGATTAGATACTTGCTTTTGAAAAAGAAAACGATGAGATCAACACCGCATTCAACGATGTTTAAATAGGGTGACCATTCGTCCCGCATTCTAACATTTTGTCCCACATAAAGATGCGTCCCGCAAAAGTCCCGTATTTTAACATTTTGTCCCGCATTGTCCCGCATTTTGTAACTTGTATTTGAGGAAATGAGGACCTTTTTTTTGCTCTTCACTTGGATTTGGGAGATGAGGACCTTTTTTTTGCTCCGTCCAGCATTGCCTTCTTAAGAAAATGGTCACCCTATGTTTAAGGGGACTCTGTACCTTCGGTATCAATAATTAAATATTGGACAGCTGAATTTAAACGCAGTCGTATGAGCATTTTTGATGATGAGCGTCCAGGCCGTCAAAAAGAAATGGTCGATAAAATTCATGGAATGATAATCGACGATCAACGAGTGACTAAGCGCGAGATAGCTCAAACTGCGGGCATCTCAACCGAACGGGTGCTCAACATTTTCCATGAATATTTGGGAATGAGGAAGTTCTCTGCCAGATGGGTGCCGCATTTGCTCTCAGTCGACAACAAACGCGATCGTCAGACCATTTCGAAGGATTGTTTGGCGATGTTCAACCGCGATATGAATCAAATTTTTGCGCCGTTTCGTAACTGTGGACGAAATATAGATTCATCACAACACCAGAGACCAAGGAACAGTCGAAACAGTGGACTGCTCTTGGCGATTCAAAGCCGAAGAAGTCCAAGGTGGATCTGTCGATCAACAAAGTCATGGCCACAGTTTTTTGGAATGCGCACGGTATCATTCACATTGACTACTTGGAAAAGGGCAAAACGGTCACGAGCGTATATTACCTATGCAGCGCTGTTGGACCTATTTGAAGCAAAAGCGGTCGCATTTAGCGAAGGAAAAAGTGCTGTTCCACCAGGACAACGCACCGATCCACAAGTGCGCAGCCGCAATATCAAAACTCTATGAAGTGTGCTACGAATTGGTTCCTGATCCACCATATTCACCAGATTTGCCCCCTTGCGACTATTATTTATATCCAAATTTGAATAAATAGCTCGGTGGTAAGAGATTTGGGTCGAATGAGGAGGTCATCGCTGAAACAGAGGCCTATTTTGAGGACTTCGAGAAACCGTATTATTCGGAGGGCATCGAGAGTCGTTGGACGAAGTGTATAAATCTAAAAGGAGACTATTTTGAGAAATAAATTAAGTTTTGCCGAAAAAGTTGTGTTTTCTTGCCTAGACCGATTACTTTTACGAGAGGCGGTTGGCCCCTCGTTTATGAGTTAGAAACATAAAAAATTGATGTGAAGTGTGAATTTTGACACATTTCAGGGTTTTGCAGGTATTTAGTAAGTGAATGATGATTATTTTGGATGCGAAAAGAAATTTTATATTAAAATATTTTTTTTGTTAATTTTAATTCGAACGCCTAATACCATTATTTAGGTTTCTAAATATGTGCAGTATTTTTTTTTATATAGCAAGGTTCATTAAGAATTTTAAAAATTGCGCCTATGGCTTCCATTGGTTGTTATAAGTTCCGCCCCTCTGATTTCGTGTACATTGAAACAGAATTAAATTATAATTTAAACAATTTCCACTGGCTATTAAATTTACGCTTTTAAAAATTAAATGCAACATTTGCCAAAATATAATTAGAATTTTGAAAAAATAATTTAAACAATATAAAAATTTAAAAATATATATATATATATATATATATATATATATATATATATATATATATATATATATATATATAATCTCTTCTCCAGGGTTCGATCCCTATCGGATCGGGTTACATGGGTGAAAAGTCAGCGTCAAATACCACTAGACCAGCACACACGTTAGAGTGTGGCTTGTTACAAAGCTATAACTTGTGTACATTATTAGCCAAAAATCACAAAAAATGCGTTTTTTTCCAAAAACCTAATCTGATCAAAAATTCCTGTTGAACTATTTCGGTTCACACCAATGTACATTACTTAGATTTTTTTCAGATTTTTAGTTTAAACCATCTGGGCTACAGGGTGGGACAAAAAAATTTTTGCACAATTTTGGCAAAAATCGCTTTAAAATAATTTATTTTGTAAAAATAAAAATTTGATCGTTAATCCACGTACTAAGGGCTTTCATTTGATACCCTACTCAGAATTATAAAAAAATATTTTTTTTTTCGATGAGCACATATTTGTTTATATTTTTAGGGGGATATGTTTTTTAGATGTTTTAGTATTTTTCCTATGTGCGGGTCAAAGAGTTGTATAAGCATGCCAAATTTCAACTCTCTAGGTTTAGCCGTTTGGCTACAATTTTTACCGAACAGACAGACAGACAGACAGACAGACAGACAGACAGACAGACGACAAAATGACGGTATAAGGGTTTTTTGGTCATACCTACAAAACCCTAAAAATTATCAGTATTTAAAGTAGTGTCCTCCAGCAATAATGCACTTTTGAAGGCGAATGTTCTGTAGATGGAAGGCATTACGCCACTCGTGTTCTGAAATGGAGTCAAAATACTCCCTTATAGCAATGTCGATATCATCTTCTGTAAAACGGCGAGCACGTAAATTCTTTTTTTAGGTTAAAAATAACCAGAAGTCGCACATTATTAGATCAGGTGAGTATTGTGGACGTTCAATTATCCTGTATGTTATTTCCCTTCAACAGTATGAGAAGCAGTATGGGGCATTGTCATGATGCAGCATTAAGCCTCTAATACTCAGACCTTGGAGAACTTCAAGTAGGCAATGTATCAAGATGCCGAAATAGTCTTGTATCCTTCTAGCTTAATAAATTTTACCAGACCTGTACTCCTGAAGAAAACAACTTACATTAATTCGGGGCCGGAGACCCTCCCCCCTCCCCCCAAGACCGAATAAAACATACTTATTTAATAACAACTAAATAACAAAGTTACTGAAAATGAAAATCATTTATTTCATTAACGTCAAAATCAAATTATGATCAAAATTACATTTTATAATAGCCTTTCTGTATTATCTTATGGGTATTTTTTCGAAATAGACTTCCCCCATACGTTTTTTCTGTGTGTGTGCCGGCCCAAATGCTAAATTATGTTTCTTTGAATTCTTCAATATGACAGGTATAAAACATACCATATTATTTTTGAAGATCGGCATAAAACAATTATCCCGTATAACTATAATCACATTGTTAAACTACAAAAGAACTAGGGCTCATGTTTACAACCACGTTATAATCAGTCAACGGTCAGTGGCGCATGCATACGTTTAAGTACTAACTATAAATAAGTATAATTGTTTTTGTTAATCCTTTAAGTAAGATGCGTAATGTGAAAAACTAATCGCTACGGCTATGGGTTGACACGCCTAGTTATATCACTTCTATTGTAATTTTATGAGTTCCCTAACTTTTATTATTTTGGTACGGAGTATAACATAACCTTTCTTTCCATATCAGTTTTGATTCTAGACGGGTTCATAGATGGCACAGGATTTGTCGTCCACTTGCATATTCAAATATATTTTTTTCAATTTTCTACTCGTCCTAATTTTACAGCTCGCTTAAGTAATTACTAACTAAATGAATACGTAAACGTATAAATATGTAAGCATATCTCACAATTAACGATATGTTATTTGTTTTATAAGTACGTCACTACTATAAATGATTTATACCTCCTTGGAGTGGAGCTTTTGCACATAAACGCTACGCAACTTGCATTACATAACATAGTGTACTAGTGGAGCTTGCGCAGCAAATACAAAAAAACCATAACATTTCTAGCCATAATTTCGCTATAATTTAGGTATGAATTTAAAAAATAATAATTTTGTCGAAAACTCGAAAAATGCAATATCTTTCGAAAAAACCTGATTCAAAATCATAAATTCCTTGTACACTATTTCGGTTCACATTAATGTGCATTACGTGCATTACGTCACATTATGTGCATCAGATTTTTACATTAACCTCCCTGGGTTAAAGATTGCGAAACAAGAGTTTTTAGCAAAAACCCATTTTTAGCAAAAATCGTGTTAAAATAAGGCATTTAAAAATACTTTCCGTTCCTTAATCTTCATCTTGAGAGCTTTCTATTGATGCCACAAAATACATTTAATAAAATATTTACATTTTCAAAAAAAAAAACATTATTTTTCTAAAAACTAATCTAATCAAAATTTATATTGATCCAGTTGAACTATACTGGTTCCTATCCACCTTCGAAATAGGGTGGGATACAAAAGTTTTTTGACACATTTTTGGCGAAAATAAAATTATTGTTTTTCAATTTTTTTTTATTTGTTTATCATGCACTGAGAGGTTTCATTTGACATCCCACTCAATATTTTTAAAAATAATTCTTATTTTATATTTTATATATTTGATTATAATTTTCCCGCAATGAGATTTTTTTTTCTCTATAATTTTCCTATATTTATTTATTTATTTATTTATTTATTTGTACAAAAACAAAAATGGTACAAACATTCCATACAATACAAAGGTATACATTTATAAATACAGCAAAAAAAAATGTTTGCAAACAAAATATAAATATAACAATATACAAACAAAAAGAGACAACAATTTAATTTTTTTTTACAACAATTTTGCTATATAAACTTCCAAGAAGAGCTACGCTATACTCTATCTCTGAAATACTGATAGTAATAAATCATTTTTCAGGCAGTTACCAATAAATACTATATATCTCATATGTCGAATCGGGCGCGAAGAAATTTTGGTGTCTGTATACTTACAAATATTTTTGAAAAATCAAGAAAAAATACATATATATATATATATATATATATATATATATATATAAAAGTCATATATTTATAACATTATTTATATGTACTTATTGACTATTATTTATTTTTCTTTTAAAGAACCGACCTTTTTGACCTACGTTTTTTAATCGTTAATATATGTGTGTCAAAGAATACAAGCATGCCAAATTTCAACTTTCTATGTTCAGCCGTTTGGCTACAATTTCTACCTAAGAGACAACCTCTTGAGTGACGTTATAAAGATCGAGATTTTTTTATACCTAAGTGTTTTTTGGTTATACATACAAAATACTAAAATGTCAATAACCTTTCTTCCACACATGTATTATTATCAAATCAAATATCAATTTCATAGTGACAAATAATATCCACCTTTGAAACGTACATATAAACAGCGATTTAAATCGTTACAATAGATAAATTTAATTATTTAATTACCTTCTCATTTTTAACGTTGGCAATATTCCACTGCTCCCATTCCAAACACAATTAAAATTTGACATACTTAATAAGTCACTGTCATGAGATACTTATGAACAAACATTGTTCCATATATTTCTTGTTTTACTTACAAACTTACAAAAGAAAGGGGTGACATATTTATGGTCAAAACAGGCAATGAAGCAAAGAATGAAACATATTTTTCATGTTTCTTTATTTTAACTCTTCAAAGATCACTAACAAAAACGGCAACAGTAAAGAGTAAATAATAAAATAAGAGATCAAAAAGAAAATACGTAATTTAAGGATGATCAATCTACCAGCTTGAGTGATTGTAACCAAAAACACAAATACATTTCATTACAATAATAATTTCTGTAAATAAGTTTTTTATATCTCAATAATAATGAATAAAGTGATCCGAATTTTTGGGCACAATTTTGATTCTAAATGCGGGGAATGAAAATATTTGCGATACAAAAAATTTGTTCAAAAAATGTTCATTACTAAAAATTTCTCAGAATTTTAGATCCGCCACTGAATTAGCGGTGGGAACAAAGATTGTATTGCACATTTTTGACAAAAATAGCGTTAAATTAGGAAGATTAAATAGATGGTCAGTATCAAAAACCCAATACCATCTCTTGTCATCTCACCATAATAAAAAGATGTGAAGTGTAAATTTTCAAACATTTCAGGGTTTTGTAGGTATTTAATAAGTGTAAGAAGCCAACATAATACTGGATGTCTACGAATATTTGTTCTATTCGTTCTATCAACAATGTGGTATTTGATTTGTAAGTATTTCATTACTATAAATGATTTATTCCCCTTTGATGCCTTAAAAACAAAAACCTAAAGTAATTCAAACAATAGGTTGAATCACAGCATATAATAGTATAATAAAATAACTTGACACTACACACTACACACTACACACTACAGCAGGGGTGGCCAACCTTTTTGGAAGCAAAGGCGCAATTAAGAAATTTCAGAGACGTTGCGGGCGCAATGGTATGTAGTGATATCATATATCTTTTGTTTTTTATTATTAAAGTTAATTTTATTTATTTTTTTCATTTCTTAATTTTAATTTCTTAAAAAAAATAGTTTTTGTTAATTATTGTCATTTTTAATTTTGAATCTTTTTATTTGATTTTACTTATAGGTTAAAATCCCATTATTTTTTGAAAAAATGCTCTTCTTCATTTTTAACACAACATAATATAACAAAATAATAATAATGATTTGTTATAATAATTTTATTGAACAACATTTATTACATATAATTACATAATATATGATAAATTATTATTCGTTAATGAGAGACTGTTTCTTGACATAATTTTTCAAAATCAGGACAGTAATTTGATACTGCTACTCTTAAACTGTCATTCAATGATCAGTTTTAATCAAATGAAACATAAAAAATAGCGCTAAAATTCGATAGAATTCGCTAAAATAATATTTTTTGTAGTGGAACTACTATTTTATTATATAGGGAGGTATTTAATATGGCTTAATAAAAAATCACTTGAAAATTTCAATTATTAAATTCCAAGAAAATTTTGCTTAAAAGTTGGAGAATGAAATTGATTGGAAATAAAATTTTAAAAAATATTTTAATTTACCGGGAATCGTATCGCGGGCGCATTACAGATCGCCCGACGGCGCAGCTGCGTAGTGTAGCTCTAGTAGTAGCTCTACAGTGTAGTGTGGTGTTCAAAACTCGGTCCTCAGCTGTTAAATTTTTTTTTTTTTTTGTTATATTTTTAGTTTCATAAAAAGACACACACTATCTAAGCCATAAATACAAAAAATCCAGAACATTATTAGCCGTAATTTAGCCATGAATTATAAAAATAATTCATTTTTTCAAAAACACAACAACTGCAATATTTTTCAAAAATGCAATTGGATCAAAAATTCATTTCATACGTTTTTTAGTTTAACCCGTTTGGGTAAAAGGCGGCCAGACAAAAATGAATTTAAAACAACTAATAATCGTTCCTTAATCTTCGTCCTAATAGATTTATTTTGATACCTGACAATAAATATAAAAACATTTTTCGATTAACTAAATTGATAAAAAAACTATTCCGGTTTCCATCAATGATCATTATGGAGATTTTTTCAGATTTTTAGATCAACCCCTCTGAGAGATGGGGGGAGGGCAAAAGTTTTTTGACATATTTGTGGCAATATCCCCATTAAAAAAAAGATTTTTCAAAAATAAAAACTTTGTTGTTCATTCACGCATTAAGAGGTTTCATTTCATATGCCACTCAAAAATTTTTAAAAAATATTTATTTTTTTATTCAATACATATTTGTTTATATTTATCTCGGGATGTGTGTTTTTTTTTTGAACTCTCAGTGGATCAAAGAGTTATATAAGCATGCCAAATTTCAACATTCCATGTTAAGCCGTCTGGCTACAATTTCTACCGTACAGACGTTTTATGGTGGTCATACCTACAAAACCCTAAAAAGGGCTCGAAAGGATTAATTCTGCCTAAGGCCAGCAAGTAGCTTGTTTAAGTTAAGCTCTGTGTTTACTTGGTCCGACATCGATTATGTACGATTCTTTGACAAGGGGCTTGCGAGCAGCGGCGGTGAGAGGCAGGGGTGACAAGGGCACAGGCCCAGGGCGCCAGCTCTTAGGGGTGCCAAAACAAACGCTTAAATATACATATTCTAAGTTTTCCATTTTTATTTAGATAAAAATTATAAATTTTCATTTCTATATCAATCTTTTATATATTAAATATAAAAGTGAGTTTAAAGTTTTAGACATTTATTGATTATATAATAATATTCAGTCTTCTTTTGGACTGTATTAACTTTCTAACACATCTGAAAACATTTATAACTGATTTTGGTGGCACATTTAGACATACAATGGCACCTTGACTTAATTTGTTCCTGACCGCGGTTCGTATCTTAAAAAGTATGTTTCTAAAATTCCAATTTTCCATTATATTTTATAGGAAATCAATTAATTCATTCCCTGTTTAACAAATCATAAAGAAAATCCAAAAAATTAACAAAAAAACTGAGCTAAATGAAGAAAATGCAAAGAAATGGAGAAGGAGTGAGAAGGAATATTTTTTCACTTTAAATATGCATTTTGTATACCATAACATATTAATTTTAATTTACAAAATTTTCTGTTTTTCATGATTAGTATGAAAATCATCTTTCATCACCATTAAATTGTAAAAAAATGATAATTTTCTTATGTCTGGTTTTGTGGCTCAGGAGTTTTCGATTTGTTGCCTGTAGTTGTAGCTTGTAGTTAGTAGCCTGTTTCTAGTAGTAGGGAAAAAAGTTTAAAAAATCAGATGGTGCCACCACAGGACCGACCGCCATCACAAAGTACTTGTATAAAATACATTCTAGCAGCAGAGTAGAAATAACTTAATATTTTCTAACAGAGATATTATTTATCATGACCATGGATGGAAACGTTACATATAAGTATGAAATTTTTTTTCGTTTTATCAAAAAATATCTCAAATAACAGATGTTAGTTATTACTTTTATAGCAACTTTTGTCAAATAATTTTTTTCTAAATATTTTTCTGTTATGTAATATTCGCAAAAATCTTAAAATCGACACGAGTAAACTCCCATTTTCAGTCAACCGATTTTTCCCAAAAGTTGATCAACTCGTACTATTGATGTCAGAAGCTTAAATATGAAGTTTCATAAAAATCCTTTTAGCCGAATTTGCTCTGCAGGTGTACACAGACAGACGGACGGACAGACAGACAGACAGACATCATGTTAAAAATAGTCAAAACGTTATGTAGCGACCTCAATTCGTGGAGATCCATCGAAATCTCGAAATGTCAAAATCGGTATGATCACAATACTAGAGATGGGAATTTCGGCTCAGTTTGCGGAACCGGATCAGTGGAGGTCGTTCAGTTTGTTGAGCCGGTTCATTGATCCGGCTCAGTGATCCGGTTAAGTAAACATGTCTCCGAAACACAGGACGGTCGTTAGTTCGTAGGTAGAAAGTCGCTTAGAGCCAGTTCTTGCAATATATAAACTGTAAATATGATCCCGAGACACAGGTCGGTCGGTTGTTCGGTCGTAGGTAGAACGTCGTTTACACCTGGCTCTTGCTTAGAGCCGATTCTTGCAATATATGAACTGTAAACATGATCCCGAGAGGCAGGTCGGTCGGTCATTCGGTCGTAGGTAGAACGTCGCTTAGAACCGACTCTTGCTCAGAGCCGGTTCTTGTAAACATGATCCCGAGACACAGGTCGGTCGGTCGTTCGGTAGAACGTCGCTTAGAGCTTAGAGGTAGAACGTCGCTTAGAGCCGACTCTTGCTTAGAGCCGGTTCTTTTAAACATGATCCCGAGACACTGGTCAGTCAGTTGCCGGTCGTCCGGTCGTAGGTAGAACGTCGCTTATCCCCGACTCTTATCTAACATTTTTGAAACAAGCAATTCACTTTATGTAGCTACTGTATTTTAAACCAGATGTGTTAAGTTTATGGCGATGTTTATTGCCCTTATAAATCGGACATCTGGGATTTGGGCAATATTTTTAATATTTTTATATAGTATGGTTGTAAGAAAATACAGACTAACCCTATTAGTTTCAAATAAAGTGCCCTACAAATTGATGACAAAATACACTTTATGATAATACATTACAAGCCAAGTTCTCGCGAAGTTCAACATGACATCGATCCAGATCCGGATCACTCCGGTCACTGTTCACAATCGCCCGACCAATCGTATCCTTGAAACTTGAAACTATACAGTGAGCCGTGAGCCGGCTCATTTCAATTAGGTGAACCGTGTCACTTCGGTCAGTGTACTGAGCCGGCTCAATGAGCCGGTTCGTTCATGAACGACCCATCTCTACACAATACCTCCCTTATACATGTATGTTGGCGGTCGGTAAAAAGTAAAATGTAAACAGGCTTTAATTGATTTGAAAAGAAAAACATCACGGTTCATATCTAGAGGTCAAAATAGGATATGAAAATAGTTTGTATCTCGAAAAGTTCATATATCGAGAGTTTTGTAAGTCGAGGTACACTGTATTAGCAAATTTACTTAGCCATAACTAGTATTCGGTTAAAATGTTAAAATATTTAAATTGCATCCAACTAAGAAAAGAGCTAGCGCCGGCTCTGCTTGCGAGTTCAAATTGTGTCCTTATGTGTAGCAATAAATAAATTAAATAAAATATTTTTCACCGATCCTCATAAAAAAAAATAATAGTATTTTGCCGGTCCGCTGTTAGTTTTGGATTGCAAAGCACTGCTCCATAATAGACTCCAAGGTACCTTTATGTCCTAAGCCGTAAAGTAAAAAGAACTGATCTAAATTCTGAAACAAATGTTAGAAATAGTGATAAACATTATCAGTGTATAACATGTTGTTATCTAGTAACGGTGGCGTTATATACCTAGTGTATAGGTAGAGTAGAGTTGTTGAGTAGCATGTAGTATGCGGCATGACACCTGAACCGAAGGCAAGAAGGTGTTACATATGTTGTTAACATCAGAGCCGAGTCCGCAGCTGTCAATCACTCTAACCGCACCTGACGGATAACTCACATTAGTCGCAGTTATTCCACGGACCTACACATTCAAACCGGAATGCGCATATTTACATTTATTATATTTACACTCATTACTGTCATTCATACAACTTAAATCAAATATAACAAGATACAGCAAGAAATTGCATATCGCGATATTAAACAGCTGGAAACAGAGGCGTATAGATAATTCAAATACACATACAGAGTACAGAGTACAGAGTACAGCAATAAACTTGCGCAGAATCTATTTTATTTTTCACTTCGCTGTTATTTGGTCATTGTAATGTATTTTATAAGATTGTTATTTTCGTTAATTTCGTTCTTTTAGGTTGTCACGAAAAGGGACCTTGCTTGGGTTATTTCGTTTTTCACGTTGGAATGTCAAAAACTAAAATTCCGACAATGAAACCATGGAAACGAATGACATATGTCAAACTTAAATTAATTTTCTTACATATTTTAATGACAAAAAAATAAATAAATGGGATATTTGTATTAAGAATGACACAAAAAATCAAAATATAAAGAAAATGAGATTTTAAAATGATATTAACCTTAACCAAAAAATGTTTGTTGCAAGTATGATTTACAAAGCTTAAACAAAACGGCTGAAAAGCATGATTTAAACGATGAAAGTAACTAGATTGCAAAATCTAGTTCCGCCTAACCGTTTGGAACAGACTTTAGTTATAAAATAATACTACCAGGTTCTTATTAATAAACAACTGTTATCCTGTTGTTCAGTACAACCGTTGTCAAGTTAATACAACTATATCTCATCTTTCCTTTTTACACAAATAAAAATAAAATTTAACAATAGCCGACCGGCGTAGAGTAGTGGTAACACATGTGCTCTGCGTTGCGAAGGTCTCGGGTTCGAATTCCGTTCAGGCATGGATATTATCACAAATAAAAATTGTCCAGACTAATTGCCCCAGCAACAAAGGTCATTAAATTAAAAAATATATATATTTTACAATAATTTACAACCAAATTCAAATTAACAATACAAGAATAATACCATGAGTTCAAAAAGTAATTACATAAGGGTTGGCTATGGAAAAATGAAATAATGTCTACTGCAAGCTTTAAAATTAATTAACTGTCAACACTGTTGTTTTATGTCATAAGTTTATATTGTTATATAAAGATTGCAGTAGACTTATTTTAGTAGTATTATTTTATTTTTCCATAGCCAACCCTTAAGTAATTACTTTTGAACTTATGGTATAATATAATTAATATAATAAAATATCTATGATATAAGCTGTTCACTTTTGTAAGAACACACTAGATCTGGTTATTTTGGTTACTTTTATGGTGTGTTACTGACTTTAAATTTCAATTAAAAATATTCCTTACGCTGTAAAACCGACTTTAGGTTGATAAGGTTATGATCATTATAATTAAGATATCATTTTTCAATATGACATATATCAAATGGATCGACATTTTAAAAAAATGACATTTTTTAATACCAACATGACATACAGCTTCAAGGGTGCAAACTATTGAAAACAAAATTCCCTCTTAGTTTGTTCTTACAAAAGTGAACAGCTTATATAAGTTTTAATGATATATAATAATTATTCAGATTGATAAAAGGATGGTTTTTTAGTAATCCTTATACCATGAGTTCAAACAGTAATTACATAAGGGTTGACTATGGGAAAATAAAATAATGTCTACTGCAAGCTTTATATAACAATATAAACTTATGACAACAACCACAGTGATGACAGTTAATTAATTCTAAAGCTTGCAGTAGACATTATTTCATTTTTCCATAGCCAACCCTTATGTAATTACTTTTTGAACTCATGGAATTATTGTTGTATTGTTAATTTGTAATTTCTTGTAAATTTTTGTTAAATATTATTTTATCTTTTTCTTCTTCTTTAAATTTAAAAGTAGTAAAAATGCGGAATCCGTCTTCACCAACTATTGCAGTAATTGGGCAAATTGCATTCCTTCGTGGGCCAATTAATTTAAGTAGCCTAGGGCCTCGGGTTATGTAAATCCGGCCCTGATTGTCATACATTAACTCAAAATTAATTGTATTATTTTCTAATATGCGCGCCATTCCTCATAATTCGAAATAAATCATCTGTCCGTGCAAAGGAAAAACAAAGTCACTTTAACAATGATACAGTATGTAATTTTGTAATTCGTACCGATTAACATTATAAATGCAGAAAGGACATTTATAACTGTTGAAACAATAACTGATTCATGATTCAGATATTTCCGTCCAGATTTGATTTTAAAATAGCTTGGCTTCGGGATTTCTAAAACATAAAAGCATTTTTGTGTTTGTATTATATATTGTTGAATATTAAGTATGAATAATAATAAACATAACAGTTTATATATTAAGTATTTCGATTGAGAAAAGAGTAGACACTAAAAAATACCTGAATTTCTTCAACAAAATAAGTTAAATAAAATGTTGCAGGGCTGGACACCGGTTGACTGTTTTTTTAATTTCGTCAATAGCCGTAACCAAAACCGAAAACGATTTTTTTTCATCATAACCACGCAGTGGCTAGCTTTTAAAATCTGGGAAGGGGCAGGAAATATTCAAGGGCGGCACCATTTTTTTATCGTTATACATGTGAGTTAAAATATGATGGTTTTGAATTGTAAAAGATGAAAGCGGGCCTTAAGCAACCCTTTGACCTGATTTTTAGGAGGGAGCGGATACCCCACTGGCACCGCCACTGTAACCACAAATCCACGTATGTTTATTATTAAAGTCCGGATTAAATGTTGCAATCTGAATGCAAACCAACCGGTAACGTATATTACGGTAGGAATTTGAAAGAAAGAATTCGGTGTTTTTTATATATTATTATATAAAAAACTTATATATTATAATTATATATTATAACGAATATATTGTGGTGATTGATATTATTATGAAAAATTAAATATATTTTTCGTTGCCTTTTTGGGGGGTTGTGCAAAGCTGCAATCAAAATAAAATCCACCACTGGTACAGAACCATCGGGAAAACTTAACTCAGGTTAGCCAAATACAAGATCTTCTTCTTCTTCCTTGGACACTGTCATTCGTGTTGACGTTTGGCCTCAATCACATAAGTCCTCCATCTTGACATCTTAATTCAGGTCTTTCCATGTGCCCTGTATATAAATACTTGTTAGATCTTTGGTTAGCTGATCTCTCCATCTCGTGCGAGGCCTTCCCATTGGTCGACGGGTATTCAATCTTCTCTCCCATATCCTCTTAACCATTCAGTCCTACCTCATCCTCATTCTCATCACGTGTCCTATCCACTTAATCGTCTTCCTCTCAATTCTTGTGTAATACTCGGCCTGGAGTATAATAGTTCTCGGAAATATTTGTTCGTGCGGATTCAAAAACAAGATGAAAGTACAAATCTGAATGTAATAAGGAACAATGTTAAATTCGCCTATTAATTCTGACCTACGCTGATTACTAAATAATAATAATAATAAAAATAATAAAATGATTATCTATAGAGAACACTTCCTGTAAGTAAATTATTAGGTTGAATTAATAAAATTATAAGTAGGGTCCAACTAGAGATGGCAAGTCGAATGATTGAAATAATCGATTATTTTGTTTCAGTTAATCGATTAATCATATGATATATTTGGTTTCGATTAATTAATAATTCATCGATTAATTTATTATTAATCGATAACTTTATTTTATTTTCAATAAATTGCTTAGTTTTATTGTTGAAACACTGGTCGGTAGATAACTCTGCTCTCTTCTTTTCAATAAAGTCCCTAGATTACTAGACCTTCTGAACACTCGTTCTCGCCTATTTGGAGAATTAAACTCAACCGCTACTCATTTTTGCACAATATGCTGCTATAGTTTGCGTTCAGTCAGTTCAAATGCTCACGACCGAAACGTAATATTCCAGCTCGATAATTCGCGAGAAAATCCTGGCTAGTTACAGGTCGGCTGGATACAAGTCCTTGTTTCCTCAATCGTCTTTGGTCAGTTCGTGATGAAATTTCCAAAATTCGATCTTCTTCGAAATGAAGTGCGAGAAAAGTTAAGGGCCACTCACGATCGTGCAGAACAATTAGGGTAAGAAATCGATCGTTTCGAGAGCTTGTGGCTCGATGATTTGAACCAGGTTTTTTTATGTAGAGGCCAGTTCGCTGATGACGCTTTATAATAGAGTAATTAATAGAGTTTTTAGCTACATCCAAAACACCAGCGATATTATAATACTGCGGTCATATTCATATAATGGCGCAGCTCGTACAGCGTTTTCCGGCCACATTTTAATTTAATTGCTCAAAAAAGACTTGTAGAGGGACCGGGAGCTCATGACAGTTTTTGGTCTCCGATTTCATACAGCATGCCTTTTGGAGGAGAGAATATTTACCCTGTGACAACAAAAAAGGGATGGTACTAAACCCCTGCACGCTTTCCGGCCATAGGGAAAATTGCATTTCCACTTAAACACAAAATTTTTGTGCTTTTCTCTGATTTAATATTGTTTGCCCTTTTGTCAAAAGAAAGTTATAACAAATTTAAAGTCTTTTAAATATATGAATGCTATTCGGAGGGACCCAAAGGGCTCAAACGGTCATGTGATTTTGTAATAAAAAAATATGATTTTCCGCGTTTTCATACAGCATGCCTATAATTAAAAGACTTTAAATTTGTTATAACTTTCTTTTGACAAAAGGGCAAGCAATATTAAGGCAGAGAAAAACACAAAAATTTTGTGCAAGTGGAAATGCAATTTTCCCTATGACCGGAAAGCGTGCAGGGGTTTAGTACCATCCTTTTTTTTGTTGTCACAGGGAAAATATTCTCTCCTCCAAAAGGCATGCTGTATGAAATCGGAGAGCAAAAATGTCATGAGCTCCCGGTCTATTTAGAAATCTCTAAGATGGGTAACTAATAATAAAATTTTATTTTAATAATGAGTTATTTGTTTCAAAACTTATGTACTTAATATGCGATATTATATAGTCTTCGTTCAAACGATCATAATTTATTATTACGGCTTGTTTAATTAACAACAAGAAATATTTGTTTATACGGCGAGTGTATATGTTTTTTTATTTCATAATCGATTAATCGATTATTTTCTACCAATTTAATCGAAAATCGATTATAACATTTCGATTAATCAAATAATCAATTAATCGATTAATTAAATTTAATTGCCATCTCTAGGCGTAACCCCACTGGTCGGTTCATGAATCTATTGCTGCTCTTGATTATATGTCAATAAGCTACTACGATGATCCTAAAATAATCGAGTGCAAGTCCTCACTATACAATTCGAATGTCACTGCACCAAAATATGCACCTGCAACTATTTTTATTTGGATGATTCACCATTGTACATGTATTGGGCGTTGAACGAATTAAAACAATTGATATATAGCAGACAAAAATTACAATAAATCTCTGAATAATAACTCGCTACATAAATACATAAAACTATTTAAAAATTCCAAAAACATACAAAAGTTTTAAAATACGAGAATACTCTTACGCACCTAATACATGTCATAGTTTTGTCTGGAAAATTTAAAAAGATAAAAGCTCGAAATTCTGTTGTTTATTTACTGTATGAACCAATGAACTCTTAACGAGTTAACAAAAAAAATGCTGTCAGTTGGAACAATGTCTCGAAGTCTATGAATATGCCTTGGGCGCGGAGTGAGGGGGGTGTGTCGGTAGATAAATATATACATAGTCCATCGCTATTTCTAATGGTCGGTGACTACTTAACGTCTGTAGTAATGATGATCGTCATATAAAGTCCGCTACTCAACAGGGACGGATTCATACTTTTTTCCAAGGGACGAAATATGATTTTTGAAATATCTGGAGTAAAAAACCTGGATATAGTTTTGGTACATTAAAAGCAGTGGTGGCTTATAAGTTTTTTAACAGGAGGGCACAGAAAAAATGTATGAAACGATTATTTAAGACACAGTTATCTATATTAATAACATTGGCGGCCGTATCTGTTTTATTTTTTTCTTATTTTCTTAGCCTCATATTTGGCGACTACACGTTTCAGATGATTATAAGACAATATCCACAAAAAAAATCCATTTTTGTCTGTCTGTCTGTCCGAGAGTCACATAAAAACGGCTGAACATATTTTCTCGTAATTTGGTATCATGATAGAGTATAACCAGGATTCGAACGTAGGCTATATGGTATTTCATTTTTTTTTTTTCTTCTAGGGGTTATAACTGTTTATTAAAAAACTTAAAACATCTCCCTTATTATTGACTTAACAGAAAAATATATGCAACAAAAATTGTTTATAGTAAGAAAACAAATCTTTTTTGTGAAATTAATATTTTCAATTAGATGAATATTTGGGGAGTTATGGGGGTACACCCTAAACCTAAAATCTTGAAATATCTTACTTATTATTTACTTAACATCAAAAACGTACATAATAATTTTTTTTTTTTTTTGCTTCAACGCAGTTTTTGATTTCTGATTTCAATAGTTTGCACCTTTGAAATTTGTTAGTATTACAAAAATAGTTTAAAATGGCATTATTATGTCATTTCATTTGACACTGGCATTTGATGAGTTGCTTAGTCCTAAAATCGCCACTGAACACGACAACTAGACGAAAATCTAAGGAGACACAGAGATCTAACAGAATCAGCGCCCTTACTTCGCACCAAACGTTCCGAGTTTGACTCCCGGCCAGGGCATGCTACTTGTATTTGTTCAAATCGCCTTATCTTCATCAACGCTACCAAGCAGTGTTAGGAAATTGTAAAAGTTGTGGAATTAGACCCATGAAACTTGAAAACCAAATATTACAATATTTATGGACCTTTGTCCTTCTGTGCCCCCTTAATCTGTCTCTGTTACTCATCATATAAGTTCGCCACAAGATCTAAATATATAAGTTAGTATAAAGGCATGATCAGTCGCATTCAGCCAATGAAGAATCGAGGGATGAAGGTTGTGGAAAGGAGGAGTGAGGAGTGAGGGCGAGGGAGGGCGAGAGAGAAGAACAAGAAGAACATTCTTGGCCGCTGTTTTCTCTACCGATGACGAATATCACCTGCATCAGACAATAATAGGACAAGTTACAAATCACTGTCAATTCACAATTTCTTGTTGCTTTTAATCTGCATTTCGTAGAGTTTTAGTTCCTCACATATGTTTCACATGTGCTGTCAAGCCATTTCAGCCGCCGGGGATGCATACCTTCACATTTCTTCAACCCATTATATTATTAGATCATCGAAAGATCACCATAATCTATTGCGAAAACAATTAACAGAAAGTTCTACGCAAGATTTATACCACTTTTAGGAAAAGTTTAAATGGTACTTGATAAATGTGTTGAGCCAGCGGATTTCAACCTTTTTTAGATCAGGACACACTAAGGTCTTCTGTACATGAAGCGTATGGTCATAAAAGCGTATTAGAAGTGAGTTTCAATAAAATACATAGTTGTACAACAGTTTTGTTTAGCACTCTAAATCTGTACCAAAACAAATCCGGTTGCTACTCCACAATCTGAATGCTCAGAATGTGAGGGTAGAACTGTTTTGGATACCGGGGTATGTTGGTATTAAAGGCAATGAAGCGGCAGATGCAGCTGCAAAAGCCGCCTCCCACAGACCTATGATTAATGTGTGTTTCATTTTTCTAGATGACGCAAAGAGTCATCTGAAACACTTGGTTTTAGACATGTGGCAACATGAGTGAAGCCGCACACAGAACGTTAAGTTGCGACAGATTAAGGGAGACGTTAAACCATGGGGTTCTTGCTGCAGGATAAACTGCAGGGAAGAAACCGCCATCACACGCCTCCGTATAGGCCACTGTTGGTGGACCCATGGACACCTCCTTCGAGGTGAAGTGTCCCCTATCTGTGAGACGTGTAACACAGATTTGTCTGTGTTACACTTTTTAACTGAATGTGTACAGTTCGAGGATGTCAGGGAGAGGTTAGGCCTGTGCTATGACTTGTCAGTTGCTTTAGGTGACGACAGAGTACTCATGGACAGGCTGATACTCTTCCTGAGAGAATCGAACTTACTGTTTTATGTGTGAAGTCTTGCACCTTATTTTAATGTGTTCTATTTTAAAATTTCTAATGTGATATTCGATGTTAATTGGCCCCTTTATAGCCTCTTATGGTCACCCTGAGTCTGTTCAAATTTTCGAACAGACTTTTTATTTTATTTATTTGTATTTGTCTGTGCAAGATTTCTTTTATTGAGTATTCGTATTTTTATCTATTTATTGATTGTTTAATGTATTGTTTTTAATATGTAGTGTAGTCACTTAAATTGGCTGCGTTAGGCGCAAATAGCCTTTGTTGCTATGCGCCAAAAATTTTAACTAACTAACTATATCTGTAACTAATTTATTTCAGTAATCTCAGAGAGTGGAGGACGATAGTCGGAGTTTGTCATTAGACTTATAAATTCTTAAATCATAAAATTTTCTGTATATTAAACGTCTTAAGTCACTTAAATGACTTCATTATTTTAATGAATATAAAATGCCAACTTTTAGTGCTGACTTATAATGCCATCTGTTAGCAGTTCTCATTAATTATCATAAGTAGTTGTTGAACTAGGTTATAAAACTGAAAAGAGGTTGCTAAAATAACAGATTATTGAATGTGTCCTAACCTAGCTTAATTTTATATAACTTGTCTAATACTAGTTTGCCATGATCACACGCCAGAGAATCCGGATCTGGGCGATATTTCTCTATATCATATATGATAGGGTCGATCCCAAAGTGAAGTCATATTTTGTTCATTTGTAGAAACAAGCCATTTTCCTAGATTCATTGTATTAAATTACTTGTAACTGTATTTGAAATTCTTATTAGATTTAAAACCAGGAGAAGATATTTGACTTGCTCAACTTTACATTTGACAGATCTGTATGGATTCTGCTCAGGTTTTGGCCTGTGTTTTATTAAAATCGATTTAGTAGTTCCTAGTGGCGCAGCCAGGATTTTGTCTTGGGGAGGGCCGAATCAAATTTCGAGGGCACGCGGGTCGCATACGGCCCTCAACCTCATTTTTAGTGGCCCCTGAAGCGGTAATCCAAATCACTTGGGCTTATTTAGTGGGAAAAATATATTTAAAAATGTAAAATATACTCTATTCCCCGTTTCTGTTTATAAAAAAATGTCATGAAATCCGTCGGGATATTTAAAGTTCCGTCACTGCTTATCATTTTGTATGTAAAATAGACTGCGACCCAAATCAGTTCGACAACTCTGCTGTTGCATATTGATGTTTATATCAAATAATAATTCCATTATTTTTTGATAAAAAAATGTAATTGTTAATCCATGTATCAAAAACTATCTTCGATAAATACATATTTATTTATATTTTTCGCGGGATATATTTTTGAAGTCTCAATATTTCTCTTACTTATGTTCAGTTCTCTAAATCAGCCGCTTGGCCACAATTGGTACCGAACGAACAGACTCATGTGACGGAATAAGGATTTTTTGATTATACCTATGAAAACCTAAAAATAACATGTAAATATGTATTCTCTGTTAATTTCAACACTAATCATAATAAAATATAGCTTATTATTATTGTAAAATACATAAGTTATTTTGCTGTACAATTATGATAAATTTGTTACATTTTCATTTCATTGGACCTTCAGAGGAGGCTTGCCCCCCCCCCCCCTCTGAATACGATACTGTTGTTCAGTACAACTTATATCAGTTCTTTTTGTGTGTAAAACATCATAATTTCAAAAATACCTAAGAAGATATTGACATTCACATTTATCTAGAAAATAAAACCAAATACCGATTTTAAGAGCGCGATTGTCTCCAAAACTACTCTCTTTATTATATTTCTACTATTTCTACTCTATTTCACGTTTGAGGTGTTATTTTAAAATTACATTCTGAAGGTTATACCGAAGTCAAATTTCCACTTTATCTTATCTGAATCGAGTAATTAGTTATTTAAAACTAATTTGTTGTAAATTGTTGTAAAAAAATATATTTATATGCCAATATTGTTTACAATGAAGTAATTGAAAAATTAACTACTGTTGTGGTTTACAAATTTTATCTTCAACTCTCCGAGCAGCGCCGTGTAATCTGCTGGTTCTGGGAGGGTCCCAGGCCCGTCGCCCCCCCCCCCCATTGGCTGCGCCACTGGTAGTTCCAAAGTTATAATGTTACTTGTGAGCGTGGAGAATCAAAATCCTTCTTTTTGGTTTACAGCTGACGCATTTTCTTGAAATTATCAGAAGTAACAAATATTACTTTAATGTCAAATTTGGTACACGAATCAGAAGTGAAATAATTTTTAAAATCAGTTCAGTAGTTCAAAGTTTTTACTGGGAAAGTAGATAATCTTTGGCCAGTTTTGACCTAGGTAAAAAAGGAAGCCATATCGAGGTGATGAGCAAGAAAAATAGAAAATCCATAATATGATTTGGACCCCATATACTGCGTCCTGTGCCTGCACCAGGGCGGATTTAGCATGATGCTAATGACGGTACCAATGCTGGGTCCTGGAATGCTTTGGGGCCCCCAAATGTTTTCGTCAAATCGTCTTTTGAATTTATGGAACTCGCTTACACCTACCCCGAGCGAAGCCAAGCGAGAACTAATCTGGTGACTATAACAGATGTGGAAAGAGAAATACCTTGTTCTTCGCTAATAACTGCTGAACCATAAGGGAAATGTGAGCTAGTATCTTCTCGTGACTGACGACATTTGTCAAAATATCTTGACAAGACCCATATGATATTCTTACTTCTTCTACAATCTCACCAACAGCTAATTATCGATTGGTATGAATTAATTCGCGAAACTTAGTAATCTTCTCGTTGGTTTGAGAAATTGAAGACCTATCTTGTGTCTCATATCATCCCTTACTAAACTTTCCACATGATTAATTTTTACAAAAATAAAAACCTAGTTAATGCTCATAAACACAGTAATACGGTTGCTGGCGTACTAAGTTACAGCCGGCCTGCAACCTGCTGGCTCTTATGACAATAGTCCTTATCTTTATAGGTGGCTCGCCAATGCGCAGGCGTTCAATGCAAGAAGCGTGTTGGTGCTGAATTCTAAATACGAACTTACCTGCTAGCGTATATTAAGATAAGAATTTAAATGAAAGATCCCAGTGTTTTTTTTTTTTTTTGTAGATAACATGTATATTATAACGCATAATACGAGTATACTGCGTTGATTATTATTAAGAAAAATTAAGCATTTTAATTTTGACGCTAATTATCTGGCTTATAGCCAAAGCTGTTAAACCTAACAAACAAAAGGGGAAAAAATGACGCTGTGACAACCCATGTACCCAAACATTTTCACTAGACACACACGAAATCCTTAAATACATGAAAATTCACAGTCCACATCAATTCTTATAAGTTCTCGAGAAACATGTTTTATCCAAAGAGATTATTTTATCTCATTTTCAACTCAAAATTATAATTTCTGCCTGCATTTGATAATTTTTGATGTATTCTGACAAGTTTTATCATATTATTATAAAACTTATAATTATAAACTTTTTGCTCCAGAACTAATAACTGGCTACTTAACACAACAAAGGTAGCCCATAGCCTGAAGCATCAAACGAATTAAGCCTTCTTGTCTGTGGTTTATTCTCTTGAACAACCGACAAATCTGAACCTTTTCTACACTTTACCTACGGAACTTTGAAAATCACACTTATAATCCCCAAACAAGAGACTGTGCAACCCGTTGTCATATTTGGACGACAGTTTTTTTCGGTACACTTTAATCTTTACCACAAACATGTTAATACTTTCTTCTTTGTCATACATCTGGCTCGTTTTTACAGAAGGATCTGTTGTGCCGAAAAGTATTATTTGTTGTCATTTTGGGCAACCATGCAAGAAATATGTTGATGTACTTGAGTTACTTCATATGTACCTAATTCCCTGTAACACGATAAGGTGTTTCTTAAGGACAGAGAATTCCAAACTTTTTAAAGAAGGGTCAAATAAAAATAAATCCTTTCAAGACGACGTTTTCAAGTATTATTTAAAATTAATTTTATTAGAAAACCGCGTTTTTATCAGCTAATATTGCAATACTACAAACTAGTGCTGTCAGAAATAGACAAGGGTTTCCCAAACTGAGCTCCGCGGTGCGTCTACTAGTGCTTCGCGAGCAGATTAGACAGAAAAGTAAATAAAATAAATGTGATCAGATGTGAAAATAGTGTTTTTTTTTTTTCAAAACAAACGTTTCACTCAGAAATGATACGCTACTGAAGATAACAAAAGCCAGTACAATCATATTTTATTGCCCCCAATAAATGTTAATAAAGACACTCAAATTTCAATATTTCAACTGGTCATTGAAAAAGTATTAACCATTATGAAATAAAAATATACAGCTAAGTGACTGTTCTATTACAGGGCTGATATATTACAACAGTGGCATATAATACAGTACAAATCCCTTAAAGTTTGCTAAATAATAGATAAGGATGTTGTGACGTTTCATGCAATGGGAATATGAATTACCTATATTCTTTATATCTCTTATAATTCAGACAGGAAGTCAGTAAGTCATAGTGGTGCAATGTTTTTTATTTATTTTTGCTGCGATTATTTTTCGACGGATCGCTGTCTAAAGTACAGATTATTAAAAAAAGCTGCCAAAGTCTCCTTCTCAGAACGTCCAGTAGACGACAAGTATGTTCAAATATTATAAATATAGTTTTTTTTATTTCAATAGTTTTTTATTACGCTTAAGACTTATGGATTAAGTTTTTACCAACCGCTACAATACATATACATACATATAAGGGAGGTATTCCGATCGAACCGATTTTGACATTTTTAATTTCGATTGGATGTCCACGGGTTGAGGTTCCTACATAATGTTTTTATTATTTTTAGCATGATGTCTGTCGGTCTGTCTGTATGCCTCTCTGACGGTTGTTGGACACGTGTAAAGCGTATTTGATTAAACGGATTTTTATGAAATTTTTAAGCTTCTCACACCAATGGCATCAGTTAATCAAGTTTTGGTAAAAAGTAGTCATCTAGAAATGGAAGATTTTTAGATGATTTTTAGTCAGTCCTGTGGTGACCACAGCTGATTAAAAAAAAATATTTTTACGTTATTTTTACTTTATTTTTATTATAGTAATAATAATTAATAAAATTTATTAAGTATTTATTTTGTCATACGTACATATATATAATGTTTCCACGGTTATGGTAAATAATTTCTGTGTTAGAGAGTATTTTGTTTAAGTACCTATTTGTGATGGCGTTCGGTCTTGTGGTGGCCACAGTTGATTATTATTAATATTTTTGCTTTTAACTAACAAAGCATTCTTACATTTTGCACAGTTTATAATCCGTACAAGATAACTTTTCAAGATCGGCATAAAACAATTATCCTGTATCGATCAACAGAGAATTTTTTTTCCAGAAGATATCACACGTCAAGATCCACTAAAATATATATAAATATATAGCCAGTGGTGTACGCATAGGGGCAATTAGGGGGATAAATCCCCTCCCCCGCAAATTCGAAAATAACTAAAATTATAATCACCTCATTTCAAAATTACTCGCATTCTCGATACGTATAAATTACGATTTTGTGAAAAATCTCCCCCCCCCCTCCGAAATATTTTTCATATGTATAGCAACGATAGTGTTCTGCGACGATTTATTATCGTGAAAAGTGCTCCGCGGCTCAAAAAGTTTGGGAAACCCTAAAATAGACCATGTTGGCAGGAACCAATCCCGGGTTTACTCAGATTCGAAACCTTGATCTTAGAACCGAGTATTCGGAACTTACTATTCGGAACCGGGTATCCATAAAAGCACGATAAGCAAAATAAAGCGGTATTCTGAGAAACCAAGTATCCCAAACCAGGTATCTGAAACCTGGTGTCCGGAACTGGGTATCCGAAAATTACAAACGCGGTTTCACCGAAACTCTGGAAACAAGAACCAGAAAAATTTGTTTCGGTTCCTGGTACTACTAAAATCTTAAGATTAAGAAACCACCCGTCCAGCCTCTTTTTTCTTGAAAATACCCAAAGAATTGAATGACATAATGAAATTTTCTGGAACAATCCGGAAATACAGGATATCAAGGACAAATTTGATTTTTTAAATGGTAACGTCGAGTTGGGTATCTTTGGAGGGGAGTTTATGAAAAGAAACAACTTTTTCTTAAACATTTTTTTAAATATCTTTTACGAATTAGCTTTATTTTGGGTGGTTGCTTTAAATAATAATTGAATTTTCAGTTTCAAGATAGTGATTTTATTGACAGTTTCGGAAGGAAATCATTTTCCTTCTTCAGAACTTCTAAAATTAAAAATAAACTATGTATGTAAAAGGTAAAATGAAAATATTTTTCCTTTTTTTTTGGTTATCGTACATCAATATCAATATTTTTGTAGAAATATCGATATTGTTATAAATATTCGATGTTATTTTTTCACTTTCGATATAAGCATCAGATGTTACCATTGATGTCAACTATCGATATCCATCGATCACTATCAAAAACTTTTGGGGTAAAATATGTATGTAAAATATGAACTGTACTCAGGTATCACACAAGAAATTATAGGTAGACGATTGCAAAGGATAAAACAAGCGATGACAGCGAAAAAAGATGAAGAGCAAACCTCTTCGCCATTCTATCTTTTTCAAATGAAAATTGAAGATCCCTCAGTCAATGGGAAGACTTCGCAAAAGTTGATGGGATCATCTAACCAAAGATATAACATTTCAGTATTGGTGAAAGAGATACATGGAAAAGCCTGACAGATCAAGATAGAGGACTTACTCTTACTTCTTAAAATGTTGTAACCAAGATGCATAATTGCAGTTTGTACAATTTTCTTTCAGTCAGTTTTGTAAATTTTTCGAATCCGACTTTATGTTGATATAACTTTTTTGCAATAACATAGAGACTGAACGAGGACAAGTTGTTATGAAGCCAACACCTCTTTAGGAGGGGAAACGGGGGCTGCCCCGAGGAGTTGTACAGTTTGCATACATCAATGTTTTGCCGATAAGAATTGAAAGTAAAAACATATTTTTTTAATACTGTAAACTGCAAATTTTAATAAAATAAATTTCATAAATAATATTATTTTAACCTAAATTTATTAGTATATATTTAAGATAATTAGTAGGTTTCTAAATTACATACATTTAAAATATAATATGATAGAAAAAAAAGTTTAGTAGGCCCTGAATTTAAAATGTTAAGTGGACAATTCTGTTAATATAAAAATAAATGAATTCCATGTCTATCTAGACACCTTTTTTTCTCGATCATATTGTAAAGCAAGGCTTCAGACACATTGTAAATTTAAAACGGGCATATATTACATGATTCATTCCATGATATATTAAAATTTATCTTACAAATTATAAATATATCTATAAAATCAATGCTGGGTAAAATACTTTTCTGATGTATTCGAAGTACTGAATACAAATACTTTTTTTTTAAGGAAAAACTATATGTAAAATTTTAATTAAACATTACTTTTTATTATTTAAAATACTACGTAGTTGAAATACAGCTCGCAACTCTTAAAATGCAATTTACGGCAATATTATTGAAGTTGAAAGATGATGAAAAGGTAAAATAGAAAAAATAACACAACAAAACCTAAACACAATACGGCGCCAGCGTTTTCTTAGCAATGGCTGAATAAAATAAATGTAAATTAGGCAACTTGTTATACTCCTCGGGGCAAATCCCCCTTTCGTCTCCACAGGGTCTTGGTTTTATAACAAACAATGCTAAGGCATAGAGCGTGCTGAGTCTATTTATATGACATCAATGCTTTTTTGACATAAAATACGATTTTGTTCGCAGCCAGAATGAATTTCGCTTTGATAAGACAAGCGTAACGTAAGGATAGATTTCAAATGCTAACTTCTACACGAACAATAGTTGGAGGCACATGGCTACTGTATCACGTAACAGACCATAGATGTAAGCGTAATACTTACTGAGGCCAAAATTACGCCATTCCGTGCCACTTTGGAAGTCATGGTTCTGCAATCGGAGAAGATACACGCATGCTTGACCACTCAAACGATTATAATAACGAATTCTACAATACTAATGCGCAAAATCAGTGAACTTATTGCCGTAAAACTGTGCAAAAGTGGAAATAGACTTTATCTTGAAATGTCGCAGCAATTGTAAAATCAGTATGTAAAACGATATAAGATTTGGGTGTTGGATGAAAAAAAGACAAAATGCTGGACAAAATGAGGAACCATTAACTGATTCCGAGCGAGCACGGCGCTGGAGAGAGCGTTGAAAAGCTGTGGTGCGTGGCATCAATATCGGAGCTAGCACTTGAATTCCTATCAAATTTGACGAGGCGGAATCAGCAGAACACTGCTGGAAATTTGTAAATCCGAATGATGTTTATCGAAATAAATTAATTTTATTGCTAACCATTATGTTACTACTACACACAAAGGACAGTGATGTATTCTACGTAGCAAATGTGTTCCCCATACTGTTTTGTCCGATTTTTTTGCTTAAAATTAATGAAGGCACACATATATATGTATATAAGATTAAAATGTTTGTAAGGAAATTGAAAGTTTTGCTAGAAATATCATAATTCGAAAGAATTCAAATGTAAAAGTGTTCAACCTTCCATACGTCAATCAGAAACAAGCATAAAAATAAAAGTGGCACAATCAAACCCGCACACAGTGCGTACATTATACTTAATTTATTGTCTAATAAGAAAATAAAAATACCTATACATATTCCTTATAGTTCCATGTACGTCCTCTTATTACGACATCTCTTGATAAGATGGAGAACTGTATTAAAAATATATTATATTTAATTGGATTCGATCATAATGTGCGTAGCCTAAATACTAGAGTCCTAATTTGGTGTGCACACGTGCATATCATACATATATAGACACTGATTCCATTTCGAATGCAGCACTTGTCGTTATTAATAGAATTAGTCATAAAATAATGTTTCGAAATTCTTTATATTGTATTTTTATGCTCATAAGTCCTTGATTGCTCATAACAATTCTATTGTTTTGTGAAAATAGAGAAGATCAGTGGCGTAACTTCATTTTTCAACTTAAAAGTCGTAACTTCAAATTTTCTTTGGGCCTCCCAGTCGAATTGCTCCAAAAGATCAAGGGATCAAAATTTAAGATTTGATAGACTCCTAAATGAGCTCCCCGCGCGGTTGAAATCGTGGCGCGTGCCGACTTACTACACTGTATATATATTTTATTCCTTTTAATGACAACACTTTTGAGAGAGTTTCTACTTTCAAATAGCTGGGCACAATGATGAATCAGGGGAATATGATACAGCAGGAAATTACGAATATAATTAAAGCTGCTAATGCATCGTAATTTGCTCTTGGTCTCCTCTTCAAAACGAAACTCTTGTCTAGGAACACCAACAGATCAGGTTATACCAAGTTATAGTACATCCCGTACTTATCCCGGGCTTCCAAACATGGACCTTAACAAAGCGGGATCGATAACACCTCATAGTTTTCGAAAATAAAATATTGCGCAGAATCTTTGGCACCATTCAGATTAATGGTGAATGGAGATTCTGTAAGAACAAGATATCCGAGAACTGTACTCAAGACCAAGTATCACACAAGTACTCAGAGGCAAACAATTACAGTGGATAGGGCACGTTATGAGGATGAGGATGGAAGAATGGTTAGGAAGATATGGGAAGGAAGATTGAATACCCGTAGACCAGTGGGAAGACCTCGCAAGAGATGGAGAGATCAACTAGCCGAGGATGTAACAAGTATTGTTATACAGAGTACTTGGCAAAACCTGACAATAAATAGATCAAGTTGGAGTACTTATGTGAGTGAGACCAAAATTCAACCTGACTGATAGTGCCCAAAGAAGAAGAAGTTTTCCCAAGAAACCTTTATACCATCGCTTAGGTATCTGTTCGATAGAAATTGTGGACAACTGAACCTAGAGAATTGAAATTTGACATGAATATATAATTATTTGCTCCAAATACAGGTAGGAAAAAATTTTAAGACCTCATTAGTAGACACATATAAGTAGATCATTTTTGGCCGCATCTGAATTTGAAGGTCGAGGCGCAGCCGAGGACTTCAAACATATAAGGACGAAAAAGATTTTTTCGGCCAAGGTGCACATTACATTTTTTGGGCGACCAAAGTAATTTTTATTAGAAAAATTTAATTTATTTCTTTACATTGGATAATTTACGGTTACTGAACAATTATTAGAATTATACATGTTTGACTGTTAATAGTTTAATTGTAACCATAGAGATCTTGTAACTGAAAGAAATGACACATACAGTACCTAGACAAAATATTATAACCACTTATGATGTTTTAAAAAATCATTGTTTTATACAAAATCAACAAAATAGTAATACACCAATTTTATTTTTATTTTGTATTTTATTATTTCAAATTATTTTAGTACATTTATAAAATGTTTTTTAATATTTTGTGTTGCACCCCTTTGCTTTTATTATTGCCGCAATTCTTGGATCCTAATACAATTTTCAATTTCTGGAGAGCCACGCCATACTTTTTTAATATTATCTATTAATTTGTTTATTAGTATTATTTAAATCATAAAAAAGTCTTCAGGAGGTTCCAAACATTTTCGATAGGATTGACATCCGACGAGTTACCTGTCCAGGACAAAATCGGTACTTTTTGTTCTTGCAAATCAGTCTCAGAATAAAAATACAGAGTTGGATGATGTTTAAAATAGCTTAGCTTTTAATAAATACACGATATGTTAAAGAAATAAATAAAGTAGCATATGATTATATGTCGGCAGTTTTAATAAACAGTTGTTTTTGTAAGTGGTTATAATATTTTGTCTAGGTACGTAGATGACTATAGCATCCAGCGGCCAACAAAATAAGCGAATCGACCTAGACCGAAAAAGATTTACTTTATGGCCGGTACTAGATGATAAAAAAGAAATGTTTTTGATATGGTCGCCCAAAAAAAAGTTTTTAAAACGTAAATAAACGATCAAAACTTAATTTTTGGAAAAAGAAATATATTCAAGTGTTTTTCACAAGAAATGTGCTAAGAAAAATATCCTACACTTTGTAATTCAGAAGGGTTAAACTAAAAATCTAAAAAAAAAACCAAAAGTAATGCACTTCTCGTGATCGCTTAAGACGGAAACAGATTGTTGAGCAGTTTCCGTATCGTCCGAATTTATTTTTTATATTACTCTTGAAGTATTATATCTTTTTGATACTAATACTCATTATATTGTACTATTCTAGCCTAGTACTATCAGCAATGGCAAATGTCCAAAATAAAGGTGTCCGCATTAATATTGGACCATTGCAAAATAATTTCAAAAATATTATTAAGTAATGCACATTGATGTGAAATAGTACAAAAAGATTTTTTGATTATGTATTCGGAAAATCTCACATTTTTATGTTTCTAAAAGTTTTATTATATTTTTAATTTACGTCTAAATTATGGCCAATAATATTGTCTTAGTATTAGTATAGTATTTTATAAAATATCCCACTTGACCTAAAATAATATGAAAAACAGAAGAAAAAAAGAATGAATGTTTGTACTACTGTCAATATCGGCATGTGAGCCCATGCTGCTTGTCGTTCCGATGTATCATAGCAGTGGAGTGTTACCGCCAGCCACCCACCGCTGTCCAACACGTTCAAACATTGTGTTCACGTCTTCAGCTCACATCTCAGCATCATTATTTTCATAAAGGCGACCGACACAGCCGCACACTCATCTCGCACACATCAACAAATCAATCGAAATAATGAGCGTCATATTATGAAGGCGAAGCGAGCGCTGACGAGCCACCGGTTCGCCCTGAAAGTGCAACAGAGACAGAATCACAGATCGCATTGCAGCACGATTCCAGACAAAACATCTAATATATTTATTGAGCTGATTTTGTCATCCGAACAAGCAGACATTGGTTTTTACATGAATGTATCATAACGTTAGCGGCAACAGCGACACATGTTTCGCGTAACGAGCTGCTCACACAGTCTATGAGGACATTTCGCATCGCCTACTTTATTAAAACTCATACTGATAAATAACAAGTACCTACCTCTGTACAACAAGCTAACATCTCCTCTTGTTAACGGCCTGGCATAGAGACGGACCGTCAGCCTCTAAACCACCAGCTCTGACAGTTTAATTGTCAAATCATGAAACTTTCATGAAATATACTCGCTGTCATTTCACCACCATCACATTACACTTTCATATTACGCGCCTTAACAATAAAAATTTTATTACCAACTTAAAATTCTCCACACAATTTATAAAGAAAATCACTACTCGAACAGGTAGAAGTTCGGAGCTATCAACCAATGTGTTTTACAGGTCAATGGGTATCACAAGAGTGCCTATGCAAATGACCTGTATTTCATTTGATGTGAGGGTTTTCGACATATTGAGCTATTTTGATTTTAATATACCCGAAATGGCAAGTTTAATTTTGTGAGCTGTTCCACCATGAACGCTACCACGTCCGCTTGCGTCTCTCACAGAAACTACGTTTGATAAACATTCTATGTTGTCTATCGAATACCAACATGAGTTACAAAGGACAATGGTCCCAGGTTTGGTGATACTGTCATTTTTACTGATGTATCAAATCCGGAACCAGGATTAGGAGTGTGTTCGTTGTCTTGAATCCACCCCAGCAGTTTCAGTATCGTTTGCATTCCATAGCGAGTGTGTACACTGCTGAGCTGTATGCTATATTCAAGACTCTGTGTTTTGTTTCATCAGAGCAAAGTCGTTCAAACAGTATCGTAAATCCAGATCCTGTGCATCATCTTGTACTAAAAATCCGGTTGCTGCTCCACAATCTGAATGTAAAGGTATAACTATTAAGTATACCGAGATATGTCGGTATAAAAGGTAATGAAGCGGCTGATGTAGCTGCAAAATCTACCTCCATCAGACCCATGATTGATGTGAGTTTTATATTTCCAGATAAGACAAAGAGTTATCAGAAACATTTGGTAGGAGCCAAATGGCAACATGATTGGAACTTCATACAAAATATAAAGTTGAGCAGATTAAGAGAAACGTTAAACCTTGAGGTTCTTGCAGGATGAACCGCAGGGAATTAACCGTCATCACACGTCTTCGTATAAAAACACGGACACCTCCTTCGAGGTGAAGAGACTCCTATTTACGAGCGTGTAACACAGATTTGTCTGTTGATCAAATTGTCACCAAGCAGATCCTTAAGAACAGACATTATCTAAGTCCATGACCAAAGTCTGAAAAAGAAAGGCTCAACATGTACGTGAAAAATCTTACTCCGAATTTTGGGAAATAAAAATGAGGAAATTTGGAGACGACGATTTAATCTACAACTCCAAATCGTATAAAGAAGACCACTAACAAGATACATTAAAATCAATAAGGAAGAATTGTGTATCTTGGGACAATTGTTATTCTGAGATATTTGAAATTAAAAGGCCCCTTTTGATTCTAGAAATATTAAAATCTAATAACACGTTTTTTATTATCAACAGTTTTAAGAATATATTATATATATATATATATATATATATATATATATATATATATATATATATATATATATATATATATATATATATATTTATTTATTTTTTTAAATTTTACATCGGCCTATTTCTGCGACGAAGCTAATCGCTCACACCAGGGGGTGAGCTCCTACACCTGGATGAGGGGTGAATTATTGTAAAAACTGGTGTAATGTTAACATATTATTCTCGCCCGAATAATATGGCCAACGGACTTGAACTAGCAACCTCACAATTCAGATTGTTATTACCAGTTCGAACTGCATGATTTAAAGAGCTCGGTCAAGCCGTTGGCTAAATTTGATAGTAACAACAACCAGTTGCATAAATTCAAAGGCGAATAATTAAGGTATTATATATTTTATTTACTATGTTGCATATGTATTAATGCGTCTATTTATTAGTAAAAGTAGAACCCACCGTCTAGTTAAGTTTGTTATTTGGCGGTCAATTTCTCTTGGTGTAAACAAATGTACCTTGGGGCAAATAAGTGTTTGTGCCTTGGAACTATTCCAACTTTATAATATGGGACTGGTAAAATATGGTAGCAGAAGTTATAAACGATGGTATAGCAGATGGTAGTTTCGAGGTAAAATATTTGAAAAAAATTGAAGAAGGAAAAACCTTCATCCGAGAAAAAATGACATATGAAATAAGCTAGAAATAATGTAGAAATTAAATATCAAAATACTGCCACACCGGGAATAGCTAGATTCTTAGAATCTAGCTCCATAGAAATGTACAAACATGTACGTAATATGGTAATCACAACAAGTCAACAATAATATCATATATTCAATCACATGCCTTCGTAGTCTAGTGGTCTGGAACGAGAACGCGAATTTCTTAGGTTGACAGGTTCGATTCCCGGTGAGGAAGTATTTTCATATTTAATTTCTGCATTATATATGTATCATCGCTTTGCGTTTAAGAAATCCTGGATAACACTGTATTTATAAGCAAGAATAACCTAATTATGGTTTTATCTGAGCTGAAAGTAATTGGTGGGATAAAAAGGCAATCTCAAAAATTATTCTTAGCTACCAACTTCACGGGATGATGTTTCATAATAGACTTGATGAATTATAACAATGCCGCTTGGTATAAATTTAGTAGTCCCAAAGTACCTTAGCTCTCCTCGTACCATGGGACAATTTTTATTGTAAAAGATACATTATTTTTGGTTAATATATATAGGTTTTTTGTTCATGGCATATTAACAATAAAAGATTCATCTTTCAAGGTTCTGTTTTTCTTGTTAATCTAAAATCTGCATATTTTTTATTATGTGTCTCATTTTGTAATACGTAACTAACAGGAAAAGTTAATTTTTTATGTTGTACGAGGGTTACCTTTAATGTTTTTACAAACGACCACTAGATAGCAATATTGAAATGTATCATTACTATATTCGTAAAATTTGACATTTGTTATTATGAAATCAGTGGCAGCTTATAAATTAAGCGAGTAGTTTGTTGACAGTAAGCGTTAAAAAAAAGTTGGTGAAAAAATGGATATTACTCGTAAAGGTTTTCGTTTGATGATTTTTTTACGAGTTTAGTAAAGGCCTAACTCCACAACAATGCATAGATTCGTTTCGTTCAACTTTTGGTAATGAAGCACCATCAGAAAAGACTGTTTACAATTGGTTGGAGAATTTCGTCGTGGTTGTGCGTCAGTGATGAATCTCGTGAAGGTCGACCAAAATCGATTGTGGTTCAAAAAAACATCGATGCTGTACGCAAAATGATTGAAGAAGATAGAGGCATCCTTTGGTATATCGCCGGCTGCAATACATTCAATTTTGCATGAACATTTAGCTGTGAAAAAAATCTGTTCCCGATGGATTCCGCATAATTTGACCGAAGCTAAAAAAATTTCATCACCTCAAAGCCATGATATATCTCGAAAACCATGTTTTTGAGATACCAGCTTCAGAGTGGAAAAAATGTTTCGATAATTGGTTTGAACGCATGCAAAAGTATATAAATCTTAAAGGCGAAAATTTTAAAAAGCAATAAAACAGTTTGTCAAAAAAAAAAATCTTTCTTAGTTTCTGTAAAAACTTAAAATGTAGCCCTCGTATATTTACAATACATTTATAATATTATCGTAGTATTAATTACATGGATACGTCAAAGTCAACATTTACACTACAAAAATCATCAATTCTAGTATTTAGATCATTACCCAATGATCTAAAATTATTCAAATACAATTTATTGAAAAAAATATAAAAAATGTCTCATGGTACATCACTCTCCCCTATATCTCTTTGGTTGTGGGTATCTTTAAAGAATGAACCTCAAAGGTATTCCTAGAACAAGAACAGAAGGAATAATTAGATACAAATGAGGAAGAAATACAAACCAAAGTTGGGATGGAGCGATAGCATTAACAAGTCATAAAGACACTCCAATTTCACAACAGGGGAAGCAAAATTCTAGATAAGCTTGCTTTGAAAAGGCCATTCTAAGGGAGTCGGGAGCCGACCCAACAATTTGCGAGGCCGGGTGCAAGATATTCGTGTGGGGCCTATATTAATTTAATTTTTTTTTAGCTTGTGGATAATAGAAAATCTATATATATTTCGTCTCAAATGTGGTAAAATAACAATTATCACTCACACAAATAATCAAACATTATTAAAACACATTTATGACATAAAACAAAGTTCATAATTAAAACAGATATTATAACAGACACGTAGCAATCCCAATGATCCAGACCGATCGCTCAGCTATAACACACTCATACAACACACACTGTTCTATTATCGCCCAGTTTCTGCTGATCGGCTGATATTGGTTCTGCTAGTACCAAGGCTGCTGCCTTTGCACTTACGTATTCTGATAAAATTATGATATGCTCCGACATATATATATATTAGAAAAAGCTTTTATTCTTATATGTTAATTATTGCCAAGACTAAAATATCAATCAATATGTTAATTATACAAAAAATCAATTATCAAAACCAAATCAGGTACAAAAAAATCATATTACAAACAATAAAAAAAAAACTGTTTTTACACTCGTTTTCGAGCATACTTTTTGCCATATCAATTTCTATAGATAAGATAGACAAACATGAAAATCTTTCCTGGGATATAGTTGACCTTAAACAGTTTTTTATAATAGATAATTTGGAAAACGATCTCTCTGCAGATGCAACAGTTACTGACATAGTTAATGCAATTATGATGCTATAAAGTTAGGATAAAGTTCAGAAATATTATTGTTATATATGTATTGAAGTATCTCCAACATGGAGCCCAACTGATCAGGAAGGATTTGACGGCACATTTTAATTTCACAAAATAAATCTGTGCCGTCGACATCACTCTTTTTATCTCTTGTGTATTTTAGAGAGAATTTTTTTTATCTCTTGTGTACATTTAGACATACAACAAAAATACCCAAATTATTGGGAATTTTAAAATACATAGGTAAGTAAAAAAAATGAATTTGCCCAAAACTCCAAAATAAGAACATGTATACATATAATATCGCTGGTGACCTGGCAATACCTCCTATCTACAATTTTTAGCGAAAATAAGTTCTTGGTTTGCATTGTAACCCACGTATTAGTGCACAAGTTGTGACAATACTTCTTAAACAAGAAAAATATTTAAGGTCTAAACTTCGTACAAAGCATTACCTTTTATCTTAAACCACGCAAAAACGGCTGACATAAAGCAGTATTTTACTTCTCCTTTAAATGATATTGACTTTAAGGACATGATAAACTTATAAAATTTTATTGTTAGTCGTACTTTCACAAATATTAATTTTTGCACTGCACCTCCATCGTATAAGCAACGCGCGCGGTAGTCAGTGATGGGATCTAAATGCGCGGGGCCTCAGTAGGCGCGGGGCCCGGTGCGGGTGCATCGTCTGCACCGCCTTTCGGCCGGCCCTGTTAAGGCTCATACTAAAATCACCTAGCGTGGAAACGGATTGTCTTAAAATTAAAAAATCAGGGCCCAATTTAATTCATATAAATGGCAATTTGACAAAGGGATTCATTGGGTTCTCTATTTTTAAGGTATATTTTGAACGAGTGTTTGAAAAATGTTGTACATATTTCGATTGGTAATATAAAAAATTCTCACGTAATGTTAGAGCGAAACATAATTCCTTTCTTTTATCGTATATTAAGCTTAACTATGCAGGTATTGTCATCGGCAGCCCTATGTTGGTCGCGGGTCGCGGGACTCCACCACTGTTGGAGTGTTCGGCGTGCCAAGTGGCGAGGCCGCAGCTCTAAGCGGCTCCCGCGACGGCTGAGGTGTCTGTTCTCACATTCCGCGGCCGGGCCTGGATTCGCACAAAATAAATAATTCATGCGAGGATGCGGGAAGGTGATATGAAAACAAGTTGGTCGGCATGTGTTTTTCGAGCCATTGTTGTGACGAGTTATGCGTCGAATGGTCGATATCGCTACCAAGCGATCTACCGGCAAGCACGTGTATTGCAATATCTGGCCGGGTTTTGAGCGTTTTTGACAGTCGCTTTGTTACCAAATAACTTCCAGAAGCTGCAGCTAGAGACAACCGCAAATCAACCGCTACATTATCTCCTAGACGTTTTTGTTAGACCCTTATAGTTTCTATGAATTATGTTTCCTTCCAACACCATATTCCATATTAAATTTAGAAGCTCAGGGACAGGCTAGTGCAGGGGTCAGCAACATATGGCTCTTAAGTTAGATATGGCTCTTTTTTTGCTCGTCCGATATATCAACGTTTCTATTATTTTTTGCTCACCAAGTTTGTCAAAATTTCTTTTTTTTGATCGTCATGTTTGTCAATTTTCTTTTTTTTTTTTTTTCGCTGATCAGATTTTTTGAAGTTCCGATTTCTATTTTCCTTTCATAAGAGTCATTATGAAACTGAAGTGAGTTTTATAATGAGTTTATTATGACACTAAATATTTTGTTTCATAAAATTGGTAAAATTGGTACAATTTCCTGCAAATTTTATAAAATATAATTGATAGCAACCTTGAAAAATATAAAACTGATAAACCAGTCTAGCCAACCGCTACATTCACATTCCAAATTTCCAAATCGGGGATGTTTTTTGATTATATAAAGCAAATTTATTATTTTAAAAGGCATGAAAAAGCAAAATAGAAATAATAGTATAAAAAAACTCGTTTCATAAATTTTCTTCTTGTCTCGCTTGTCGATTAGAAAACTCGTCGCTTCGCAACTCGTTTTCTAACTACGACGTGTGGGGCAAAAGCATACCTTGAGAAACGCGTTTTAATATACTGCTTTTGTTTTTTTCTCGACAATTTTTTTAAAGCTCCATTTTTGTTTTTTTAATCTTCAAGTTGGTAAAAAAAATCCATTTTTGCGTTGCTATTGGTCTTCTAAAAGTAATTTGTGAAAATTTTATGAATTTTGGTTCTCCTGTGTACCGATTGCTGTTCTAGCGATATCCTTGATAACCAAATTTACAGCTTTGTGTTAGAAACCTTATACTTTATGGCCCATTTAGAAATAAAAATTAAGACAAATCTATATTTTAATTATTTTTAAAATAATTAAAACACGTAATACCATTCAGATACATTAGCGTAAATTAGTTAGAAATTAAAATTTACGTATAATTCATTTCTTAGGATCGTGCGGAACTAGATTTTGAAATCTATTGACTTTTGTTTTAATTTTATTTTATTTTTGTTTAAGATACAAACTCATAGTAACAGTTTAACAATTGATTACTGACAAAAATCACATTCATATAAATCTTTTTCTATCCCGGAGCATTCATTGTTCATGTACCCACATATTGTACATTAAGCACCGAAACCAAAGCTCGTCCTTTTGATCCTGTAAAAAACAACCGTCAGAAAACATGCAAGGAGCATCTTCATCATCCGGACATTTTTCTCCTCTATTATATTACAATAATTTCTATTTACGCGCAGTTATTTATCTATCATCGGGACGGTAATTATTGTATTTCGAGGGGTGGTGCGGAATTATTATTTTCTGGGGCCGTGGCCAGAAATTTTGATTTACCAGGGCCCGGGCCCGCTCTCGATGCCTCTGATTATATTCCACAAACTGCAAGGTCCAAATGAAGCATTTATAAAATAATATATATTTATTGTTATATTTATTAGAGTTGCCGTGGCTCCGTGGTAAGACGGTCTACGGAACACAGGAACATTGGTTCGAATCCCACCTCATTGGATTTTTATCTTCCGCAATTCCATAAGATTTCTATACCAGCTCAGGTTGACACAGAAGCTCAGTTCAATAGAACAAGGCTCTCCACAAATAATGTACGACCAAATAAAGACCTGTATACACCAAGCAGCTAAAGAGGCCTTAGGTGAAATCGAAAAATCCCCCTCTAGAAGAAGCTTGCCAAGATGGTGGACTAAAGATATAGCGCTTAAAATCGAGCTTAAAAAAGAATCGTACATGAAATGGTTGTCATCACAAAACACAGTGGATCGAGCTTTATACTGCAAATGTAGGAAAGATGCCCAAATAGCTGTGAACAAAGCCAAAAATGAGCAATGGCGGAATATTGGCACAGAAATTAATAAATGCACAGGTAATACTAGAGCCAATAAAGCCTGGAGTATATTAAAATCTCTTAGAACACAAAACCAGGACAAGAGCAGTATTAACCTGATTGACACAGATACATGGTGCACCTACTACAAGCAGTTATTAACCGAAAGCAGGACGGAATTTTTGGATAATAATCAGATGGAAAATAATAACTATCTTAGCTCCCAAGACACAGTTCCCGACTTCACTTATGAAGAAGTGCTAAAAGCGCTCAAATCCATGAAGAACGGCAAAGCTCCAGGTCCAGGCAATTTATCCATCGAGCTTATAAAATCTGGCCCTAGTCAACTAATAGAACTGACAACATACATTTTCAATATGTGCCTAAACAACTTTGAAGTTCCTGATGATTGGAAGAAGGCATATATTTCTTCATTGTACAAGAAAGGTAATCGCCTGGAATGTAAGAATTACCGAGGATTAAGCGTCATCAGTTCTATGGCCAGGTTGTATGGAAAAGTCCTGAAAGCGAGAATAGAGGCAAATCTTCAGATTGCAGAAGACCAAAATGGATTTAGAGCGGGAAGGTCTTGCGTGGACGGTATATTTGTCCTAAAGCAGTTAGTTGAAAAAAGATTGGCGAGGAATCAACCTACTCATCTCACCTTTATAGATCTTCATAAGGCGTACGACACAGTCCCACTAGGTAAACTATGGGGAAGCATGAGAAAAATTGATGTTAGTGAGACTTATGTGAATGCTGTTCGTAATCTTTATGAAAAATGTTCTAGCTGTGTCAAGCTAGGGAAGAAACTCTCTCCCGAGTTCCCTGTAACGAAAGGACTCAGACAAGGCTGCACTCTAGCTCCCACCCTCTTCAAGATATATATTGAAGGGGCCTTGAAGGCATGGAGGCGCAAATGCAGTAATATGGGTATAGATATTGGAGGCAATCCACTGTATACCCTATTATTTGCAGATGACCAGGTTCTGATAGCTGAAGACGAAGATGATTCCAGCTATATGGTGAGGAAACTAAGGGAGGAATATAAGAAATGGGGTTTAGAAATTAATGCGCAGAAAACAGAATACCTCGTTGTTGGTGAGAAGGGAAGAGACCTCAAAATAGATGATGGAATCATTAGAAACTGCCAGTCTTTTAAATACCTAGGTGTTACCCTATCAAATAGAGGGAAGAGTGAAGATGACATCAATAATAAAATAGGGCAAGGGAAGTGTGTAGTAAGGCAACTAAACCCGGTATTGTGGAACGACAATATAACCAAACGAACGAAAACGGTTATCTACAAAACTATTGTCGAAAGTATCTGTACCTATGGTTCAGAAACATGGGAGCTCACACAAAGAAATAAAGCCCGACTGAGCGCCGTGGAAATGGACTTTTGGAGAAGGAGTTGCGGTATCTCCAAACTCGAGCACGTTCGTAATGATACTATAAGAGCAACTATGAATGTTGAAAACTCCATTATAGAATCAATAGAAAGCAAACGACTCTTATGGTATGGGCACCTCCAGCGTATGCCTGACGACCGATGGCCCAAGAAGATTTGGGAGTGGATTCCTGCGCGCAGACGAAGACCAGGGCGACCCGCAAGGACCTGGGCTCAGGATGTGCGGGAGGCGATGGAGGCAAGAGGTCTCCAAGATGGCGACTGGATGGACAGAGTCGCCTGGCGAAAAGGAAGCGAGAAACGGCGCCAGCCGTAAACCACTCGCTATATATATATATATAATTGTGTAGTCAGTTGTTGGGTCAACTCAGCCTTAAATATTTAATACTTAAAAATGAGTACCTGTTTATACAGGGACAATAGGACAAGTCTAAACGTCACACTGACCACATAGCACTGTGACGTTTCATATCGTTCGCCGGCGGTCTAGAAACGACCCCTTATACACCTATCTAGGCGTTGGGATCCTTTTTTTAATATTCATTGTAGGAATTATTTCAAATGAAAGTTATAAAATTATTTTTTGACATCTCTGTATTTCTTCTCTTATTTTTGTAGGGTCTAAATATTATCTTGTCCAAAGAAGAGTCATATTAAAAACTATCACAATTTTATTTTACAAAGTTAGTAGCTAATGTCTTCATTAATTTTTTCATGAATGACACTTTCATTCCTTCTTTTTATTACCGTGTGACTCCATTTTGGTTAATTATATTCTTACACATTAATTGGCGAATGTTAAATTTTTATATGTACATCTTATATATTTTAACAACTGCAAATAACATAAAAGATACAAATAAAAATGTTGATATGCCTTTTATCTTAACCTGACTTATTTATAGTTTCTCGAAAACATTTTGTAAAGTCACAATGACGCCGCCATCTTCGTCTCCATCTTAAGAAATATATACATTAATTTACATACAGATATAATAAGCAGACCGGAGCAGGAGAGGTCGTTTAGTGATTCCCCCGTCCGACTTGGTTAATATACTATACGTTCACACGGACACATAATAATGTTTTAAAGCATCACGTTCTAATGAAGTTAATTAGTTATTTAAATGTTATTTAAATCTAAGATTTATGTTAGTCTACATATGTGACTATTAGCGCAACATATCCTTATAAAAAATTTAATTTTTGGTTTTGTTTTGTTATGATTAGCAATATATACTAGCGTCGGCGAAACAACGCAGCTACGTCACACGACGTAAAAAACGACTGTATTGTCTGGAACAATGCAATTGTTTGTTACGTAGTGTGATGTAACTGCGTTGATTCGCCGACGCTAGTATATCAAATATAGCGAAATTTTAGCAAATTGTAAATTTAGCCAAATTTAAAATTTGTTGATGTATTAACCACAGAAAATACAATATGAAAGAAAAAATCGTCTAGAAATCTATGAAATTTCTTTTATAAAAAATTATGTTGGAAATACCACTGACATTTAATGTAAGATTTTGAGGTTATATTTAAAATAAAATATATATTTGTAAAAATATATTCCATTCTAGAAGTTCATTAAGGTCTCTACATAACGTTTAGACCAGTGTTTCTCAACCAAAAACGCACCACGGACCAGTATAATATATAATTTTCTAACGCGGACCACTAATAATAATTGTTGGTTCATTTTTTGCAAGAAAACAAATATATTTAATGAGCTACTAAATACATTTATTTTGTTTGTAGAAAATCACAGAAAGTTAACAGAAAATAAAAAAAATATAAATTATTTATATAAAAAACGTGCATAAAAATTAAGAAAAACTGCAAAAAAACATAAAAACTTTCGCGGACCACTAAAATTTTTCTTGGGACCACTGGTGGTCCGCGGACCACCTGTTGAAAAACACTGGTTTAGACTATTTTAATATGATGTCTGTCGGGCTGTTTGTCTCCTTGTTTATCGGTCCGTGGACACGTGTAGAGCGAATTTGGTTAAACAGATTTTTGTGAAACTTCATATTTAATTAAGCTTTAAGATTAAGCTTTTTACATCAATACCACCATTTGATGTACTTTTGGTAAAATCGGTCAACCAGAAGTGAAAGTTTACTCGTGTAATTTTTTTCGAAAAAAAATTATTTGAAGTAATTTGCTGTAGAACATAAGATTTAGATATTTATTTATTTATTTATTTATTTATTTATTTATTTATTTATTTATTTATTTATTTATTTATTTATTTATTTATTTATTTATTTATTTATTTATTTATTTATTTATTTATTTATTTATTTATTTATTTATTTATTTATTTATTTATTTATTTATTTATTTATTTATTTATTTATTTATTTATTTATTTATTTATTTATTTATTTATTTATTTATTTATTTATTTATTTATTTATTTATTTATTTATTTATTTATTTATTAATTTATTTATTAATTAATTTATTTATTTATTTATTTATGTATTTATTTATTTATTTATTTATTTATTTATTCATTTTGTTTTGATTTAGGTATACATTTTACTTAGTAAATGTATCGTATTTGATTACGTATTCTCTAGTGGCGATCGGTTCTGTGGTGGCCACATTTGATTTTTTAAATAAATAGGTACCTAAGCATTTTTTCGTTGAAAATGTATTTTTAATCATAATATTTTATTTTATTTATTTTTATTTATTTATTTGAGATAGGACAGCCAACAGATTTGCTTGAACAAATCCAATTACAGGTTGTCACAAAAGTATTACAAATAAGAATCATTACAAAGTATTACAGAATTACAGAAATTTACAATATAGCAGAAACATTTTACAGATATTTTTACAAAAATGAAAAAAAAAAAATAGATACAATTCATTTAAGATTTAATTATTTAGTTAATTATTTCTTTGTTTATTATTATTATTTTTTTGTTTTTTTACAATGTTATTAAATATTTGCAAACCTATTAACAGCAAATTCAGGCCAATAATTGGCGCAAATATGATTCAACAGTTTTACAGAAATGTGGAAGCGACAGAAAATTAATGTCAACATCGACTTTTAGTGCTAGGTTGTTGAAATTATTACACTACGGAAAAATGGTGAGTTTCTAGACAGGTTTGTTGACGCAAAGCCCGGGCGAAAGACTAAATGAGACCTGGTGTGATAAGTCGGTACGTTAAAATTAATATAATTTAGAAAAATAGTAGAATCATAAGAGTTATGAATTATCTTATACAGATGTTTTAAGTCAAGTAGTTCTCTCCTATTTTTCAAACTAAGCATATGAAAATACGATAAACGACTGTTATATGAATCAAGGAAATATATACTTCGAAATTTATAGGTAATTATTCTTAAAAACCGACGTTGAATATTTTCCAATCTATTTATGTGAGTCTCATAGAGAGGGTTCCATACAATACTACAGTACTCAAAATGAGTTCTGACCATTGAATAAAAAAGTAACTTAATTGATTCTGGATTGTGAAAGTACTTTGTTACTCTAAATATGAAACCCAGCATTTTGTTCGACTTTTTAGTTATGAAACTTATATGTTGATTAAAATTTAGTTTCTCAACAAAAATCACTCCCAAGTCTTTTATTTCAGAAACTCGTTCTAGTATTTTACTGTTAAGAGAATAATCAAAATTTATTTAATTACGATTTTTGGAAAAAGATATTATATGACATTTATTAGCATTTAAGTTAAGCAAATTTAAAGCGCACCATTCAGATAAGTTATTAAGATCAAGTTGCAACTGTAAACAGTCCGTAGTACTATTTATTTTACGATAAATTTTTAAGTCATCCGCGTATAGTAAGTAATGTGATTTAAGAATACGGGATATATCATTTATAAACATTAGGAACAGCGTTGGACCAATGTGACTCCCCTGTGGTACTCCGGTGACAAATATAGGGACAAATGTGACAAAAGGGGCAAATATAATTCATATCCACGATTTTATGCAAATGAACATTTTTAAGTATGTAAATTCACATACATATGTAATTTCTATTGAAAAAAAAGTTCATTTCTAAATAACGAAGTTTCTACGTATCGATTTTATTTATAGACCATCGACTTTGATTTATGGAACCCCTATTGTATTTTAAATATGTGCAATTGAAAACTACATATTATAATCCCAAACAATTGAAGTAAATGCTCAAGATTATTTCCTCAACTTTAATTTTTGATAATGATTATTTTATGACATTATCAGACCAATTCTGTAACTCAGTTACTATGATCATAGTAACTAAATTTGTCACTATGAACAAGGTCAGTTACTATCATGAATGAAAGACATTAAACTTTTATAATATTTTATCTTGTAGTAACGTTACTACACAGTAACTTTTTACAGAATTGATCTGTTTGTTTCAAAAGCTCAAAACTGTCAAACCTGAAATATCCATAAGAAATAATAAAGAACATATATATTGCTAATAGAACTTTTTTTTTGAATAAAATTTTTGACTTGCTAGAAATCTTTCATCATATATATGCATATGCATGTATATATATATATATATATATATATATATATATATATATATATATATATATATATATATATGTATATATATGTATATGCATATATATGTATATGCATGATGTTCAAAATTAACTTGGCACCATTACTAACCCTATCATTAGCAGAGCGCTACAATTGCGATTAAAAAGACAAACTACTAGTAATATTCACGTAGATAACAATGGTGACAATACTAAACAATAAAACAGATTTCCTAGTTATAAAAATATACTAATATTTATTTTTTTATAGAACAATAGTATATTTATGGTTATTTTGATACAGTAGGTAATAACAGTAATAACAGTAATTTGAAACTCAATTCAATATTATCCCAAAATTGTAATTCACATTTCCTATTCACACTTTACCTAGCGATCAAAATTAAATGTTGAATTAAAATGTAGAATTTCACATGTTTTTCATCAAAAATGTGTATTTTTTTGTCCCAGACCCAGCGGGGTTAATCGAAAAATGTGAAAAAAATCTAAGTAATGTAAATTAATGTGTGCCGGAGAAGTACAGAAGTTTCTGATCAGATTATGTTTTTGTAAAATATGGTATTTTTGAAAATTTATAATTTAATTTATGGTTAAATTATGGCTATCAATTTTATGGGTTTGTTGTATTTTTAACAGGGTAGTGATTCGAATCTTTGATGGGTACGTGAGCAAGTTGGGAAAAAATATATTGATAACCATAGTTTTTCCAAACAATCAACTGGCGGAATTGAAGTTTTGCGGAACAAACTAGAAGTACAGGATATCAAAGACAACCTTTAATTTCTAAATGATACTGTATATCAAGTTGATTATGTTTGGATAGAACTTTTGAAAAAAAAAAACTTTTGCTTGAATATTTTTTTATCTGATACTGTTAATGAAAAACAACGACCTGAAAGTAAAATATTTTATTTAGAAGTGTCCAATGTACCTTCTATTTTGACTTTCGCATCTTTACTTTTGAGCTATCTGTAGCTCGGCGCATAATAAAAAATAAATAAATAAAAATAATTCACTTTCGAGTGTTACTTGAAAGTACGACTTGAAAGTGCAATTGCACTTGGAAGTGTTGAAACACATACTTCACATCATTTTCACCTCTCAAAATCTGGAAATTCGACGTTTTTATCTTTCAAAATCCGCAGATCCGACCTTGTCAACTTTAAAAATCAAGAGATACCTGATTTTGAGATCTAGGATTTTACTCTTCTTCTTTTAAAAACATAAAAAACATAAATTAAGAAAATTTAAAAAATGAAAAACGATACAATTAATTCGACACCATTTCTAATTCTTGTGTCATCAGAACTACAATTACGATTAAATAGACAAACTGTATGATCCGTTCAACTGTTAGAATGCAGTATTGCTCTTAGGGGACGATTTCATCTTTCAAAATCAGGAGATTCAACGTCTTCATCTTTCAAGATCCGGAAATTCGACTTTGGCAATTTAAAAAATGCGGAGAGACCTGATTTTGAGATCTGTGACTCTTTTTGCTATTATAAATCTTATTGAAAAACTGTAGATTCTGAAGTAAAACCGAAGACCGGAGACATACAACAAGAACCGAAGTCAACATCATAACAGATATGGAAAACAGAGCCGTCCTTAGACCGGAGGAGCGGGGCCCAGGTCCTGACCCCGCGTTCTGAGGGCCCCGCAGCCTTTGCTTTACTACTAAGTAAAGATAGATGTTTATTTTACTTTGTTTTATTTTTCTTGTGCAAAACAAAAAAACAGTATTTATTATTCTTGTCTTGTTATTATAATTAAATTTCAAAATCCAATATTATTTTGCAGATTTTATATTATAAAAAAAATTGTTTAAGAGGCCCCAAAATTATTTTTTGCCCTGGGCCGCGCACTTGCTATGGACGGCCCTGATGGCAAAGTTGTAATATTTTACCAGATGGAATTTTAAATCTGCAATAACTCGGAATCATCAAACACTGAACAAAATTAAATCGGACACAAATTGCGTGCCAAGAATATTTTTGGTAAAGCTACAGTATTGGCCATAAAGATAGCAATTTTTGATAATCCTATTTTATTTTTATTCTATTCAATATTTTTAAAATTAAAAAAATGTAATTCTTACCTTTACAATCCTCTACATATATTATAGTAAAAAATTTAATTTTAATAGTAAATTCTATTTTTTTTTTATAGTATTTATTACTACTCTTAAAAAAATCTTTTTTTTATTAATTAAGAAAATGAATTATTATTAACAGATCATTTTTAATATTTTTTATAGTAACCACCAGTATTTATAACTTCCCGACATCTTTTCGCCATTGATTCTAATAATTTCGTGATCATTTCATTATCAATATAAGACCAGGCACCCTGCAAAGCTTTAAACAATTCTTCAATATTTGAATGTGTTTTGTTTCTAATCTTTCTGTTGACAATCTCCCAAAGGTTTTTTATTGGATTTAAATCGAGTGACTGTGACGACCAAGTCACATTTTTTACCAACTTCGAAGAATGTTTTGTGTCATTATCATGCTGAAAAATATGTTCTAAAGGCATGAACTCATCAGAATAAGGTTTCATAACATTTTGAAGGATGTCTATATATTTAAATCGATCCATTATTTCTTCAATGTGGTATAGAGGACCCATACCATATCCCGAGAAACAGCCCCATACCATCACACCGCCTCCGCCATGTTTAACTGTTGGCAAGGTGTATTTTTGAACAAATCTTTTATTAGCAGGCCTCCTAACGTAACTTACACCATCACTTTTAAACAAATTGAACTTAGATTCATCACTAAAAATAACTTTTTTCCATTGATCCACAGTCCAGTCAATATGATTTTTAGCAAATTTTAATCGGGCCTTCACATTCTTTTTGGATAGAAGTGGTTTTTTAGCACGAAGGCGACTAAAAAGATCCTCACTAACTAATCTTCTGCGAATAGTTCTTGTTGAGATGTTTTCTTGATCCATTTGTGGCAAAAGGCCCAAAAATTTTCTCCGATGACAGAAAGGAGTTAGTAGTAGATAAACAAATAATTTTTTTATCAGTTCGTTTTGTAGTTTTTCGTGTCCGTCCTGGAATTTTTGAAACTTCAAACGTACCTTCTTCTCAAAATCGTTTTATAATTCGCGACACAGTAGATTTATGAACATTTAAATTTTGTGAAATCACATTTTGCAGCAGCCCGTCTTTAAAACCAGAAATTATGAAGTTTCTAATTTCACTTGAAACAGTTTTACTACCACCCATGATTGACAAATATATACTGAAATATTACTTGTGCACAACATATTATTTATGGATAAAATCTGCATATAACAAGAAAATTCAAGTAGTTGCAATATTTTTGTCCAAGCAAAAATGAAGAAATAATTTATTATTAATCTGTAAGTCAGATTATTTGATTATTGATTGATGTAACAAACAAAATATGATTAAATTATAGAATTAAGAGTATTTATTTTCCAATATTATTATTAAAATTTGAAAAATTGAAAGATGTTAAAAATTGCAATCTTTATGGCCAATACTGTATATCAACGATCCAGTATTTTTTCTTAATGGAAACCAAATGGCATTACACTTACAAATATAATAGTTACTATGGGTACAAAATTATTTAGTTTATATGTGATCAGAGTGTGTCTTGTGGATTGGTATAGGACCAGAGCCTCTGGCAGGTCTCTGCCGGTCGCTCGGATAGATTCATGAACCGAATCACATATCACGTAGCTTGGATCCAGTTTTAGGTTAAAACTAAACATAAATCTATATTATATCGGAGCTGGGATCCAATTAGATGGAGTTTTGTTGGGCTCGGCTGTGTTTGGTGACAACAGCAAGAGCAAGCAGTCTCTGTTGTCACAGAACTAGTTTAGTTGTCGTGAAGGCTTGAGTTATTCCTAACCACCGCCACCCTACCTTGCCTTATCTATCTACTACACTGCATTACCCTACCTGGGAAAATTTTACCATCCGTCTTTATAGGCATCATACCCGTCTAACAGCCATTTTATCATTTTAATATAGATGACGGACAGCTCTCATAGCCAGGACAAATGACAATCGTTTTCTACCACCATCATATAAGGGCCGAAATATCCACCTCCTAAAAATGTGACTAAAGTATATTAGCTACATAAATATTCTTTTAGAATATCCACCTCTTAATAAATTGTACGGGCCTAATAACCACACTTATTAGCTACATTAGTTATTAATTTATTAGGTAATTAAAGTTGCTAATAAGTTGGTCTATAAATATACCTATGTATATAGTTAATACTTGGTGTTGATTATTAATTTGAATTAAAAAATAATCAACTGTGGCCACTACAGAACCGATCGTCAACATAAAGTAGTAGCTAAATACTGTCTAAGAGAAATATTATTATAGGTAGGGACCATCCGTCCCGGTTTTCCGGGATTGTCCCGGTTTTAGGTCAATTGTCCCGGTGTCCCGAAAAATGTTCTCGAAACGCCCGTTTGTCCGGGTTTTTGAGGTGAGGACTCCTTTTGCTCTTCACTTTAAATTTGGGGAGGTGAGGACTTTTTTTTTTGCTCTTCACTTGGATCTGGGAGGAAACAAAGACCTACTTTTTTTTCCTGTGTCCCGGTTTCCCTTCACTGAAATCTGGTCACCCTAATTATAGGAAAAGATAATAACGTGTTATATTACTAATATCTTTGAAATTATTTTGCAATGGTCCAATATTAATGCAGACACCTTTATTTTGGACGTTTGCCATTGCTGATAGTACTAGGCTAGAATAGTACAATATAATGAGTATTAGTATCAAAAAAGATATAATACTTCAAGAGTAATATAAAAAATATATTTTTTATATTTTATAATGTAAAAAATATATTTTTTATATTACTCTTGAAGTATTATATCTTTTTTGATACTAATACTCATTATATTGTACTATTCTAGCCTAGTACTATCAGCAATGGCAAACGTCCAAAATAAAGGTGTCTGCACGTGTTATATTACGTTATCAATTTCATAATGTGTATTTCTAGCTTACTGTAATCATGGAAACATACCTACATATATGAAAAAATCAGCTGTGTCCACCACAGGACCGAACGCCGTCACAAAGTACTTGTATAAAATACATTCTAGCAGCAGAGTAGTTATTATTGTAAAAGATAATAAAGTATTATATTACGTTGACAATTTATGTGTATTTATAATTTACGATAACCATGGAAACGTATCTGCATACAAAAAAATAAATGTCTCAAATAAAAGTTGTTAGTTATTGCTTTTATAACAACTTTTATTAAATAAATTTTTTCGAAATATTTCTCTGTTGTGATTGTGAAATATTCGCAAAAATTTTAAAACAGACACGAGTAAACTCCCATTTCTAGTTAACCGATTTTTACCAAAAGTTGATCAACTCGTGCCATTGATGTCAAAAGCTTAAAAATGAAATTTCATAAAAATCCTTTCAGCCGAATTTGTTCTGCACGTGTACACAGACCGACGGACAGACAGACAGACAGACAGACAGACCGACAAACATCATGCTAAAAATAGTCAAAACGTTATGTAGGGACCTCGATTCATAGAGATCCATCGAAATCTCGAAATGTCAAAATCGGTATGATCACAATACCTTCCTTATATATGTTGGCGGTCGGTAAAAATAGAAAAAATATGACAAAAAGTTAGAAAAATTTATTAATGGCCAGTTGCTAAAGAATGAGTGAAGTGTTTTAATTCGAATTATGCCTAACTCGAGTCAAAACAATATACAGAACCATGTATTTATAACTTAAGTTAGGCATAACTTGAAATAAAACATTTAATTCGTTCCGTAGCAATCGGCCATCAGTCCTATCAAAAATGTCTGAATTAAAAGTTGTTTTTTTTTTATTCAAAGGAATGGCCTTAGTTTCGGGACTATTAGCCAATTTAAAAGTTGTAAGTCTGGAGCAACTGTTTGTATAGGAACTTTTATTATAGAAATGTTTTCGAAATATTTCATCTCTGTTGTGAAAAATTTGTGAAACACATATAAGTGACATAACTACCACTATCCAGAGCCGTAGCAATGTTTATGGCGCCCTTGGCAAATTAAGTAAATTGATAAAATTTACCTCCTCAAATTTAAGTGTTGAGCAAAAAAAGGTCCTCATTTCCCAAATCCAAGTGATGAGCAAAAAAAGGTCCTCACTTTCCAAATCCAAGCAATGAGCAAAAAAAGGGTCCTCACTTCCCAAATTCTAGCGATGAACAAAAAAAAAAGGATTTCACTTGCCACTGCTTTTAATTTAACCCTATATACACAATGACGCCCCTTATCGAGTCCAAGGAGGAATCTGCTAAATTTAAAAGGGATAGTGAAGAGTATCCTCATGTACGGAGTAGAGATCTGGGGATGGAAAGAATGGGAGATAGTAGAAAGGGTACAAGAGGGATACATGAGATGGATTATGGGATTAGACAGAACGACACCAGGATATATAGTGAGAGAGGAAATCAAGAGGGAAAAGCTGAGAGTGGGAGCCGGGGCGAAGGCGGCGAAGTATGAAGAGAAAATCAGAAGGGACGAAAGAAGGAAAATATTAAGAGAATGCTGGGAAGAAAGAATGAAGGAAGAACAAAAGGGTAAACTGTCGGAATGGGGAGAAACAAGGAAAGAGTACTATTGGAGATGTGGGATGGACATAAGGGAAGCTGAGCGAAAGAGAAATTGAGGAAGAAACATAGGAGAAGAATTGAGGAGGAGAGACAAGGAGGTACAGGAACAGGAAAGAACAGTAAGAATAGACAATTCAAAGAATGTGAAAAGGTATAGAGAGATAAGGACGGTAGGAATACCTAAATATTTGAAAGGGAGGAGAGGAAAGGCAGGGGGCAGAGTTAGAAGGATTGCCAGATTAAGATGCGGAAATGAAGAACGGAGTAATAGGTATTGGACAAAACCAGAGGATAGGCTATGCAGAATGTGTAGGGAGGAGGAAGAATCCTTGGAACACCTAACAAAAAGATGTGGAAAGATGACAAAATGGGAGGGTGAGATAAAGGAGCAATTGAGTGAAGAAGGAAAGGGAGAAAGGTGGGTGAGAGTACTCGCGGAAAGAAGGAAGGAATGCGGAGAGGTAAGACAGAACTGAGAACAGGAAGGAAGAGAGAGGCAAAGGAGGAGGAAAAAAAAGAGGGAAGAGAAGCGAAGAAAGAGAGGAAGAACAACTGGAGTCAAGAGGGAAGCAGACCGGAGACGGAAGCCGAAAAGAGAATAGGAAGAAAGAGAGGAACACCGGAGGAAGAATGTAGAAGAAGAAAGAAAGTCATAAAATGTATTACATTATTATTTTATTATTATTATGATATTTTTTCAATGTACTGTTTAAAACCCTAAACGCCGCAAGGCCTAGGGTAAATAAAGAATTATATATATCTAAATTAATACTACAAGAAAATATGGTTTCTAAATTTTTAGCAATTTCGAATCAATTTTTGGGCATGTACAAACATAATCCAAGTGGGTTTTTACGGCGTTTCAGATCCGTTGATGAAACATGGATCCATTACTTCAGAAATGAAACAACATTCTTAACAGTGGGTTTCTTCTGGAAAACGTGCTCTAAAGGCAAAAGGGTTCCCTTGACCGCAAAAGTCATAGCCACAATTTCCTGGGATTAACAAGACATAATCTTTATCGGCTATCTGGAAAGGCGAAAAACGATCACAGGATAATATTATGCTGCTTTATTTGATAGATTACGCGCTGAATGGATAAAAAAGCGGTCCCATTTCTCGAAGAAAAAAGTTCCACCATGAGTGCATTACTCGTCCGCAATTTCAACCGCCAAATTCATCAAACTGGGCTATGAACTACGCCCTCATCCACCCTATTCTTCAGATTTGGCTCCCTGCGACTTTTTTTCCAAACATGAGGAAATGGCTCGATGGTAAAAGATTCACATCGAACGAGGAGATTATCGCTGAAACATATCAAAATCCCTTTTTTGAAAAATAAAATATTTCCATATAAATGTATATAATTAATAAGAGAAAATTACAACATGACATCCTAGTGTAATAAGTAATTGCAACATGAAAAATGTAAGCAAATTATAAATACCTCTCCACTATCCACTATCATGTAGTTTGTAGTGTAAAAAAGGTTCACCTGAGCTCGCTAGCATTGATACATCTCGGATAACCGAGTCTAGACTTTTTCACTGACAGTGTAAGACAGAGCTCATTATTAAATGTTCATTGCTCAGAATATAAACTAAAAGACATAGTGAAAACCAAACAAAGGGTTTAGTATCCATACCCGCTATAAATTAACATTGATTAGGATTTCAGTGATAATCTGATCGAGTAGAGGACTTGACTTCACTCATAAATAATCTCCACAACATTTCTTTACCTGAATTAAGAGATTTGTTTTTTTTTAACTTTTAGTTATCTAGAAACTTTCCAGATTTTTATGAACTCATATTTTATGGGGTATAGAAATGACATTTTACAACGATGGTATTTTTGAAGACACAAATCAGTTTTGTCTTTAATTAACGTCGCCATATAGACTAAAGGTTTGTTTAGAAAGGTTTCCAAAGCAGATGGACATTATTTTAAAAATAAAAGAGAACTAAAAACAAAAAATCATGTGACTAATATATGGAGTTCAGTAACAATTAAATACAATGGAAATACGAGTACGTTATTAATTTCTGCAAAAATTGGGTAATATTATTTTGAAAATAACATGAGTCAGGCGCATACCCAGTAATTTGGGGGGGGGGGGGATATTAATTGTTTTAAAAGTGTATGAATCAGGAAATTACTCGGTAACTTCTGGCCAAAAGAAATTTATTTTTCAAAATGCAAATGTTGACCTAAAAAAAGGTCCTCACCTTCAAAATATAAGTGACAACCAGACAGTCAAACCCAAATTTGGATCGTACCGGTTAACGGTTACGTACCAAGTAAATATTTATCCTTACAGTTTTGGTTTCGGTTCGTCTTAAAATTCCGGTTAAGTTCCGGTTCGGTTCCGGTTCGAATAACAAGTTAAATCGAGTCTAACATCATTTAATTGCCGGTATAAATTTTGATTTAATTTTATTTACCAAATTCCCTTCTTATTCATGTTTTTCAATTATAAAATTAAAAATACAAAACAAATAACTAAAAACTTATTCTTTTACTGTCAAAAACGAAAACAAAATACAATTTAGGAACATAGAAATGAAAATACAAAGACATTGTAAATAAAATAAAATTCTAACAAATTAGAAGGAAATTACAAAAATAATTAATAAGACACAGGGCCGGATTAAGGGGGTGTCAGGATAGTTAGTTGTCTGGGGCGCTAGATGCAAGGAGTGCTGAAAATTTTGGTTGAAAAATTGTTTTTAGCTCAACAAATATTTTTGACAGCAATGAACAACTTAATTTTCAGCGCCCCTAAACATTTGGGTTCAGCTGGCTTGTAACTTCAATTTAATTTTTGCGTAATTATGTACATCTGGGGGCGCCATATAAAGAGTCCGCCCGGGTCGTGGGAATATTTTAGTCCGACCCTGATTACAGACAGTTCATATAGGTAATCACAATTATAGAGACGAAAAACGTTAATAAATAATAATAAATAACATGAACTTTTCTCTTACAAGAATAATAAAAGTAAAATCGCAACATTATAAAGATTTTTCTTACAAAAAAAAAAAATAATAATAATAATCACAGTTCATTCAGTTGAAAAAAAAAATATTTGAAATTTGAAATGAAAATAAAATTAAAAATCCATGTTTAATCGACAAATTAATATGTTCTTCAAATATGTTTCTGATAGATTCATTCTTTCATCAGTCAATATAAGTTTTAGTTGTAAGAAAGCGATTAATTAATTAATTTAATGAAGAAAAAATAAACCGAAATTAACCGTTATTAACATTTCGTCCCGGTTTCAGTTTTTGGTTTTTAAATTGAGCAATTTTACGTTCCAGTTACGGTTCAGGTTCTGTTAAAAATTCCGGTTAGTTTCGGTTTTCGGTTTTCGGTTCGGTTCCGGTTCAACTCTCTAGTGCAGCGATCGGGGAACCCTGGGTAAATTACCCCAAATGGGGTAAAAATTAAATTTTTGGGGGTAATAAATTTTTCCAAATTGCTATTTTATAAACGTATTAGTAGCGCACTAACGAAAAGGGCGCTGAGGGGCGAAAGGGCGCCATTGCGAAGGTGAGTACCTTACCTTTTTTTTTTGCTCGTCATTTTGATTTTGAGAGGTGATGACCTTTTTTTTGTTTTCGCTTGTCACTTTTTTTTACAAGCCAATGCGGTAACGTCGGTGTAAAGAAATATATCTTTGGGTAATGGGTACAAATGTTCCCCGACCCCTGCTCTAGTGACAACCTAAAAAAGTCCTCTTTCGTATATTGACAAAAACACGTTAGAACCACGTGTTTTTGAGCTGTTGAGGAGGGGGGGGCTCAAGTCCGGCTAATTAGGTGTAAAAACTTCATAAAATTACTAGCATAATTTTTTACCGCCAGTCACATATTGAGAAGGAGGTATTGTAATCATACCAATTTTGAATTTTCGACATATTTTCAGATAAGCACGAATTAGACTTTTTGCAACACGAATCAACTGCTTTAAGCGTGATGTCGGTCTATTGGTCTGTCTGTTGGCCTGTGGACACGTGTAGAGCTGATTCGATTAAACGGGTGTTTAATAAATTTCATATTTAAACTTCGGATGTGAATAGCGCAATTTGATTAACTTTTTGTACAGATCTGAAAAAAATATAATCATATTTATCTAAATTTTGATTTCTGTTAAACTATTCCGGTTCATATCAATGTGTATTACTAAGAAAATTTTCAGAATTTTAGATTAATCCCTCAGGGTTGCAGGCTGTGGGCCAAAAGTTTTTTAACATATTTTAATTTTGAAAAAAAACGTATTGAAATAAATGAATTTAAAAATCAACGTTCTGATTCTTAATCTAGGCCTTAAGAGCTTTCTTTTGATACCACACGATAAATTAAAAAATAGTTATTATTTTTTCAGCGACCCCAAAAAAATCAGTATTTTTAGAAAAACTAATCTGATCAAAAATTACTGATAAACTTTCCGATTCCGATTTTTTAAGCTTTTTATACCTCTCTGGAAAAGATGGTACAGAATAAGTTTTTTGGCACATTTTTGGTGAAAATCGCATAAAAATATTTTTTCTCAATTTTTTTTTGTTCATTCATTTACGGATTAAAAGGTTTTATTTTAGACACCTTACTGAAAATTTTAAAAACAAATTTAGTTTTTCGTTAAACACAAATTTAATCATATTTTTTTTTAAGTGTCAGATGTTTGCTAAGCTGGCGAAAGAACCGTAATTTGCACAATTGTGGGTAAAAATTAAATTCCTGTTGAGCTATTCCGGTTCCCATAAATGTGCATTATTGATTTTTGATTTCATATTTTTGTTCAACCTCTCTGCGAAATAGATTGGGAAAAAAATTATTTTTTTTTTACACTGTGTTGGCGAAAATCCTAAGAAATGTTTTTTTTTTTAATAAAAATTAGTTGGTTTATCCACCCATTAATAGATTTCATTTAATACTCCACTCGAAATTTAAAAAAATATTTATTTTTTAGTTGAATAAATATTTATATTTTTCCCGCGAAGTGTTGTTTTTTTTATTTCTCGATAGTTTTCCTATATGTGGGCCAAAAAATTGTAAATGCATGCCATGTTTTAACTTTCTAGGTTCATCCCTTTGGCCACAATTTCTACCGAAAAGACAGAGAGACACAGTGACGTTATAAGGGTTTTTTTTTTCATGTGCTCTTATTTAAAAAAAAGATCTACAACGTATTTCGAGAACTACTGGCCGAAAAATTGCTTCATTCACTGATATTCTCTTATAAAATAATAATTGTTTTCTAATTTAAGCAACTTCGTAGCTCTTATAGTTCTCAAGATAGCAATAGTAGACACAATAAAGTGAACACCTAGAATATGAAGAAAAAATTGATGTAAAGTGTGAATATTCACACATTTCAGGATTTCGCAGGTATATAATAAGTGAAGGCGGTATGCTGAGTGTGTAGGACAAATTTTACTTTGTAGTAATCACGGCAAAATGAACGATATTTTTAAAATAATTTATCGTCTGTTAATCATATAATAAGACTGGTTATTAAATTTACGCTCTAAAAAATTAAATACAACATTTGTCAAAATATAACTAGAATTTTGACAAAATAATTTCAACATAATAAAAATGCAAAAAAAAAACAGAAAAAATAAAATTCACTCCGTACTCGAACTCGAAACCCTTCGTTTCCAGCGCATTGTAGCGTACGACACCAGTGCTCTAACCCATTACGCTATCGCACGCCTTGCATGTGAGAGTCTTACATTGGTATAACTTTTGTACTTTGTGAACCAAAAACCACAAAAAATGCGTTATTTTCCGAAAACATAATCTGATCAAAAATTCCTGTTGTACTATTTCGGTTCACACCAATATACATTACTTAGAATTTTTTTAGATTTTTAGTTTAAACCATCTGGGCTACAGGGTGTGGGACAACATTTTTTTTGCACAATTTTAGCAAAAATCGCATCAAAATAATTTGTTTTGCAAAAATAAAAATTTGATCGTTAATGCACGTACTAAGGGCTTTCATTTGATACCCTACTCAAAATTTAAAAAAAATATTTTCGTTTTCGATGAGCACATATGTGTTTATATTTTTAGGGGGGTATGTTTTTTAGATGTTTTAGTATTTTTCCTATGTGCGGGTCAAAGAGTTGTATAAGCATGCCAAATTTCCACTCTCTAGGTTTAGCGGTTTGGCTACAATTTTTACCGAACAGACAGACAGACAGACAGACAGACAGACAGACAGACAGACAGACAGACAGACAGACGGACAGACAGAGAGACAGACAGACAGACAGACAGACAGACAGACAGACAGACAGACAGACAGACAGACAGACAGACAGACAGACAGACAGACAGACAGACAGACAGACAGACAGACAGACAGACAGACAGACAGACAGACAGACAGACAGACAGACAGACAGACAGACAGACAGACAGACAGACGACAAAATGACGGTATAAGGGTTTTTTGGTCATACCTACAAAACCCTAAAAACGGTCAACAATTTATAGTCGTTAATAGCTGATGACATACAACACATATTTCTTGAATGAATTATCTTTGATTATCGTACAAATGTAGATCTGTGAAGATAACGAGATGCAGAGATATTGATTTAAGATGAACACAATGCATATGACAACGTGACCTAATATAAAACATTGTATTCAATTCATAACATGGGATTGTTTGCGATGACAGCGTCTCATGTACGCAGTCCTTTATTCCGCGGACGCAAATAACCAAATATCATAAAAGGGGAATTTACATATTATGTCCGGCCGTTGACAGATTTATTTGAATAAGCACAACTCTCATCTGAAGATAGCAGTTATCGTAAACATGCTTGTATTAAAAATCCTTCATTGTAATGTCGACAACAGAGAAGGAACAGACAGACAGATGTCCGAAACAAATCCGATTGGAAATCTTGGAAACATTTTTAACATTTTCTTTCATGCTTTTTTGCATTTGTTGCAAAATATTTGTGCTTCAAATAATTAGTCAATTGACAGATTTGTGTTAACCGGTTTTAGAAAACACAAAAATATTTCATCTTATCTTAAATTGTCGGTTTATAATTATACATTTTGCATAATTATGTTTATCAAAAACTAACTGAAATCTATTTATTTAACTTCTCTGTCCTTTCTTCCAAAAAATACTGATTGATATACGAGGTCTGTTCAAAAAGTATCGCGAATTTTGTGTTTTATCAAAAATTATTTATTTATTCATGAATATCTATTTTGTCCCCTTCAAAGTAATCCCTACCAGATAATATACACTTGTGCCAACGTTTTTTCTAATCCTCGAAGCACTTGAAAAAATCATTTTTTGTGATCTTGTTCAGCTCCTCCTTCGATGCCGTCTTTATCTCCTCACTCGTAGCGTAGCGTCGTCCTTTCATGGGCCTCTTCAATTTCGGGAACAAGGTCTGGGGAAAGAATCTGGGGAATACGGTGGCTGCGGCATTATTAGTGTGTTGTTTTTGGCTAAAAATTCGCGCACAAGCAACGATTTCACATCTTCTCGGCCCTCCGAGAACATTTTGTACCACCGATAAACGTTGCTTCGGTCCAAGGTAGCTTCACCATATGCCACAGTCAACATTCTTAATTTTGTTTTTCACACAAAATTTGATACAGATTCTTTGATCCATTTTTTGGTATAGGCAAAAATCGAAGACGAGCCAAAACACGTGCAAGCAAAGCAACTGTCAAAAATTAACTGAACATTCAAAATGGCCGAACTTGTCGGCATAAGTGAGAGACATGAGTACCAACATAACGCCACAAAAAAATCGAAAATCGAATATACGTAACCCGCGGAAATTCAAAATTCGCGATACTTTTTGAACAGACCTCGTACACACCAAGATATAGTTTTAATAGAATGTACCGTAAAACTGGGAGAACTTGATCAGTTTTTAGTATTTATTTTCTTTTTAAGGTTTTGTAGGTATGACCAAAAATCCCTTATACCGTCATTTTGTCGTCTGTCTGTCTGTCTGTCTGTTCGGTAAAAATTGTAGCTAAACGGCTAAACTTAGAGAAATGAAATTTGGCATGCTTATAAAACTCTATGACTTACACATAGGAAAAATACTAAAACATATAAAAAACATACCCCCCTAAAAATATAAACAAATATGTTCTCAATTCTGAGTTGGGTATCTAATGAAAGCCCTTAGTACGTGGATTAACGATCAAAAATTTATTTTTGCAAAATAAATTATTTTGACGCGATTTTTGCCAAAATTGTGCAAAAAAAAATTGTCCCACACCCTGTAGCCCAGATGGTTTAAACTAAAAATCTAAAAAAATTCTAAGTAATGTACATTAATGTGAACCGGAATAGTACAACAAGAATTTTTGATCAGATTATTTTTTCGGAAAATAACGCATTTTTTGTGTTTTTAACTAAAATATTTAAAATATTTAATTCGCTATATAACACAGTAAACGAGTAAACGTCCATAATCTAATGATTATATTTTGGCAAATGTTGCATTTAATTTTTAAAAGCGTAAATTTAATAACCAGTGGGAAGTGTTGAAATTATAATTTAATTCTATGTTTGAATGTATACGAAATCAGAAAGGCGGAGCTTATGACTTAAACAACCAATGGAAGCCATATGCGCAATTATCAAAATCTTAATGAACCTTGCTATATAAAAAAAAAATACGGCACATATTTAGAAACCTAAATAATGGTATTAGGCATTCGAATTAAAATTAACAAAGAAATATTTGAACATAAAATTTGTTTTGGCATCCCAAATAATCATCATTCACTTACTAAATACCTGCGAAACCCTGAAATGTGTGAAAATTTACACTTAACATCTTTTTTTTTCATAATAAAATAAAATAAATAATAAGACTTAGGAATTGAGGTCCTTTATCAATAACTTTTTTGTTTTTTTGGACATAAGCAATGTTATTCAAAAAAACTTGATTCGTCTGGTCAAATTCACCCTGGTTGGGGGGAACTTGACTTGATATTCTATTTTGCTTACGAATCAACTATTATGCATAAAAAGGAAAACCTCACTGAAAAACATTTTAATAACATCTACAAATACCGAAAAAATAATAAAATTTATTCATAATAATAAAATAAGTCTCAAATAAATACATTTCTTGCATGAAATGTATTTATTTTGAATTTTTAGGGTTTTTTAGGTATGGCCACCAAAAAAACCCTTATAACGACACTCATGTGTCTGTCTGTCTGTCTATCTGTACGGTAGAAATTGTACCCAAATGGCTGAACATAGAAAGTTTAAATTTGGCATACTTGTACAAATTTTTGACTCACATATAGGAAAACTATAGAGAGTTCAAAAAAATACAGCGCGGGATAAATATAAACAAATATGTATTTAATGGAATTTCCAAACCTCTTAATGAGTGGGTACAAAAAAAAATTTTTTTTGAAAAATATTTTTTTATATGTGGTTTTTGTCCCCCAACCTATCTCCCATAGAAGTTGAATTAAAAATCTGAAAAAAATCTCACTAATGAACATTGATGGGAACCGGAATAGTTCAACAGAAAATTTTGATCAAATTAGTTTTTCGCAAAATATAATTTTTTTTTATGCCGTCGAAAAAAATAATTTTTTAATAAATTTATTGTGTGATATCAAATGAAAGTTTTTAAGACCTAGATAAAGGAACGGGAAGTAGTTTTTTATTTATTTTTTTTTATTTTAATACAATTTTTTCCAAATAAATTACTAAAAAATCAGTGTCCTGCTCCATTTTAACCCTAAGGGGTTAAATTAAAAATCTGAAAAAATTCTAAGCAATGTATATTGCTATGAACCGGAAACGTTCGAGAGGAATTTTTATGCGATTTCGTTTTTGGAAAATATTACAGTTTTATGTTAATGAGAAAAAAAAAAATTAATTTTATTGTATGGATATTAAATGGAAGCTCTTTAAATGCAGATTAAGGGACAGTAATTGATTTTTGAAATACATTTCATTTTGACTAAATTTTGCCAAGTATTAAGATTTTCGTTTAATATCTTAGCTAAAATTAAAAAAATATATTTGTATATACATGGATACATTTTGTTATGGGTAGAGAAGAGGTACATATTTATTTTGCAAATTGCGACTAGGAGAATAAATAAATAACTGGTCGGTTGCTGGGATTCCATTTCTAGTAGAGAATCTGTTAGTTTTTCATATAGTCGCAATATAAACAATGTCTCTGTAGGCGTTATGCTGTTGCGTGACAAAAGATCGCCTGCAAAGTTGCCAGGTCTGGATTTGAAAGAAATTTGTGCAATTATGGAAAAAAAAAGTAAAAAAAAATTACGTTAAAATATATATTATGGTATTATTAGAGATATATGATACACGGTAGAAAAAATCTAACTGCAATCTTCTTGTGGTCCCTATTGATTTAAAGGATTTAAAACCAACACTTGTAATTGTGCTATGTAGTGACAGGCATTCATCGTTTGGCCTTCTGATAATCATCATTCACTGACTAAATACCTACAAAAGCCTGAAATGTGTGAAAATTCACACTTCACGTCAATTTTTTCTGTTTTAGGAATACTTGAGTAAAAAATTGTGAAGACCTCTGATTTAATGTGGACCTTGGCAATTCTTTTTTAGGACTTTCGTCGCCTGAGGCCTAGATCTAGTTCACCTCAATCAAGAGTCGGCCGTAGCGTCCCGCAAAAACAGTGAAGAAAGTTAGACCAGGAAGACCGAGATAAAAGCTGGCACCAAGATACAGAAGAAGCTGCAACGAAGAAAGGTGTAAAGTGGGAGGAGATAAGAAAATATACAGAGGACAGAACACGATGGAAATAAGTATGGAGAACAGCACCAGAAAATAAGTAACTCGATTATAGCCTTACACCTCAAGAATCCTTCACCAATCTTTGGTGAAGAAGAATAAATCCGCGAGAAAGCTTTCCAAGTCCAATTTTGTCACTCATAATTTTTGTCACTCATCATCACCCGTAACTACGGCGTGGCGACAGAGGCGCCTGCCACCGGCGCAGCTGTGTTGAGGGAGCAAAATTTTTAATTGCTGTCCTTTTTTGTGTCATTAGAGGTGAGGACCTTTTTTTTGTTTGCTCATCACTTGTATTTAGGAATACTTGAGTAAAAAAGTGTGAAGACCTCTGATTTAATGTGCACCTTGGCAATTCTTTTTTAGGACTTTCGTCGCCTGAGGCCTAGGTCTAGTTCGCCTCAATCAAGGGTCGGCCGTAGCGTCCCCTATTGTCAATAAATTAGAGATTTTGGCTGAATTCGTACACATAACACATAAGTACGAATAATTTGCAGAAATAATAAACGTAAAAACAGTAATGCTATACAAAGTCGATTCTATCCAATTAGCCAGTAAGTTCTAGAATATTACATAGTCTGACATACATTATAGATTGGCAGTAGATGTAAGTAAATAAAACTGATAAAATACATGTGTGGTTGTGCAGCTGATATAACATAGGATGGTAATAATGTTGCATTAATTATGGCAAATGTATGACAGTGTCGTTGAGTACCATGACCGGTTCTCATTGCTTGGCTGCTGGCTGGATCTGCGAGGCCCGTCTCCACGACCTGTTCGACTCTGTTCGATCAGATCATGTCGCATGCACAGTTTGTATGCACGCTGATACAACTTATATGTAAACATACAACGTGCACCGGGTAAATGATGATGAGTGAGCTTCAGCTTCGTACACCAACACACTTACACACATATACCGTCATCAACAAAATCTTATTTACCTGTAGGGATACGTTTATCATCATCATTTTTTGCTCGGTAATTCTTTCTGGGTCTTGGCCTCTTCAAGAATTCTTTTTCATTCTGTTCTGATCTTAGCGACTGTCTTCTAATTTTTAACCTTTAATTATTTTAGGTGTTTCTCCATCCAGAGCCGCAGTAAGGGAGGGGGCGGAGGGGGCGATTCGGCGAAAAGGGCGCTGACGGGTTTGATAAGGGGCGCCATTGCGAAGATGAGGACCTTTTTTTTTGCTCATCACTTAAATTTTGAGAGTTAAGAACCTTGTTTTTATTTACCAAGGGCGCCAAAAAACGGCTCTGCCCCTAGCGCAATTTTTCTTTACTGCGGCTCTGTCTCCATCTAATCTATAGAGAGTTGTATTTACTTACATCGAGGCCCGATGTGCAAACGGTTTCTGGGACCCTCTCGCCTAACTAGCAAAGCAATTGTTTTGATAAAAAACAACATTTGTTCATCCAGCTGAAAAACTGAATTGAACAAAAAAAATTTGTTTTATTGTTATAAACATTTTGACATACCTTCCCTCAAAATCCTGGACCAACACAGAGATGCACACAAAGACGCAGTAAGGAAAACTTACGCTAGGGGCAAAACTGCGTTTTGGCGCCTTTCGCAAATAATTGTAAGTGATAAGCAAAAACAAGATTCTCACCTCCCAAAATCTAGATGATGAGCAAAAAAAAAAGGTCCTCACCTCCTAAATTCCAAGTGATGAGCAAAAAAAAAGGTCCTCACCTCACAAATTCCAAATGAAGAGCAAAAAAAAAAGAAAAAAGGTCCTCACCTCGCAAATTCCAAGTGAAGAGCAAAAAAAAGGTCCTCACCTCCCAAAATCCAAGTGAAGAGCAAAAAAAAAGTCATGACTTTCGCAATGTGTCGCCCCTTTGTCAAGCTCATCGGCGCCCTTTTCCTTAGTGCGCTAGGGGCCGTCGCCCCCCCCCCCTTACTGCGGCGCTGGATGCACAGGTGAAAATTGAAGGTAAAACAAAATTAGACAGAATAAGAAATGAAGTATTTAGAGAAAAACTAGACACAAAGCCAGTGGAGACTATAATAGAAGCAGGACAGCTCAGATGGCTGGGACATATACACAGGATGAGTGAAGACAATACAGTTTTGGAAGAAAGAACAGTGAACAAAGTTAGACCAGGAAGACTGAGAAAAAGCTGGCACCAAGAAACAAGAAGCTGCAACGAAGAAAGGTGTAAAGTGGGAGGAGATAAAAAATATACAGAGGACAGAACACGATGGAAATAAGTATGGGGAACAGCACCAGAAAATAAGTAACTCGACTATAGCCTTGCACCTCAAGAATCCTTCACCAATCTTTGGTGAAGAAGAATAATTCCGCGAGAAAGCTTTCCAAATCCAATTTTGTCACTCATAATTTTTATCACTCATCATCAGGCCCGTAACTAGGGCGTGGCGAAAGAGGCGCCTGCCACCGGCGCAGCTGTGTTGAGGGAGCAAAATTTTTAATTGCTGTCCTTTTTTGTGTCATTAGAGGCGAGGACCTTTTTTTTTGTTTGCTCATCACTTGTATTTTGTAAGTGAGGATCTTGTTTTTTGCTCATCACTTGTATTTTGGAGGTGAATACCTTTTTTTCTGCTTATCACTTGTATTTTTTCAACAAAATTGAGTAAAATATACGGTATTTCCAGCATTCGTAATAGGGGCGTCAATATATTCGAAAGGGCGCAACTTAGACACTTGCCCCCAGCGCTTAATATCCTCTTTACGGCCCTACTCAGCATATTCAGTTGACTATCTACTCCGTACTTAGAATTCGAAGGGATTTTATATAGAAGGGTTTATTTTAATGGCGCGTACCATCGTAAAAATATGCAGGAGCGCGCCAACCCGAGGGTGCAAGGAGTGCACCGCACACGGGCGGCAGATTTCAGGGGCGGCAAAACCTCGTCAATCGTTGTTTGAATGTTGTTTAAAATGAGGTTTTTTTTTTATTTTTTTACAATCAAATAATAATTTTCAATTGGATTTAAAAATATGAGATTATATAGATACATTTAAAATTTTATTGTGTTTTATTGTCGACATAAGTAGGGGCGGCAAATAAAGTCTTGCACCCGGGCGGCAAATTTCGTTGGCGCGCCACTGAAAATATGTATTAAAGCACGTCACTCTCAGAACACTAAGAAAACAGATAAAGAAGACGGTCCAATCTTAAATTGGCAAAAGAGAATCATTCGTGCAGAAACTATGCGCAAACGGTTTTTACTTTCTAGATTACTCTGGTAGGTATATGTAAAAGAGCAAAAGAAAAAAAAAGACAAACCAGCTACTATACAAGCAACAAAAATATGTATATATTAACCCAACAAATATGACAAAATTATAGTAAATTATAGTTACCATCCGGGTATTACTGGCAAGGGGCGCCTTGCGCTAATCTCTCCTGATGCAAAGGGTATGTCTCGCCAAGGCGGCAACGCCAAGGTTTCGACAAATGTTGATTAAACTGGGAAATATTTAAAAAAAAAAATTAAAAAAATGTAAAATTAATTAGTTTCAGTATGTAACAAACTATTGAAGATGTTCAGATGGTGAACGAAATGTACCTACGTCTGTTTAAATCGGCAACAGTGAGCTTGAAAAGCAAAAAATAGTATCAAAATAAAATATTACAAAATAATTCCCTTATTTTGCCAAAGAAACATGTAATCATACATCATTTAGATAACTTTAAATTTTGTCCTCCACGCAGAATTTTCTTTGAAGTTTATTAATTAAATTCAGAGATACCAAGCAGAGAGGCAAAAAGGGCTTCGGTGGGCCCCAAAATGACTTGCCCCTCCGTTGTTGCGGGCACATCGGGCACCTAGTTACACCACTGGTCAGTGGCGGATTAAGTTGTTTGGGGGCCCTGGGTGGTAAATAGTTTTGTATATTATTTGTGAAGGAAATATTTGGTGGGCTCCCAAGCTTCGTGGGCCCCGGGAGGCCACCCAGTCCGCCCACCGCCTTATCCGCCTCTGTTACTTATACATAAGTATATTTTTGAATTACACAGAAAACATAATTATATTCCCTTTTTTGTCTGGTATATTTTATCTCCTTGTAGCAAACCAGTAAATGTTATTACTTTCGAAAATAATTATGTTTAGACTTCCTTGTTCCTTTTTTTTTGTGTGCTAGGGGGCGCCGTTAAAATACCTCGCATCAAGGCGCCTACTACTCTCGGGCCGGCCTGTTCGTAAGACGATGATCTTGTGTTGCCAGCTTCAATAGATAAAATCGAAAGAAAATTTAATTTTTCCTCGTGAATGTGAGATCGAAATTAATTTTTGATTAAAGATAATTTGGAAAAATTCCCCTCCGCAAATTGTACAAGGAACGTCATGAAATTTTTAAAATAGTTTTGGAAAAATATTTAGGCCCGGTCTTTCTACCTTCAGTTAAAGTCCCAGGTAACTATCTGACAGATAAGGTTATTTGTAACTCCATCTGCTGAATAAATGTCAATACCAGTCAGTGAATCCAATACGTCAGTCTCATTATCCGTTAGATAACTATCCGATAGATACATTTGTATAGAAAAAAGGGATGACATTTACTCAGCAGATGAAGTTACAAATAACCTTATCTGTCAGATAGTTGCCTGGGACTTTATCTGAAGGTGGAAAGACCAGACCTTAACAATCATGGTTTGCAATGTTTGCTTTTGACATGCTTTTTTACTTTTTTTTTACTCCTTTTTTTGTAATTTTCTTTCATTGTGCGACTTTTTACATAGCGGGGCCCTGAAGTTTAAGCTTCATTAGTTTACATACAGATCCGTCCCTGGTTATGTATTCTTGTTATAGCAGTATAAAAAGAAACATTGCCAAATCGTCACCAGCAGATTTTTTTAAATTATTCTTAGTCTTGCATAACTTTCCCAAATCTAAGGTTTTAAAAACATTTTACGTTTAACATGAAACACCTGTTAAAAAAATAATACAATATGATATGAACAAATATTATCAACTAAATTTCTTAGAGAATTAATAATAAATGTAAAATTATAAGTAACCAAAACAGGCATCAGATGTCCACATACTTTGTCTCATGTTTCGTTTTTCATTTATTATTTGTCGATTTACTGTAGAAATGCTCAACTTTTTGAAAGTTGCGGTGAATTTTAAAATTTAGGGTTGTCACCTAACGTCGCAACCAGACTCGAAGTCAAAAAAAAAATTGAATGCGTCAATAAGTTTTATTATAAATACACATTTTGTATAAAATGTATACATAGTTCCTTCATTTCTGATAGGAGCATCTCTACAAATTGCCTCCATAGGACTCTGTAGGCTGAAAGACTTTTTACTTCAGTCCACGACTTATTTTCTTTTTGAATTTTATCCCTGGTGATTCTGCTTCATGTAAATTTTGGGTTACCAACTTTGTGCTTACCCTGTTGATACCAATTTAGCGCTATTTTTGCTAGATTACTTGGTTCTCTTTTTAACACATGACCAATCCAATTCCACTACCGCCCTTTGATTTCTTGGTCTATGGGAATTTGGTTGCAGCATGTTAATAGCTATTGGCTAGTGATGCTGTCCATCCATCGAATTTTTAGGATCGTTCGAGGATATTTATCGACAAATACTTTGGTAGTTTGGAGATTATTGGATGCGTTATCTGCCACGTCTCACATCCTATAGCATTTCGGATTTTACGTTGCGAATATACACAGTTTTGTGCTTTTGGTGATATGATGCAATCTCCAAGCTGTGTTAAACATGCAGAACGCCTGTTTAGCTTTTTGGATGCAGAATTCTGCGTCAAAAGAAGCGCGAGCGGGAAATAGATATTTAGAAAATTACTTGATAAGCGAGGGGACATAAATTAAGAAAGTCATTTGAAGAATGGGATCAGAAATTCAGAAAATCATTTGAAGAGGGGGTCAGAAATCCAAAAATTCACTTAAAAAATACTGGTAGTATTTATATTACGAAAATAAATTAAATCTTGCGGAACGCGGATAAATGATTATCAATCCCGGGCAAAAAAGGCTTCAAAACCCGAAGTTTCCGGGTAGGTAACTCCACCTAAAAAGGTAAAAACCCTAGATATGTACATAGAGGTGCGCACTCGGGTTGGGCCCTAAAAAACACTAAAAAACTGTTTTTAATGACATTTGTCTTAAAATGTCTCTCCCTCAAGGTTTCTGAACCCCTCTAAGAAAAAAAATGTGTCTTCTGAGCCCCCCCCCCTCATCAAGGTACGCGCCTGCGTACATATGTACCTAAACAGGTACTTTATGAGCCATATAAAAAAGGCATTCTGCTTACAAGAAAACGCTATTGTAGGAGTGAGTCGTCACCACCCGTGCGTGACGTATTACATGTCAGTGTCAACGCACCTACCTGCGTTCTTCCAGGTCCTGCGATAGTCCTCCTTAAAATTACGGTTCGCCCAGGATTAGTGACCGATTTAAATTATGATGTGGATTTTAAGAAAATATTAAAAGATAAAACTGGTAAACAAAAATGAACTTATTTTTTATGTTGATCTGGTGACTGAAATTTGAATCTATTAGATAGTATATAGTAGCAGTGGCAGCACTAGTTCTTAAAATCTGTGGAGGCCACGAAATATTTGAGGAGGGCACTATTCTTAATCGTTATTAATACCATTAAAATAGATGACAGAAAAAAAGGTCGTCATCTCTAAAACACAAGTGATAAGATAACAAACATTTCTAGGGGGACCAACTGGGGGCCATAGCCATATATGCCACCACTGTGTAGTAGATAGAAAATCTGGTAGATTATATAATCTGTCCAAAAGCCTGTTTTTCATCACTTCGGTCCGCCCGTTTTTTAGTCACTTCGATCCGTTTTCCATTTTTTGTCATCATTTTGATTTGTCTTCCTTTTTTTGTCATCACTTGGATCTGGCTTCCATATTTTTTTAGTAATCACTCTTGTACTCGTAGTTTTCAAATGAAAATAGTAGGTAGGTACATTTTTTAAACATTATATTTCGGATGTACCGAAATGGAGTCCTTCATGTTTTTTCACGTAGCACGGCAATATTTTCAATAATTTTACGAAATGGAACGATATTTTCCATAATTTCACGAACTGAAACTCCGTTCCGGTTCACTCCGGTACATTTCAAGTCCTGTCTAAACCCATATTTACTACAATTACTAAGACTTCATTAAACAAGTAAATTATAATCCTTCTATATCATAGTCACCTATTTTATCAAGATGAAATAAATGTTAAAAAAATAATAATAATATAAATACATAAATAAAAATAAAAGATGTACATATATATATAGTATAGATTGACTTTATTTTTAACATTTCTTTATTTCTTGATCTCGTTATAATACCGTTGATCTCTTAAGTTGTTGAAAAGTAAATCGAAATTATAACATATTTCACCAAACTAAAAATTAATAGTAGAAGTAGAATAGAATAAGTACCGGAAGTAGAAGTAATTCTTCTTCTTCGGGTACTGACAGTCGGGTTGACTTTTGGCTTCACTCGCATAACTCCTGCATCGTGATCTATTAAGTGTCAGATCTTTTTATGTACCTATCTTGTATATCAATACTTGTTAGATCTTCGGTTAGATAATCCTTTCATCTTTTGAGAGGTCTTCCCGTTGGTCGATAGGTGTACTTTTCCAATCTGCTTTCATTCATCTTTATCATGTATCCTCTGCAGGTCAGGATGTCCACTCTAGTCGTCTACCCCTCATTTTATTGTGATACTTAGTTTTGAGTTCATTCTCGGATATATTTGTTCTTGCAGATTCTCCATTTACCAGTAATTTAAATTGGACCAAAGATTCGGCATAATAATTTTTCGGCGTTTTCAAAAACTGTGAGTTGTTTTAGATCTTGATTAATTAAGGACCATGTTTTGGAGCTATACATAAGTATAGGACCTACTATAATTTGACCTGATTCTAGTTTTAGTAATTCTAGACTGGATTTCTTCAAAATAAGATATTGGCAGTTTGAATTATGTTTTTGAATCAGATTTTTTATAGTGTCTAGATATTTGAAGATACAAACCTTCTCAAAGATGTTCTAAAATGTCTTATGACTACGATGACATATATATTTGAAGATTAATTGTAGTAAATTCTAAAATTTAATAACTTTAATTTAAATGAATCATCAAACAAGAAAATTCTTTTACATACTAGTAATACTCGTTTGATTATTATTTGCTGAGGTTTTAAAAATATGTATATTATTTTGCAAACTAATACCTATCTGTTGTAGAAAATAAGTCATCTCACAGATAAGTGTGGCCAATTCTGAGAAATCAAGAAAACCGTTTCTGTTCAGATTACATGTTTGGTAATCGTATTTTGAGTAGTGGTGTATGTGTCGGTGTTGGTGTTGTTCGCGAGTCGCGAGCGTGCATTGTGTGATTCCTCTTGACCCGCTCAGCCATCAGCCATCTCCACTCCGACTCCTCTTTGTCTACGTTTATGGCGAACTATATCACATATTACGAATTACGTTTGCGTGACCGCGATATCTCTCAGTATGATATAAAGATACGCACAGGTCCGAGTCCATGAGCATTATTTCACGTCAGAATATCATTAAGATATAGTGAAAATATCATCAGTGATTTATGAATTGAAAATAAAACGAGTGCAGGCGAGGTTGTGCGAACGAAGGTACCTACGGCGGCCGGCGGATGATAAGGCGTGAAGAGAGGCACAGGTAGAGTGTTGTGGTGTGGCGCGCTCATTGAATGAAGCGAGCAGCACCCCCTCCCTGCGACCAGGTGAGCTCGGGAGGCGGGCCCTGGGCCGGCCTGGCACGTCACTTAGTCAAATCCTATCCCGCTCGCCGGCCACTCTGTCAGTCCGTCAGCCGCGATCACTGTTGTCACATGCCGCCCTCGCCAGCAGACAATCCGTGCGTTTGTAACGCTCGCTAGTGCCAGTGCGGACAATAAGTACAGTGTGAACGATAGGTAGAACAACTCGCAGAGTGCAGTGTAAAAGCCAGTTCAGTGTTCAACCCTATACCCGTATCGGTATCAGTGGACAAGTGTGCCCTCATCACCAGTGACTACTGTCTTGTCGGACCTCTCAGTGTTGTTCATGTGCTCTGTCTCCAGATCTACACCGTGCAGATACAGAGATATGCACGCGAGATACAGTGCACGGGGGTGAGTGTTGTGTGCACCGGAGTGCCGGAGCGATCGACGAGGACAGCCGAAGAGTGCCGAGAGGGTGGCGGCGTCGCGCACACCCGCCCCGCGCTCGCGCCGTGGAGCACTCTCTCCGTCGACCGCCGTCGCCGCACGCCGCTCGCTGACACAGAGTGTGCCCCGGCGCCGTCGAGTTAACACGTCGCATCTACGGATGCTCGCGCCCGTACATCAGCCAATCGCAGCCCGCCGCTCGAGAATGGAATTATCATAATCACTAGCACCAATATTGATAACCATAAATCGCGACCTGCGCACTTGCGCAGACATGTGGATAAATTAAGGGTTGGAGAGGGGAGAGCGCGGCACCAGAAGAAAGGAAGGAGATGGTGAACGCTACAATTTGAAGTTTGTCATTTTGATAGTGGTCGCTGTTAAGAGGTAGTGGTTCGGCCTCAGGTGTTGGCACGAGATAACAAGTGGTGCTCCAAAAACAGTGGTGCACGCGGACTCACTCGGACTGTCATCCAACGTCCAAGTCACCGGACACCCGGACAACGACCCAAGACCGGCGACCGGAGACCCGGACCTACCTGTTATCGGTGTTATCTGTTATATATCGGTGTATGAATACGTGAACTGCCGCCAGCATTCGCGCGCACAGGACATACTGTACTAGCTGATAAGTGTGGTGCGAGGTGTCGTCGCAATGTCTCGACGTAAGCAGGCCCGTCCAATCAAGCACCTGGAGGAGGAAGGCGCGACGGCTCGTACCGACAGCATCAAGACGTCGACGACAGCCGCTGCCGCTGCCGCCAGGTCTACGCACGGTAAGTCAACATACACAGTTACAACAACAAACACGTGACTAAGTGCGGCCCACGGCAGTGACTTGGTGCAGCAGTGCGTGGACACAGGACCAGTGTACGGGAAGGTCCGCGGCGACCCGCGACACATCGCCCGCTCGGACACCGCTTGCCGACGGACGCCCGCGTATCACTCACCGCTATGTCCAACCGCGATATCTGCAAATTAAGCCTATACTGTCCATGTTGTGACGATAATGCCACAGGCATCCGAGCATCATGTGCTATATTACATTTGTCCAGATTTTTTATTCCATACGACACGATCCCGAGTCGAACACTAAATATTCTGTAGTACGCAAATATAAGACTATAAGGTATCCGCGATCACTCCGAGATAACACTACAACTTATGTGTGCACGATTACTTACTAAAGTTATTTATACAAATGGCTTTAATGTTTTATGTGAATCCAAGATATCATTTAGATATTTGCATTGCTACTAGTATACGTTGATCATATTTCTGATATGGTACTTGCAGTCATATAAAAACCTTATCAAACTTCAAGTTCGTGACTTCATAATCATAACATATTTTTAACCCCATCGTGGCCACTCACTTACCTGTGTCTCGAACAAATTTGAATAAAACGAAATTCTCAGAATATTTACAGTTTTTTCAAATCACAACTTTACCTAAAAAAATCAAATAAAAGAAATTACGGTTGTACCTCTTTCTATTGTCGAGTTTTTGCTAAAATTTTATGACATATTGTATGAAATATCATTTAGAATTGCAACTTTTTACAAAAAATTTTGAAGGTTAAAGTAATATTTTACCACTTTTGTCAAATTTAAGAGTTGTCAGTTTTTTAACAAGATTATTATTTTGTTGCACTATTGTTAAAAAAGTGTAGGAGTTTTACAATTTTAAATAGTATTGTAAATCAAAATAAAAAATATCTGAAAATATCACACAAAACGGAAAGAAAAAAATGTGTTTCTATGCCGGGTTTCTCAACATAGATAAACTTATCAACATATTTTTGTTTACAAATTAGGAAAATGTTTTATTATTAAACAAAATAAAATACAGTATTTCGTTATTAGTAGCTAAAAAATAAAAGCCCGGGTTTTGGAATCGCGGTTGTTTTTTATTGAGAATATTTCGGGATTTTAAATGTAGAATCTAGAAATACCTATTTGAAATTGTAACAAAGTTGGATTAACAAAAATATTTTAAAGTCTGAGAGAGCGAGGAAGATACATAGTTTTAACAAAAGCAAGAAGACGCTTAATAATCTCGTACATTTTTAATACTTAATAAACATGTTTTTTTTTCAAAAAGTATTTCTAAAGTTAATCATAATTGATTCTTTTGTTTTCGTTTGCAAAATTTATGTTTAATTAAGTAATAGTTAAGAAAAATACAAAAGTTCAAAATTATATCCAGCGATTTAGTTTTTAAATATTATTAATTGTATAATATTAAACATAATAGGTCATAAATTTCCTGCGTTTATTAACATTCGTTCACGTATTTTGAATGCGTTTGTAAATAAAACCCTTTATAAATAACTGAAAAAAGTGATGTCTTTATTATGAATTAACTGGAATAAGTAACCGTCAAGAAATAAATGAAAAAAGTTAAGAATAATTCAAACTAATTACTCAACTAATAATTAACTATTTATAACAAAATATGTATAAACCTATATTTCAAGATTTCATTTTCTAAACAAATGCCGGGTTTATAGCTTCAGTTCCGAAATCCCGGGTTCGTGGAAGTTTTCCAGGTTTGCATTCTTGTAAATCAGAAAATATATCTGAAAATTGGACAGAAATATATTAGGAATTCTTTGCCGGTCTTCTAAACACAGTAGATGATATATATTTAAAACATTATTTGATTACAAATTTGGAAAATGCTTTTATTAATAAACAAAATAAAACACAATATCTCGGTGTTAGTAGTAGTTCTGTGATGTGTCGTCTATAATTTTGTTAACACTTAAAAATACTAGCTATAGTTTTGTTAGTTTTTTTTTTACATTATTTTGTTGCGCTATTGTTTGATAGAAGTGTTTAACAAGTCTAAATAAAAAATCTAAAACTATCTGAATCTCAAACAGTTAGAAAAGCTTTGTTTATTTTTCCGGGTTTTTAAACATAGAAAAACATCTAAACATTTTTTTTACTATACATTAGGACAGTGATTTTGAATTGGCGTGCCTTCCAAAAATCGTTGTGCCGGCAGGCATTAATATAGCATTAAAAATAAGTCATTACAATTCATAATCAACATTGTTTTTGAAAATAACAATGTAAATTATTGAATTTTTAAGTAAATACAATCTTGAAACACAAAATCGGATGGTATGCTTTGACAATTTTAGCACCTTGTTTGAGTTGCCGTCATTTGAAAATTGTGAAAAACGCTGCATTAGGGAAATGTTTTGGTTACTTAATCTAGTATATACCGGAAGTTAGAAATTTGTACCCGAAAACAATGACAAAAATTTACAAATAAAAAAAAGTGTTTATGCGTGTAAAAATAAGGAAATATTTGTATTTTATACAAAAATGTTTTGTTGATACCAAAACTAAAAACTAATTTATATTAGTAAATGTGAGTCATTTCTGCTTTTATTTATAAAATTTTTTCTTTATTGTTAATTTTGAACGCGATTTTAGGCCTTACACGCTTTTTCTGCGGTGAAAATTTGTATGTTTACATCTTTGTTATGTGTTAGCTTTATTCAGTTCTATATTGTCTTAGTCAAGATAATATATCTGCAAAACGGTTGAAAAATATCTGTGTTTGTTTTGCCTAGGCCTTTAAACATAGTAGATAATCTAAATATTATTTTGACTACACATTAGGAAAATATCTTTATCAACCCTTTCATGCCCACTGTGTGAAACTTCATCGTTAATTTTGGAATTAATTTTAGACTTTAATGTTAAATTTTATAAGAATGATTTTTGTACTGATTAAGCATAACAGGAATATTCAGAAAAAGATAAAAAGTGATTAATTAATACACTCTATACCTAATTGTATGAAAAGTGGTAGATTTAGTTGTCATCCTGTCGATTCAAGGCGAATAGATACAATTTCACCGACCGGGATGGGTTAGTCATCCTCAAATGTATAAACACTAAGTAAAAACAATCAAAAGTGATTTGTAGGAAATTACTATTTAGCCTTAGAAATAGAGTTTTTCAAGGTATTTTTAATGTGTGAAATTTACCATAATATAGGTATTTTAGTCCCAATTAAACAAATTTTGTATTCAACTTAATTTAGAAAAGGGAAGGCATAACGGCATAGTTCTTAAAAGTTTTTTATACAAAACTGAGAATCTAAAATAAACTTAGTAACAATCTATGTAAATCAAAATTTGCAGCGAATTTTTGTATATCTAATAGGATATTTCAAACTGTAAACAAAATTGTTATGAAATTGTAAATAAACAAATTGCATTATAGACGCAATCTTGTAAACGAACAAACGTATATTTGCGTACGACGGGGCAAACTGTGGCTTAAGCTGCATACTTCAAATATATTTTTAGATATTTTGTTCTATTGTGAAAATTGCTTTAATTTGTTTAGTAGCCTAAACAAATTAAAGCATATATCGGCTAGAAATTCGGTCTACCCAAAAAGCAGATTATTAGAAAACTTACAAACTTAAAAATATAATGTGTATGCGCGAGAAAATACAAATAAACGTTTGTTTTTAAGTTTGTATTTTATTAAAAAATGTTTCGTTAATAGACAAAAAACTAATTTATAGTAATATAAATACTTGGTGTTCTATTTTTGCAGCCATCTTGAATATGTCGCGGTGCTCAATATAGGTACTGCGGGTAAAAAAGATTTAATTTTCATAAAGAATACGTGTGCCAAGTGACATTCCATTATCAAGTGTACTATTTTTCGATGAAGGTTCCGAACTATAAACAATCATGCCGAAAAAAAGGTTGACGTATTATTTAAACATTTCTACACAAAACTATATAAATATAAAAGTTATTTGAAACCCTCAAATATTTTTAAAAAACTACAATTTTTGTTGGATATCTATTATTAACTTATTGGCACCATAACATGTTTACAACAATTTTTTCTACAATTTAAGATAGATTATTATTAATTTTATTTCAGATTGTTAGTTTTGTATAAAAAACTTGTAATATCTGGGGGTTAGACCTCCCATTAACCTTAGAAATGGACCAAGTTTTTCAAGGTACCTTTCAGTTTCCAATGTATGAAATTTATCATTTTAGATATTTAGTTTCCTAAACAATTTTTGTATTTAACGTAAATATATATGTGTGTTCCAGAATGAAACTGTATTAAAATTAACTCACATTATATTACAGGAAAGCAAACTAAAATTTTCAAATTCTATTACTATACATGGATTTAAATTTATTATTAAAGGAATATTTCTCATACCAATAAAAAAATAATTAAACAGAAATTGTATTTGATAAAAGTCTTAATGCCCTACAATATGTACGTAATTTTATGAAAAAATGGAGTTAATACATTTTTATTCTGGCGTACAGATATAGTTTTTTGTTATTATATTTAATTAATATAGCCCTAAAACCCCTTAAGGTTTAAATTTAAAATTCATTTTAGTTTTGTTGTGGTATTAATAACGGAAAAGAAATTTAAATATTTAAAAAATTTATACAACCAGAAATACTAATAGCAAATACCGGAATACGCCGTTTACCGACGATCCTTTTAAACGATTCTTTTAAACGATAGTTTTAAATTGTAACAATACCCCAATACCTGATAGCTGTCTCGCTTATACGGCGGTTTCATATTTAGGTGGTTAAGACAGTACGGTTATCTCACATGCGTTCATTATTTTTAATATACACTTATACCTCGCTTTACGGCCTAGATCAAGGGTCTCAAACTCAAAATATATGAAGGCCACATAAATGAGACTTTTCCTAAAAGTAAGTAGTCCGTACATTTCGTAAAATATTAGAGAAGGAACGATAGAAATATAAATAAAAATTGAACTTACTGGAACATTTTTTACACAGCAAAAAAATCATAAGTGTTCATTCTCAGTTTGGTTAACATTTTAGTATTAAAATATTCATTAAAAAAAAAAACGTTCACTATTTTTAACCAAATCACCGTGTAAATCTTCATTTATTCAGATAGTGTTATTTTTATGAAATATTACTTTTGTAGTGTTAAAATTAACACTAACACTATTTATTTATAACACTATAATTTAAACAGTATGTAAGTGTAAACTTTACACTAAATTTAACTAAAAAGAAGTGTATGCAATTAACAAACGAGAGGGACTTCATGGTACACTAAAAGTTCCTTTTTAGTGTACCATGAACCTAACCTAACCTAACCCTTTAACACTAAATTTTTTAGAGTGTATTGCTGTAGTAAAATTATAAGGTCACTGATTAGCTCGCATTCGAATCGACTGCACAGTTTGCATTTATGTAGGAAAACGAACTAGGCAGATTTTTGACATTACGCGCGTTACAATAGCGTAATACGGATTTGTGCACAAAAAGCCTGACTCTAGTATAAAGCGGAGAAAATTATTAATTCAATTTTTACATAATAATATTTAGGTCGTAGTTCGATCGCCATCAATTTACTTGTTTACAAATGACAGCGCAGACCGTTTAGTAAACTCCCAAATTCGAATGGGCCACATTGAGTTTGTAATAAAAATAACTTAGCGGGCCGCGCAAAATATATAGGGCCGCAAATGATCCTCGGGCCGCGTGTTTTATACCCCTGGCCTAGATACATTCCTGGAAAAATCACCAAGCAAAATGCCGTATAACGAATCATTTGTAATGTAATGTCTGGCGGTTCGGTCCGTGAACCGTAAGTCGAAACTTAACCATAATTAAAAAAGGCCGTTGTAACGAATAGCCCAGTAAAGAGTAATCGTATAACAAGATGTGTGTATATTGTTTAGAAAATGGCCAACGCCCATAAAGGGCTGTAGCGACGTGAGGATGAAGATGATTAATTCTTTACACAGTTTTACACATAAATAACATTTTTACTACTATTCATTTATTGACATAAGTAAAAGAAACAATAATTCGATTTAAGACGCGATTCGCTTTACAACAAGTCTGAAACTGAAAAATAAAGAATATTTCAAAATCTTTTATACAATTTTCACATTTTTTTTAATCTAGTTTTGAATAACATTTGAAACGTTTGACAATATTATAAATTCGAACCTTTTTCTTTGAAGTTTTCTTTCAAAAATAGAATGTATTTTTTATATTTTTTGGGATCCGCTATAGAATATTTTGTATATTATTTATATTGATTTAATTTTTATATTTTTAACTGTTATAACGCGCTTAAAAACACAAGTTTGCCCAGAGATGCCTACACAATAAAACAATAATTAAGTGCAAACTTCATTCTCAGTTTGCTTAAAATTTTAGTGTTAAAATTTTCTTAAAAAAAGTAAAAAATTCACTATTTTTAACCAAATCACCGTGTTAATCTTCATTTATTCAGATAGTGTTATTTTTAAGAAATATTACTTCTTCAGTGTTAAAATTAACACTACTTTAACTCTATTTTCTAACACTGTAATTTAACCAGTATGTCAGTGTAAACTTTACATTAAATTTAACCAAAAAGAAGTGTAGATAATTAACACGAAAAGCGAAGGACTTCATGGTATACTAAAAGTTCATTTTTTAGTGTACCATGAAGTCCCTTTAACACTACTTTTTTAGAGTGTAGTTTCAAAGACTGTCGTCTAATTTAAGATTTGCGATAGTAATTTTATTGTTATTTTTATGGGTTATACTAAAATTTTAGAGGAAAAATAAATAACCGAAAACCGAAACACTATTTATATGAAAAACATAAGGCAGTTACCTACAAATATAATACAGTTACCGATTCTAGCGATATGAATTGCTGAATGTTTAGATTGTTGAAAATTGATCCGACTATATTTGGTCTAAATTCTTTAGCCGAAGCAAATACATGTTTATGTTGCCTATGCTGATAGCAATTTCTGCGTTATCAATTTTCAAAGCTAAAATTCATTGTAGCTTATGGTTTACTTTTTGATCATATTTTAGTAACATTGTTTGCAATAGCTTTAATATGATTTGTTCTAGACTTTAATTGTATAATCAAGCCAATCTGTATAACAACACAAGGGAACTTTTGGTAAAATCTCTAATTTCTTAATTAATATTTTGCTTTGTGTTCAAAGTATTCCTTTTTTTATTGTACATAAAATTAATAAACCACTGAGTCAGTGGTGACCTCTATGAGAAAATAAGTAAACTGAACCGACTTATTAAATATAATCGTACCAACATCCGAAAATAGAATGAATTGTAAAATATTATGAAAAAAATTTCGCAAAAATGACACAAATATATTGCACGTGTAAAAAGCGCGCACATGTGAGAGATCAAAGAAGCCGCCACGGTATAAGAACCAATTACAAACGTCGATATAACCAGAAATTGATAACAAATTATGATCCTTTGTATCCGCCGATCGTCCATCATCAATTAGAGCCGAGAACAGCAACTTTTTCCACCCGTGATACGTCAACCGGCATCGCAACGGTTATGATTTGACATACTCGCTTGTTGTCAGCTTATGTCCAGAGGTGAAGTTATGCTGGAATTCTCGCTAAGTTATGTCCGCGCTTCGACCACGCTGTTTTTATAAAACTACTCCCTATCAAAATATTCCTTTTTAGAAGGACGACCAAATCTGCATACCTCTACAAGCCTATTTTCTCACTAGAATTTGCACTAACTTTAACAATATTAACATTTTAGCACCAAACAATATACCCAGGAGATTCTTCTTTCTTCTGACCATACTTTCTACTGAACCGAAAGGTTTTGTGCCTTCCCTGTTGAGATCCCGGTATAGGTATAGTATCTATTGGTGGCGTTGGCGGTTACAAAAATGTGTAAAAAAATCAAGAGCTTTGTCAGTCCAAAACTTATAGAGGACCAGCAAAATGCTTAAGGATGGTTTCCAATTGACGTAGACGTAGAACGTAGAAATAAAACGTAGAACGTAGGATTTGTTGCTTTGGTTTCCAATAAATTTAAAATATCGTGTCAAAACTCTTTCAGTTAACTTCTTTATAGAAGGAGTATCGTAAAAAGTGTCGAATAACATGTATTCTTTAAATAAAATGGACGACGATTTAGCAATGCTAGCAATTTTTATTATTACTGTCAGGGCCGGAGAAACGCGGTAAGCAAGGCATTAAGCAAGGACCTTTTTTTATTTTAGGTCTTCACTTGGAATTTAGAAATGAAGACCTTTTTTTTTTTCTTCACTTGAAGTTTAGAAGTGAAGACCTTTTTTTTTAGGTCTTAAAATTTTGCCCTCTCTGTGGGCGCTTCATTAAATCTTGCATAAGGGCGCCAAAGACCCTCGCTCCGGGCCTGATTACTGTTATGCTAATTATTCGCAAACAATGTCGAATATTTAAAGATGGTAGTTTAGGCCAATTTTGCAACCAGGTACGCCACATTGATGCCAGCCGCCCGTGTGCAATCATAAAGAGACACACTAATATAGAGTAGTTGTTGTTACATATTGAATTCTCTAACTTAGAGTTCTGCACAGTAAATTAATTTATTTACACTTAAGACTTATAAGAACATTAGTTAAACTAAAAAGTATATAAATAAATAAAAACCTATTTTTAAAAGAATGCGTATCTTCTGCTAAGATATATAAATCGAAATGCAAATATTGAAATAAGTTTGTAGAAACTATTATTTAAATTATTTACCTTAATTTTTAAATTGTTATATAAAAATGAATTATAATGCAGTTTGTTTTAATATTAATCTTATTTGGAAAAAGACAACTAGAAAAAATTACAATAATAGGAAAATATCGGAACTGAAATGCGTTTTTTACTTTTTTATTTATTTATTTATTTATTTATTTATTTATTTATTTATGTAATAGAGTTGTACACAGGACGAACCTAAAAACTACAACTTCGATTGCAATACATTACAATATAGTAATTTATAGATGATAAATATAAAATAAAATATTTAACAAATTAAGATATTAAGATGGTAATTGGATAATTGATAAATAAAAAATAATAAATATATATACAGAAGAATGATTAATTTTCATTAAAAGTGCTTTGAATACTGAATGTATGAAGGTGACATTTTATAGTGTTTAAACTCAAATGAAACGGATCTGCCTCCAATGATATATTATTAAATGTAGAAACTAATCGGTTTAAGGGGGCGTTTTGGGCATAGTTACTTCTAGCAAAAGGTTCTCGAAATGTATTTATTTCTTAAGTTGCGAAGTGGTATATTTATATTTATACTTTTGCATAAATATAAATTAGGTTGAAGTGTTGTTAGGTAAGAATAAGCCTGTGGCCGCAAGCGCTAAAACTTTTGTTCTTGCCGTTGACCGCTAGTAAAGATATGGACGTGGGTTCAAATCCTGCCTAAATCAAATAATTTGTGTAAAAATATTTATAAACGTTACGGGTTCTGCCCAGCCGTTCACAACCACTATAAACTATAGATACCTTTGCGCTAAAACGTGCGCTAAAAAAAGACGTAATACTGACCATATTATTCCTGAATTTACACAGAATACACATGGTACATACATGTACCTTAAATACCAGATTTCAAACAAGAATGCAATTTTTCGTTCCTAAATTACAAAATTGCTGTAAAAATTTTATTTACGGAACGCGGTCACTGAAGTTTGATAAATGGATTACTAACCAACACAACCAAGATCGAATCCTGTTTTTTCTTGGTTTCTTACCCCTTCCACTTTTTTTGGCGCGAAGTTCTCCTCTGTTCTTTCTGTTGAAACCTTTATGGATGAAACTGTTCAAATAATCCATGATGAATATATTATCATCAATGCTTTCAATCGACAATGAATCAGTTAAAAGTATTTCACTTAATAAATATTGTTGATACATATAGGATATTCCAAACGATTAGGCGGTACTATATTTTGTAATCTAGTTACTTTCATCATTTAAATCGTGTTTTTTGGCCGTGTTGTTTAAGCTTTGTAAATCATACTTACAATAAAAAAAATTTGATTAAGGTTAATATCATTTTAAAATGTCATTTTCTTTATATTCTGATTTTTTGCGACATTCTTAATACAAATTTCCCATTTATTTATTTTTTTGTTATTAAAATATGTGAAAAAGTATTTTATTTTTGACATATGTCATTCGTTTCCATGGTTTCACTCTTGAAAATTTAAATTTTCACTTGCCAATGTCAAAAATGAAATAACCCAAGCAAGGTCCCTTCTCGTGACAACCTAAAAGAACGAAATTCCCATTTAATTCCGCTTAAACGTTTGGAATAGCCTGTATTTACATATAGATATGTAATGTGCAGAACAACACAGATTATTGAGGTTATGGTTTTAAACACAACTGTCATTTGAATAAAGTGCCCCTTAAATGTTCAACTACCAACAAAAATCATTACTAATCACAACCAAGTATCTGGTTAGTCTTTTTATTTACGGTATATTCTATTTATTACCCCTAAATCTGCATATTGAAAATATGGTCACGAAACCTGGAATGAGGAGGGCAATGCTCACCTCGGGCTGAAGCGCCAATGATGATAGTTAATTTAACAAAAAAATGTTTCAGAAAATATTCGATGCTGTGCACATATTTTCTTCAAGAGCAAAATTTAATCAATATTTTCCTAGCAATTTTTTAATAATTGGAATTTTATTCATATTTATTTTATAGGTTATATTTTATCATCATCTTCCTTTTAACATTTGTAGATTGAGGTTAACTATTGTTGAAAAACATAATGGCTAATTTGTTAAATTTAAACTTAATTTTTCTGATACTCCACTTTTGTTGTCAACACTTTAATTTTCAAAACAGTTCAGAATAATAATTTTTAATTTTCAAGCCAATTAACGTCAACGTGTTTGGTTAAATTTCGGAATGTGGCATTTTTATTGTACTTGACATGCTACTGTCACTTTTAGTAGGGTAACAGCCAAGACAGACGCTGTTTTTTATTCTTCATTTTGGAAAAAGATTTTATAGACTAGCATAATAGAATAAAATTATTTGCAAATATATAGGCTATTCCAAACGTTTAGGCAGAACTAATTAGAATTTTCATTTCTGTAAGTTGTCATGAGCTCTTCTTTTATGATTTGAGGTTATGCTGAACAAAATTATCAAAAGCCTCACTTAATCGGTAAAAGTTACAAATATTGAAAATCTAGTTCCGCCTAAACCAAAGAAACAGGTACATTGTTTTGTGCAAACATATTTTTTCGTATTCTAAAACATAACAAAAACTAAAGGCTCCGAATAAATTTAAGGATACGTTCGTCGAATTTAAAGCGCTACGCTGGATATTTTACATTACGTAAATAGGGACAATCGTTGATAGCAGGATATTATTGTCATAGCACTGTCTAGCTTTCTTTATAACTGCTCAAAATCTACAATTGTATAGGAATTAGTTCTTAATTTGAATCCATAGTTATAATATAATATGTTATGTATATATATATATATATATATATAAAAACGCCACTAGGAGAAGAATTGGGCTTCAATAATTTAGGCCACTTAGGTTAGGTTTTGCCATTTAGATCCATCCAAAGCAAGTTGTTTTAGTTCCCTCCAAGCAATATTTACACTTTGGCTTCTTTCAAGGTAAGTCAGCGCCAGGTATCGACTGGCCTGTCACGTCTCGGACTTCCTTGAGGATTTCAGTCCAGCGTCATCCTACTTATGTCGTCAGTATCCTTTCTGAGAGTATGATCTACTCAATGCCATTATCTTACCTTCACTTCCTCTTCGGTAGGTCTTAATTTGATTCTATCCCATAGTTCCTGGTTGGTTATCACTTCAGCAGACCGGAAGCAACTAAATCATTTCACAATTAAAATGAGCAAATAAAGTTAGCCTGTTAGCCTGTAGATAAAGGCTATTCCAAACCTTTAAGCGGAACTAACTGGATTTTTCATTTTTCTAAGTTGTCATAAGCTCTCTTTTTCAGGAATGAAGTGAGCTTTTGCTAAACAAAATGATCTAAAGCCTCTTAATCGATATAAGTTACTGGAATTGATAATCTAGTTCCGCATAAACCAAAGAAATAAGCTATTAATAAAATTATTTAGTTACGAACCGCGTTGAACTGAAAGCGCGTAAATCGAGCCAGGTTATGCTCGATTTACTCAAATTTAATACCCAAATTTTAGGCCTTGCCAACTACCAGTCTGGTTGACTTTTGGCCTCTCATTAAAATATTTCTTTTGGTTTTGTTAGTTGGTTCAAATATTTTATTTATCGATATTTGATAAATCTTTTGTCAGTTGATCTCTTCATATTTTGCGTCTTCTTGTAATGCCATAAAAAATTAAACAAACAATAACTGTGTTTATGTAAATGTAGTAATTTGTAGAATTATAGATAACGTAGAGCAAGCGCATTGAAATAAAAAGCGAAGGTAAGCCAGAGAGGGCAAGGCAAGGCGACTACTGCCATCTACTCCGTCGAATGGATACTAAAATTACTTATTCATTGAAGCAGATCGGAAAACATGATCCGCTCCAACACACTTGACTTCAGCTTTCTGATTTTACTATGACTTGCATTTATCGAACAATAAGGACAATCTTTAAAAAATATATCATCAAAAGAGATGACAAATCTTAATTTATTACTTTTTGTCAATTTATATTAGTTTGGCACAAAAAATATCAGGTGTTCCATCTTAATATTCAACAATGAAATTCAATTTAATAATTTTATTTTTTATAGGGGCTGTTTCATAATTGTTTTTTTATGATTTATTCTTTCTATGTGAACCTTCAACTCCAATTAAATTTAAGGGGTAAATAACATTAAGAAAGATTATCGATTAATTTATATTCATTATTAATTTTATTGTCATAATTTGTAACTGAAAACGATATGAAAATGAAATAACGATAGTAACCGATTTTTTTTAAATAACGGAATAAAAAAGAAGAAATAAATTTTGTTTTTGTTCAAGACCGACAAAGAAATTGATTTAACTAGTGCTGGGTACTGAAGCTGGTTTTTCGGGCATTCGGTTCCAGTTTTTGGATAAGCCGGTTATGTATTCTTTGAGTAATCCTTCTTTTCGGTTTATATTTAACGAATTTTCTTGAAATTATAACTCACAACGTACCATGAGTTCAAAAAGAAATTACTTAAGGGTTGGCTATGGAAAAATAAATAAATGTCTACTGCAAGCTTAATATAACAATAAATAACTTATGACAACAACAACAGTGACGACAGTTAATTAATTCTAAAGCTTGCTGTTGACATTATTTTTATTTTCTATAGCCAACCCTTATGTATATTATTTTTAAACGCAAGGTATATTTCTTTAGTGACAAACCTGGTACACGATTTATACACGAATCAAAATTTAAAGAATTTTTAAAATCGGTTCAGTAGTTCCAAAGTTACAATGTTTACTGGGAAAGTAATCTTGGGTTAATTTAAATCTCGCTCCCGTACTTACATGTTTGTCGACACGGTTGTAGATGAGCAAGACGGCATTCACCATCCAGTTGAATTTCTGAATTTTCTTTACTCATCTAGATTACCTACTCACGCTCTTGAAAGTTGGTGCGCTAAGGAACAAAAACCCGCCAAAATTATGTAATGGAACACGCCTATAGGTGAACAGTTTAAGAGACTATGTAGTACAGGCAACCATTATGGTTGATTATGGAACAGGTGAAAAGGTGGTAATCTCTAGAATACCGATAATTCCTACAATTTTACTATTTCAGTTACAGCGCCTCCAATTTCTTGTCAGGGTTTGTTTTGCGATGACTATTACCAGAGCCGTAGCAATAACCTAGAATCGGGGCAAGTGCCAGGGGCGCACGGCCTCATGAGGACCGCCATCGTTATTCTATGCTTTTATTTTGGCCATCACTTGTAGTTTAAAAGTTGGACCTTTTTATTATTTTAGGTCTTCGCTTGTATTTTAGAAATGGAGACCTTTTTTTTAGGTCTTCACTTGTATTTTGGAAGTGAGGACCTTTTTTTTAGGTCTTCACTTGTATTTTGGAAGTGAGGACCTTTTTTTTAGGTCTTCACCTGTCTATTAAATAAAAATTATGCCCTCCTTAAATAAAATGAAAGAAGATAAAAAGGGAGCTATTTTAAGATAATTTAATCTATTTTCCAAGGCCGCCAAAAACATTGCTATGGCTCTGACTATTACTAATTCGCAGAGTCAAACCCTGAAGATAGTTAGCGCTGATTTGCGGAGTCCATGCTTCCCGCAAAGGAAATTATAAGTAGCGTGTTCGCATGTCAGTTCTAGCAACAATCTTTACCTGCTAGCGCCTAATAGTAACAATAAAAACATTGTATAGAAAAAGGTTCTCATATTAGTATTCCTGTTCAGTTTAATCCTAGCCTTTCACATGTTTATAGTATTGTCTTCTGCCCTGTCACCTACTTATGGGTTGGTATGATGTAATTTCCAAAAAAATATAGGCCAATAATAAATACTGTCCCCGAATGAAGTCGGACGGGGCAGCTAGTCTATATATAAAAGGCAACATCTGTCTGTCTGTCTTTCTGTCCGTGTATGCGCTTTTCACTCGGGATCTGCTGATCCGATTTACATGCAGTTTTTTTCTATCTGTAGCTACATCGTCTGGTCAGGTTTTTGGCTATGTTTTATTAATATCGGTTCAGTAGTTCCAAAGTTATAATGATATTTTCGTGAGTAAAACGAAATCCATGTTACATATTTAACGCATTTTCTTGAAATTATCAGCGACAACATAGGTTTCGTCAGCGGCAAGATTGGTACAAGAATACGCATTTCAGGATTGAAAGAGTTTTTAAAATCTGTTCAGTAGTTCCAAATATTTATTGATATTTATGCGCGCGGGAAATACTAAATCTACCTTTTTGGTTTATATTTAACGCATTTTCTTGAAATTATAAGTGACAACATATATTTCTTCAATGGTTAACTTGGTATACTATTAATACACTAATCAGAATTAAATGAATTTTTAAAATGGATTCAGTAGTTACGACAATTTTTCAATCGTAAATAAAAAATTGTTACTGGGAAATTTGTATTCTCATATATATTTTTTTCATTTTCTTGAAATTTTAATGATAATAAGAGCAGGTAAAAAGAATCCCAATCCCAAGACATTTATTTAGTTTTGATAACAGATCAATCACTGTTTCAATGGTAATATTTATGGATACCCTGAAGGTAAAGCGAAATATAGAAACCAACAAGAAATCAATTAAAATTACCAGAACCACTTATAAATTTCTATATCAATATGCAAAACTATCTTGATATGTATGAAACTTGTTTAAATACAGAAAATGATATATATTTAAATGGCGACAACATTTTTGTGTAATAAAAATGACATATTTATGTTCCTTATTATAAATAATATCAATAAGTGATCAGGTTTTACTTTTACGTCCATAACTTCACGTCACTTATGGCTACTAATTTAAATTAAATATTAATATATGAGGTGACTTTTTCTCCACACTTCTTAAAGGTTTTTAACTAAACAACCTTGATTTAATTTGATACATTTTTATAACATTCATTATAAATAAACTTACGAAATCTTTATTAACTTTAAAATTTTAAATTTATATTAATATTTAATATACAGAAATTGGTGTAGGTGTATTACTTTTCAAGGATAATGGTAATAATAATGTCCTGATCTATATTTTATGGTGTTTTTGTCACTTATCATAGTGTAAAACCATGTAGGGACATGGTCAACCCTGTCAACCCTCACAAGGGTTGACAGGGTTCTAGCCAGGGGGCCTGGGAGTGGAGGAGCTCGACGTGGTAGGTCATCCAGTTAAGAGTATGCAGTGGCGACATTTAATTGATTCATCGTCGGTTGAAAGCGATTATGATGAATTTATCATTATTTGAACAGATGACAGTTTTGCGCTATTAAAAAATGGAGGTGAGTAAGAAACCGAAATAAACTAGCATTTGATGTTGATTGTTTTGGTTGGTAATAAATCTATCAAACATCAACAACCGCGTTTTTCCCCAGTTTTGTATTTTCGGAAGGAAAAATCTTATTCTTGTATGAAATGTGATATTTACGTTATACATATATACTATAAGTACTAGATACTTGTAGAACAGAAAAACCGAACGTATGAACAGAAAACAAAAATGACTATAACATTTCTTTTGTTCTGTGCCTTTTTTAGGTCATCCCTTGCAGTTTGGATATGAGATATTTTTTGGTTGAAAGTTTTGGTCCGGTAAAAATGATATATATCCTGCTCCATCACTGCCCTAGAAACAAATTTTGTATTCTAAGCCCCCCCCCCCAGAAAAAATCTTGGGTGCACGCAGGAAGAACGCTACCTATATACTTGAAATATCTCAGTTAATATTTACTTAACAGCAAAATATATATATAAAAATATTGATTTGGAATGAAGGACTGATTTTTTCTGTTTATAGTTTTCAATAAAATGAATATTTAGGGAGCTGTGGGCAGCGCTACATATATAATTCAAATGCAAGATCATAATCACTTATCGCCAAAAACAAAAACTGTACGAAGTACGGGTATTAGCTAGTATGAAATAATTTCTTATGTATGATGTTAGTCCGCAAATTTTTTGATCAAAGCTCGTAATTACTTGTCTTGTTAAGCTCTAACGTCATAAATGAAGTAAAGCGTTAGAGCTTTTGGCATTTTAGCACAGTCGGATTGTTGTTAGAGTTTTAAACTCTGGTCTGTAAACAGAAGAACATCGATACCAAAGAGAAATACTCAATGAACGAATAAAGAACATGGGTCGAACGAGCAGTGAGAAAGGATAGAGTGAGAGAAGGACAGAGGGATAGAGTCCCAGCCAGCAATCAGATTTCAAAGAGGGGTAGCAACTATTTAATTGCGTTTTACGTTATTATTACGTACATGTGTAACGTTCGGCCAACGGGCGTCATAACTTATGCTTTGATCTGAAGCTCACACGATCTGATGCGATATTTCAATGAATGAGGGGGAGGTACACAGGGACGGATTAAGGATTCAAAAATTTTAATAAAAATTCTAACTACAACTATAAAATTTTAAGGTTAGATAGTCGAGAAACAGAGCAATATATATTTTTTTAATTTTACGTTTATGGCATTTGCTACTCAGGTAAATAGTCAGGACAATTAAATTTCCGTAATGAAAATTCCATGCCTGGACAGGATTTGATCCCGAAAACTTATCAACGCAGGGCACATGTGTTACCACTACGCTACGCCGGTCAGCAAACAATAAATTTCAGTATTTCAAAATGTATCATTGACATTCAAAATATAATACAGATAATACTAAAAATTCTTTTGCTACCTGATTTTTCACTATAATTTTATTTTGGTTGTCTTGCTTCCATCTCTTTTTCGTCATCCATCCATTATCTCTATCAGTGATAAGATAATGGACATCGTGGAGCGTTTCACATACCTGGAATCTATTATTTATAACCCGTCTGGATGCACAAAAGAAATAAAATATCGTGTTGCTCTAGCTAAGTGTGATATGAACAAACTAACGAGAATATGTAAAGACAAGAACATCTTGCTAAAAATTTAAATTAAACTACTCCAATCTCTAGTCTTTCCAATTGCCGTCTATGCTACGAAATCCTGGGCATTGAAAGCAACAGACAAGAGTAAGCTAGACTCCTGTGAGTTATGGTGCAGGAGGCGCATGTTGCGAACACCGTGGACCCCAAGGCGTAAAAATGCTTCAATTATAGAAGAAATACAAATTCCAAACAGGCTGAAATACATCACATGCGCTCAGCAAAAAATATCATGTATTTCTCAGTATTTCAGTCATGTGTCACGCAGGCCTTTTGACAACATCGAAAAAATAGTTAACCAGGGCAAAACTGAAGTTAGCCGCCCAAGAGGAAGACCTTCTAAAAGATAAATAGACCAAATAAAGGAATATACGGGTCTAAACTAGAAGTCCTCAGAAATGAAGATATCCGGCAGAAATGGTGCGAGATTGTATATACAAGTTGACTTTGTAGTTACACTTGTCAAGACTCCTCAAAATAGAGGAAAACGACTAGAAAGAAGATGTGTAGCATGTAAAAATTCTACTTACTATTTTTCTTTATTAACTCTCCAGGCCTTCTAGGCCCATGGCTTCTTTTACTATTGTCCTCCATAGTTTTCTATTTTGTGTCTTTACTTCCCAGTTGGTGACTTTAAGTGGTTTCAAGACACTTTTCACACTATTAAACCACTCCTGGTCAGATCTGCCTCTCCTTTTTTTGTGCTCACTCCACCTTTAAACACTAATTTTACCACTCTGTTGTCTTCCCTCCGCAATATATGTCCTAACTACCGTGCCTTTATGACGCCTGTCATATTTGGTTCGTTATATATTTCCATAACTTATTTGTTTGATCGTCTAACCCAAATTTCTCCATCTATTTTTCCACCGAAAATTTTCTTTAAAAGTTCCCTTTCCCAAATTTCCAGTTTACTTTGATACATTTTGTTCAATATTCATAGATCACGTCCATACAGTACTGTAGGTCTTATTACTGTTTTGTATGTTTTTACTTTAGCTGCTTTTGAAATCTTATTTGAGTTTATGATGCTTGCCACTCCACCTAACCATCGACTTCCTTTCATCATTGTTGCCGCAAGTTCTGCGTTTTCATCATCGTTGTTTGTTATAGTAACTCCTAGGTAATTTACTCCATTCAATTATATTTAGGGGCCGCCGAATTTTGTCTTGTCTAGGGGCGCCAAATAATGTCTTACCTACGGGTGTCCTACGGTTGTTGTGTACTAGGGGATTAGCTACGGGTGTCGCAGAAGTGCCTAAAGGTGCCGTATTAGTTAAAGAACCTTGAGCTAGTCCTGTGTATATTGGATTTCATGTTGTTAATAGCCAACCGTTTTTTACTTTTTGGACGATCATCGTTAACGTTGTCGTTAATTATGCTTGTTTTGCTCAATGTTACGTATTTATTTTTCTTCATATTCATTTCTAGACTATATTTTATAACTGTTTTATTTAATTTATTTAGCTGTCCAGTTTCCAATATTGTTATACTGTAGTGGTATTGCCCTAAAACCGGTCCTGCTCGTTGGGATTGAATAATGTCAGTTTACCTCGAATATTCCCCGGTTAACCCTGTTTAACTCGCATTTATCCCCACCCTGCAGGGATAAACCAGCGTCCCTATCCCTTACCCTTACTCGCTTGGTGTTTGTATATGCATGACCGGTTATAACAGACACCGTTCTAATGAGATTATGATATGACTAGGGTACTCAACAAAATGGCCGACGTTCAAACGTTGCTTGCTCAAATTTAATATGGCGAATTAGTCATTTCCTATCTCTGGTAACAGTCTTTAATTATAGCATTAACTAGAATTGCACAGATGAATTCATACAAATCGCTTTCATTTTATTTTATAATGAAAATCACTGACATTTTTCGGTGTTTGGTTTCATGATGCAGGAAATGTTTTAGGGGAATTATTTCAATTCAAATTAGGTTTTTTATTTTATATTTATTTAAAACAATATCTTTTACGCATTTTTACTTTTGACAAAGGTCTGGATTTAATATTTTGGCGGTAGTCACGTATTCTAATTGTTGTTTTGAATCTTCGTCTCAAATCTTCTTTTCTCTCTAAGACGCCCTCCATCCATTTCCATCCTTACCCTGATTCGCATTGCGCATTGTCTCATCTCCAGTTTATTGGTCAAAAGCTGATGAACGGTAGTGTGAGTCAAATTCAACTCTTTCCCGACCATTCTGACTGTCAACCGACGATCTGAACGCACAAGATCCCTGATTCTGTCGACATTTTCATCGATTCTTGAAGATGAAGGCCTTCCGCTGCCTGAGTCATCTTCAATCAACTCTTTTCCTTCTGAAAATGCTTTAAACCACCAAAAAACCTCGGTCCTTAACAAAACACTGTCTTCTAAGGCCTGCTGAAGTTTTGCAAAAGTTTCCGTTGCACTGTGCCCAAAAATTTGAAGCAAAACCTGATAGCACACCGCTCGAAATGAATATCATTCATTTTTAGAACGCACTAGAATAAACTGTTACACGAAAAAAAATTCTACGGACAACAAAATTACTAGCGAGTTCAAACTCGTACTGAAGGTGTATCACACGTTCGCATGCCGCCCCTCCAAGTCCTGTATCCCAAATGTTGCCAGATCAAACGCTATGATGCCCGTCCGATTATTTAATTTATACACCTCGTATATTCAAAAAAGTGGTTTAGAATAAATAAACTGTCATTTTTTATTCTATTTGAATTTGAAATATCTTAATTATAATTTATGTTACAGCAAAAATGTACATTATAAAAATCGTGCGAAGTACGGGTACTCCAGCTAGTTAGTAAATATATTTCATGATAAGTAAAACTTTCAGGTATTATTTTAATAATATCTGTGTGAATTTATAGAATTTATAGATAACATAAAAAATAATAAAATGTTTAGATATAAAATTTGGAATGTTAAAGATGGCCGTAAGAGTTTCACTTAACGCTAAGTGCAAGAAAACTGCTTCATATAATATCGATTTGATTTTACAGCCGGCGCTATTAACTTAATATTATAGACTAGAAATGGAAGTTTTTTTCTTTATTGCAACCAACATTTGCTGCTAAAAACTAATGATAATAAACTATAATCATAATACTACGGGTCAAAAAAGTGTCTAATTGGATTTCTGTAACAAGGTTAGAAAATATTACTTGTACCCTCAAGTATTTTATCGGTGCTCATCTACTTTACACCAGACTATTTTTCAAATCTCGTTTTGAAATTAATTTAATAACGAGTTCACTAAAAAGCTTACACAAGTAAAAAGTCGATGAGAATTCAAGATCCTTAATCTGGAATTGTTAGACTTAAATGATGCTACCAAAATAACCGTGACTAAAACAATCAAAATATTTTTATAAGTTTATTTATGACAAGTGTTTAAGGAATCTTAAAAGGATCTCAAGAATTTAACAAGGATAAGAAACATGTTAGATTTAAATCAAGGTATAAAGCTGGCTTTACACTGTAAGACAAAGGCCTTGCAACGTTGGACGCATGATATTTAATGTGGAACAGAGTTTTCAATCAGTGTACCACGGCATAAATGTCTACCACAAAATTTTGTTTGGTTTGTCATGAGATTTAGAAAATAGCTCTATACAGGCATGCTTCTAGGGGAGTTTCATCTTTATTATGTCTTATATGTTGAAGATATCTTTCCTCTTAATTAAATCTACTCTTATCAATTGTTTTCCAACAAATGTGTATCAGATAACACAATAATGACTGCAACACTGAGTATTATTCATTGCGGAACCTAAATGACCAGTGACAAGAATTTTAACCAACTGTGTTTTTAATGTTGGACCTTAAAGAAACAATTATTAATAAAATATTGTATCTTCACTATTTTACCGTCGAAGTTTTTTAAAGTTTTAATAAAAGAGCAAGCCTGTAACCGAAAGCGCTAAACCGTTTGTTGTTGGCGTTTGACTGTTAGGTTAGGTTAGGGTTCAACTGATGCCTATGTCAAGTAATTTGTATAAAAAATATTTGAAGGGTTCGGGAGTAAAACGTGTTAACTATCAATTTTATCTATTGTAGTAAATTCAATTTTATGTTTTATTGATGTATTGATATTGATACATTTATATATATTATAAATTATTTATTTAATATTATTAATTACGCTGGACATAAATAAGAAAGAAGAATAATAGCGGGTTTACTTTACATGTTTTACATGCCTTTAGGAAAGAAACACCAGTTTTGTTACTTAACATATTTTACTCCCGAACCCTTCATTTGTACAAATTTCTGGTTCTGATTAGCCGTTCGCAACTTTCTATGCACGCTAAAAAGTGACGTAATACTGACCATATTATTCCTGAATGTACACAGATTGAGGAGGCATAGGCTCGCCTCGGGCTGTCGCGTCAATGATGAAGATAAAAATTAAATATAAAATTTAATAGAATGAATCATATAATTTTTGGAAACTTCAATTAATTTTAAATGAATTTTCATAAATTTTAATTGACCATTTCTTTTTTCCTTTTATTTGTTGGCTTTAGCTGCTTTGGCTATTAGCCAGGTGTAAATGAAGAGATTACAATGTTTTACATTTATAATTTGATATTTTCTGCTTTAATATAGTTATAAATAATTACATAAATATCTAGAGAATTAGTAGCAAGAAGCGTCTGAATATTGGTAGGTAAGGATATTTTTTGGACAACTAAATTTTGTATGAATAAGTTACGATTGCGAAAATGAATTCTTCGAACAATAAATGGTTCGAATCGCTGACATACAAATTATCACTCGGATAGAAAAGAGACGGAACCATATTAATTCTTTGCAGATGATATGGAGAAAAGGTGTGATTAAATCTAAGCCGGATAAAAGTGGATATAAAAGATCCGCTTTGGTGAGAAGAAAACCAAAGCTTTCTAGGAAGAAAATGTTGAATTTGACCATAGTATGATCATTTGAACTGTAGAGAATCATTTGAACTGTAGAGAATCTGTATTCTTGTTGCCATTGGTTGTATATGGAAGATTTGAAGATTGACATAATCTCATTACTGTTTAGAGGAATATTTAAGAGGTGGCCATTTACAGCTGCTTCTTTGGCTAGAAGATCGACTTCGATGTTCAACTCAAAATCTAAGTGGCCTTTAATCCAGCATATTTTTATAATTTTACCGCTGATCAAAATTGACTATCAAAGTAGAATACAGGCAGTTGCAACAGGTTTTTGTCACTTGCTCGTCTTCAATAAATATGGAAATCTTTCTCACAGAAAGATTGTCAGAATTTTTGGAGACATCATGCCAGCACGAATTGACGCTAATTTAAAAAATAAGGGCGGAGTTGCATAGTGGCAAAAAATTAATACGTTTTTTAAAGAAAATCTGTATAAAATTGTCAGTGTATTTTACAGTTTTTACCATAATGAATATATTTAAGCTTATGTTGTGAGTGACATTTTTAAATTTAATTTAATAATAAACTAGAATAATAAGTATAACAATATATTTATTACATTTCAAGTAAAAATATTTAATAATGCAAATGGGCAAATAATATGATTTCCGCCTTTTCGGTAAATAGTAAATGTTAGAGTTAAAATTGGGACCAGTGTTGATGTGTACCTTAAACGCATAGTGTAGAGGCGGCTTAAGTCGAATGCATGCATGTTACTAAAAATATCGTGGACTATAGAGTCGCTAAATTGCTTCTGTATACTATTGTAGTAACATATTTGTCTTGTTACATTGCATAGCGATGTTGGTTGTTTCTTTACAGGGAAATACGGCTCCATTGCCAAGGCTTGTCTCTAATTATATCAGTGGAGCCGCTGTTTAGTTAGCATGGCCTCAATAATGCATGTCAACTCTCTGCTTGTCATAATCAACGATTATATTTATTGTTATCTTCAATGCCCTTTCATGTTTATATTCTACTTGTATTTATCAATTAATAAAAAAACATGTTATAGACAAGTAATTATACGTATTCTACGACCTTGCTTTGAAATGATTTGTTGATTATACTTTTAATATACATTATTGTTTTATCTATTAATCAGGTCCGGACTAGGCATTAGAAAGATAATTTAGGTTAAAAACCTAGAGCTGTTGGCGCCAAAATGCAACTTAATATTAGCCTTCTTCTCCTTCAAGTATAATTCTTAAGGTTTTGTAAACATAACAACAAAAAATTATTCCGTCACTCATGTGTCTGTCTGTTCGGTCAAATGGCTGAACCTAGAAAGTTGAAATTTGGTACAAGTATTTACCTATATATAGGAAAACTATTGAAATTTAAAAAATAGCACATATCGTGAGAAAAAATATCGTATTTTTCGGACCAAAAGACGCACTTTTACGCACAAAAATCGACTTAAAATTGGGGTTCGTCTAAGTATGATCCGGAGGTATAGACGTTATTTAAAAAGTGTGCGATGTTAGTGTGGTATCAATTCAGAACGCATAAAACAGAATCAACCAAGAAAATATAATAGAAATGAATACCGTATTATCGACGACAACCCTTGGATGTGTCGATTAATAAACCATTTAATAATTTTATGCGGGAAGAGTGGAACAAACGAATAATAAAGCCTAATCACAATGTGACAGCAACAGGACATATGAAACGGACAACAATTTCAAAAGTACCGGTTAAAAAATTCATTATATAGTCTTTTAAGAAATGCGGTACAAGCAACGCAGTGAATAGTATCGACTTGGTTTTTGAAGAGATTGACAACAATAGTTCCGACGAAAATATTGCAAACAATGACATTAATGACGAGTGATTGTACAGAGAGTGAAGAAGAACAGAATGTTGCTGGTACAAGTTATCGTAATAATAAATATTTTTTCTAAGAATTGTCTCATAAATTTGTGGTGCGTCTTATCGTCAGCTGCGTCTTATGGTCTGAAAAATAAGGTAAATAAATTTGTATTCAAAGAAAAAATAAATATATATTTTTTAAAATTTAGTAAGGTACCAAATGATACCTCTTAATACGTGGAGAAACCAACAAATTTTTATTTTTGTAAAATCAATTTTTTTATTGTATTTTCACCAAAAATGTGTCAAATAACTTTTGTCCCTCGCCCTATTTCCCTTAAGAGTTTCTGTTTAATTTTTTCCATTCAGCTATTCATATAAAAAATATGTGGTCTGTAAACTTTTTCAGAAGTTAGAGACCCCAGCGTTAGGCAGTGCCCTTTTGCGAATGGGCTAATATGAAAGGAGACTCGTCTAACTGCAGCATTAGGCTACAGGACACTTTTATTTTGTGACTTTTTAGAACTCACTGCTTGAAAATCATATTTTCTTACTTAATCCTTCTCTGTTGCAAGCAATATTAGTAGAATCATAATGGTATTGAAGACGCGCAACTAACTTATATCTTACATCACTGAAATTGCATTAAAACCTTGAAAATATATTTTCCTGAATGTAAACACTATTGACGACATGAAAATTTCTAGATATCTTCTATTTTTTCCGCAATAAGTGTTAATATGGACGGTCAAAAGTCACTTTTGACTATGACGTAAATTAATTGTTCTATTGATAGGTAGTATTACAAAACAACAAATTAACTTACTTAACAAGTAAATTTTACAAATTAAAATTACTTTTAACAGCGGTGTTTAATACCCTATAATGATACGAGACCTCATCCTATATAAGTCCAATTTATTAAACAAATTTGCTTATTATTTTTGACATAATTAAGTTCAATAACGAAATCAATCTACAACGTTTTTCGATTTCAATTCTCGGTTGTGGTCTATCCTGACGTTGTTGCTTTCTCAGTCCTCTTTCATTCATTTCTTTTCTGTTTCGTTGTATCCAGCTTTTTCTCCTCCTTGATTCCATGATAAAACTTGCTTTGGTGACCTTTCATCTCCCATTATATATGATCGTACCATCTAATCCAGGGGTTAACAAACTTTTTCGACAGCGGGCCACATTACAATTACTTAAACAAAAAGCAGACCAGGCAATTGAACTCAAATGGGCTCTTGTTTCTTGATTTTCAAAACAATTTTAATAATAATAGTAATATAATTAATAAAATTAATAACTTTAAGAATCGGATATTATTTAGTTATAATCATGTTTTATTTTGATGTTTTTATGAAAGATCTGTTTTTATAAAAGTAGTCTTTTAAAAAAATGCACTTCATAGAAACATGTGGAATAAGAACATAACAAAACAAACAAACGAGAAAATTAAAACACACTATCGTAGAAACAATTACAACATACGGAGGAGAAACGTGGAGTGTTACTAACAAACTAATGAACCGAATAAAAACTGTCGGTTTGGTTTTTATGAGAAGAAGTTTGCAGTACACCAGCAAAGATAGGATTAGAACAGAAACCTCACAGAAATTATAAAACAGTTGGACATTAAGGCTCTAAGATTGTATAGACAATTTAAGAGGATGAAGGATAAAGGTGGCCAAAGAAGATCCTCTACTGGTGTTCTAGAATAAAAAGAAGAAGAGGAAAACCAGCAGTGAAATGGAAAACGTACATCAAAAACTGTGTGAAAAAGACCTATCTGAAGGAGACTGCGAAGATGGGGGTCGATGGCATCTAGAACGACAAACTTGTAATGTGAAAATGTCACGAAGAAGAAGAAGAAATTCCGACGATCCATTATCTTCTTGCGGAACATCGTTGGGCGAAACCTTATCAAAGCCGACTTGTTTTTATGCCTTTAATTATAGTCTGATCAACATCCCTATTCTCCCGAATTCTCAGGTTATTCTATTATTCTGCACCTTGTCTTTTCTTGACGGGTGTACCATTACTCTTCTCTAGAAATCCATTTCTGTTACAATCAGCATTTTTCGAATTTAATTACCGATGATCAAATCTCGTTGCTGTATATTGTAATGCTCTTAACAATAATGTTGAAAAACCTGTCATTTATGTTACATATTTAATATTCTAAAATCATCCATGTTTAAGACAGTGCTAATAGCCATAGCTGCTGTGTGAAATAAATAAATAAATAACAAAGCAACTAACATGACCATGCCCAAAAATATATATTTTTAATAGGCAAGAATAATAAAATAAGGTACTAATTTGAGTGAGATTCCTTGAAGTTTTCTATAAATAATGATTGTGTTGTCTAAGCATGTGTAACTATATATTGTTATCTGTTTAATACCAAGAATACATTATCATTTAAACTGCATTTCCTGCCTTCTACATTGAGATTCAATTAAATCCAAAAATGTAATGGAATTACAAAAAATAACTTGTAAACATGGTCGGTTCTCCCTTCGAAGGAAGAGTGTGCTGTCTGAAACTTTAAAGCAGACATACACAAATCGATCTACAGAATGAATAAATAAATACACAATTTGACAGGAAATTTCAAATACACTTTAAAATATTGGGTTCAGAGGAAGATGCTGCTTGATGTACCCAAAGGCGATAAGCCGCCGGCACGAAAACTAAAATATTATCATCATTAGCTTTAATATGAAATAAAGGTAGAAAAAATAAACTCGCTTGCTAAAGATGAGTGCCTATCACTTGTTGGTCAGTCAGTTTTTCACAAAAAATCAGATCAATACCATTATTCTTCAGAACTTTGTTTTCACAATAAATTGATATTGACTTATTAAGTATTCTTTACTTATATATAGAGGGTTCAGAATTAAAGTGAACTTGTATTCAAGTACTTAAATGTTAATTTTGAGAAAACTATTGCACTGAAAAATATAAGATTTCCACTGTGCCATGGCAGTATTATTACGAAAATGGCAAAAATGGACTTATTATTATATGTCTTAAGAGGATCCTACACTGTATACGCAAGGAAATCACTGTATTTGTTAAAGGGTTACAAATTTAGGAAAAGTAACTCAACAGAATCAGCAAGTTATATATGATCTTTACATACATTTTTATGAAATTTGATTAATTGAATAGCATTGATGTAACATCTGTCTTATTATTAAATTTGTTATAAAATCTCGCTTGCAGTTTTTGTCCATACTATACGATTGATCAAAATGAAACGAATATGTATCTAAAAATTAAATAATATTTGTTTATTATGTTGTATTATTTTTTTCTAAACACGTAACTTTTTATGAATTAATTACAGATACAGTGATATTCTTGCGTGTAGAGTGTAGGATCCTCATAACACATGAGCTGTTTGGCCATATAAGTGTCCGGTGCAATAATCGAGCTATAACGAGCGAGGGCCGTTTTCAGACCACCAAGGAAATATTTTCACTCAACTAAGCAGGGGAAGGTGGGGAATTTTTTCTCGATTTTTAGATATTTGTGTCTGATGGTTGCAATCATCTATAATAATACAGGTTGTCTCAGCAATTTTATCGAAAATACGAAGATGCAACTGTGACTTGAACAAACATTGATTTTTCTTCAGATATGCATTTATTCGACTGTGTCCTACCATGTGGTAGATTTCGACAGAATGGAGAACATTTGGACAATTTTATTGAAACCTTTATAAAAATTTACCAAACAATTAAACAACCAAGTACCTACGAATGGTATTTATTGGTAAGAATACATTATAATATTATTTAATATTTCTTATTAGTTAATTATCGAATAAACATGTTGAATATTATTGAAAAAATATGGAATTTTATTTAAGACGTTTGTATTGATTTCTCGAGGCTGATGAAATTTTGCCATTTTATGTAATTTTGAATGGGACAATGGAATCCACTGTTTGGTTGTGTATGCTATTAAGGTCTTTATACTTGTTTGGCAGATCTTTGAGTCAGAATCTGAGTTCTTATTTATTATGTTATTTGTTTTGGAAAATCTGAGGAAATTAAATAGGATACATAGAATAGTCAACTTTGACAAAAGATAAAACGAGACTGTAAAAGACTGTAAAACCTTAAAATCTCCGGGTTTGATTGACAGTCCCAGTCCGCTCCTGTTTTAATATTATATTGCAGTCCTTATAATTTATAAACTATAAGTAGCATTTTGTTACACATCATACATCTTGACGCTACACTTGAACGCAGCGACAAGCTTTTGATCTTTACTGACAGTTTCTTGAAAGTGAAGTAACAAGTGAGTAACATTGTCGAGCGACATAGTTATGTTCTGGAAATATCTAAATAGTTGGTTTCGCGGCAAGTGTCGTGTATGTTTCCATTAATGTAGACACGCCGTAAGAAAAAGTAATGTAAAAACAAATGCTTAAGAAAATCCAATACAGCTTTCATTAAAATAAACTACCACTGTCTGTGCTGCAACCAAGTTTATCCTGCTGTTGTTTAGTAATTTCCTATTAACAGAGTGGTCTAAAATAAGGTAATTAGTAGCGGGATGAGTCATGTTATTTAAAATATTTGTGTGTCATCTTTAACCACGCATTCATACTGAAACAATACTATATTTAATAGTGTATGATAATAAGTCTTGTCATATTCTTGGTTAATATACGCCTAATAGCTTGTGCGATGACAGATTGAAATTGTCTTAACCTTTAGATCTTGCCTAATGATACAATATATCACTTTTAACTGTCCGTTCTAAAAAAATATTAATTTTAATAATGACATAACAAAAATGAGACGTCAACTATGTTTTGTAGATTTACTTTTCACATTTTTGGACATGATCCATGTTTGAGCTTTGCAAAAATTTTAAACTTAATTAACATTTGTCACTTTGATTTCTTTTAATAAAAAATTAAGACAAAAGTATTAAAACATGCTCGAAATACAGAAATAGTAATAAAATCACGTGAAGCAAGTCACTACCCTGTTGGCTGCTGAATGAAATTAACGACTCGACAGCCAACGAACGACTAGAGATTATCACGTGAACAGTGCGTAATTCCTATCTCTTCATTCTGAATATAGTAGTTTTTTCTTTAAATCTAAAGCCGCATCCATACATATGTCGAACAACACGATCAGCAAAGCCGTTCGGCTTTGTTTTTAAATCCTCACATTGTTCGGTACTGAAACCTGTCGAAACTGAGTCGTGAAAATATTTGACGAGACTTTTTTTTTTATCGAAACTGAATCGAGAAAATATTTGACGAGACAAGACGTTCTAATTGCCTTAGCAGCTTTGTTAATTGTATTAAGTGCCAAACATCGTATATTCCGAAAATGTTGATTTTGGTACGTCCAAGTTTCCAAGTCTCCATAAAACAGTACGACTGCGACATAAATGTGTAAATTTCAGAACTTTATCCTGCGTCCACTCTATTGCGCAAATACTCTTCACTAAACTAAGCCGACCGTCTCGATCGGCACGAACGTCCCCACTATACAGTTCTACTCGGCATCCTTTGATCGAGTCAGACACTCATCGGTTTCAATTCGGTATGCCGATCGTCAGGTCAATCGGCAGGCCAACACGTCCATACAAATTGCAATAAGCCGGTTGGAATTGGCGAATGGGTCATTCGGCATAGTATGGACGCCATTTCGTCCACACATATGTCAGTAAGTCGGTCGGTACTGTCGAATGGTTAATTCGGCATACTGTGGACGTCACTTAATGTATACTTGGCGATTGTAGAGCTTTTAAAACTCGACGAGAATAGGAAATATTGCTTCTTCTTTTGCTTTATCCATTCCTAATATTGTCTATCATCATGGCATTTCGCACTTTGCTTGTTGTTATCTAAAATAGTTCTGTAGGTGTACTACCAAACTATTTCTTCAGGATAATGAGCCAGGAGATTTCGATTTTCTATTTGATCGCTCTCTCTTCTCGTCTTTCTTGATCTCTCTTTCCTTTCTTCATCTGATCCTTCAACTTTTCCCTTTATAATATTTTGTAGAATACTGCATTTGTGCTCGGTTCTCACCACATGTTCCAGATATTCTTGTTTCTTTTCTCTGTAACCTGTACGATCTCAAATAGGCACCAGCTCACACTTTTAGTTCGGTAGTATTTGGCGAAGAACAAACTATCATTGCCCACCCAATATACTTTGATTTGGCCCCGTGAGACTATATTTTTTGTTCCCGAAACTGAAGAATTTGTTAAAAGAACTCAATTTTCAAACAACTGATGAGTTAAATAAATTGGAAACTAATCTTAAAGCATTTACAAAATGTCTTTCCAAAAGTGGAAAAGGCGCTGGTAGCGATCTGTAGACGCAGAAGAGCAGGATTTCGAAAATGATAATGTAAAATAATTTATTAATAACGTTTTTTGATCAAACTCTTAGCTAAAGTTTCACTATTGTCTTTTCTCATTTTTATTTTATATCCAATTGCATTTGTTTTTAATTGTTCAGTTGTTTTACTTAAGCATATCAGTGAGCATGACAACAGTTCAAATCAATAAAGGTCAAAAATACTTATAAAACTAATAAGTAATCATTAGAAACTGTAGTCAGGTAGCCGTAGTAGACATATTTCAGTACGTCACGCTAAGATACAATTAAAAGATATAAAGTATATGCACAAACTCTCACTTCTGTCAATAAATAAATATGCATAGTTGTGTTATCGATTGGTAAACGGCGGTAAACGATTGTTTCTTTGCTAACTTATCTCCTTTGGATCAAGATAAATAGTTTAGGTTTACAGTCTAGCACTGGCGAGACCTAAAGCTTGTCTTACACGATTAGATATTGAGAACTCCCAAGAGAATTCCAAGAGGGATTTCGATGCAGTACAACGCCAGAATTTAAATAAAGGAGTACTTCTGAAGAAGAAGCATGAATAGTCATATTAATGATAGATCTGATTAAATCAATGCTTAAATTTAGAGATTATCATCAGAATGACAGAAGATAGGGATTTGAGAAGCCGTCAAAACTACACGATCACAAGTAAAGTGATCGGATTATTTATGTTAATGCGGGACATATGCTTAAAATCTACTCCAAACAATTGGAATCCTACTCTCTAATCTTACTTTCATTCTATCGAGCAGCAAAGCGCAAAAATTTTAATGTTAGCATTATTACTGTACCATCTTTCACTTCTTTTCTTTTCAGTCCATCATGAATTAGGAATCTCTTAACGTATGCTTAATCCATCACCACTTACGCAGATTTATTCCCTTGGCAATACGCCTTGTAGCGGTCCTTACCAAAACTTCTATCTTGTTTAACCAGTAGATGTATCCCAGTTTATTAAATAATGTTTGGCACAGAGAATTTGATGTCTATTTACAAACATTTGTAGATTATTCTCGCTGACAACTGTAGATTTCTATGTTTCTCAACCATAAAACAATGCAGATAAAGATATGTTGGTGTTATAGATGCGCAGTTTTGTAGATAGGTTCAAGTATGTAGATTTCCAGGTATTAGCGAGGGTCACAAAAGCAAAATTGCCTTTTTGAATTCACATTAACACGTCGTTTGCAGTTCTGTTTTTGGTAAATATGCTACTGACGTAGCCAAACTGATTCACTTCTTTCATATTTCTTCCCTGATTGCTAGGTGTTATTGAATTTAGTACTGATTCGCAAGGATTTGGATTTGTTGATTTTGCGAAACAAATATTTCCAAAGTTAAGAACTACCAGTGTGAACAATAAATTCCATGTTATTCCATGCTTTATATTGATCACATTACACATAACTAAGTCCAGAATAATGTTAAAAATTACGCAACCCTGTTTATACATTTGTATTTTTACAATATTTTTACTTCTTTCGGCTAAGAACTTTTTCCTGTTTATCCGATGATGAGAAAAAATAGCTTTGTGTCCACATCGCCCTAGGCTCTACTCTCGGAAGATCGTATATTTTTGCGAATATATGCTAATTTCTCCTTTCCTATGCTGCCTTTTTCATTCTGTCATCATATCTACATGTTCGTCCCATTTTTTCTTCTTCGTCCATGTAATTGTGTCTTGGATAGTACGCAAGCTTTACGAATTGACATGTTGGTCTTGCGTCTCTTCGGCTAATCCCAAAATTCAAATGTATAATATAGAATAATATTCCATATTTTTATAAAAGCTGGCACAACTAATTTGCTTACAGCACCTTGGGCTATGTTCCAAGTTTCATCAAAATATACTTCTGATTAAAACTTTTTTATGGAATGTTATCAAACTTTCTTTTCATTTTATACTTTAATATGCTCATATTGCTATTTACCAGAGTTCTAATCCCTGTGCTATATCAAGGTGTTATCTTGCGCAGTGTAACGCTGGCTTAAGAATGTGAGATCTCCTTGCTCTGGTGGTGTTGTGAATTGTGCGGAGGCGAAGGCGCGTTTTACATTCATAAATGCATATCCCGGTCGTATATATGATAAAGTGTGGTGCGGGCAGGTGTTCCATGCTCTGTATAAACAAAGAGAATAAACAGGCTGAGATTAAGGGAGCATGAAGTGCATTATGAGAGCTGTCTAACCAACATCAATGGCGGAAAAAGGAAGGAGAGGGCGTATTCTAATGTTTCGTTGTCTTACCTTACCAATCATTCATGCAGTGCAGCTACAAAGGAATGTCGAGTAATTTTAAGCCCACGATACTCGCACGGTGGACGCGGTGCATGTATACAGTATGCAGAATACAGAAACTCGATAAAGATATGTGTGGATTATCTATGCAGAGAAGAGTAAATTATGGGACGGCACACTGTGAATATGATGAGAGATTGTATGCCTAATGCCTACAGTACAAAGGAATTTATAAACTCACCCACAACTCGTTTACAGCTGGGATAATGCTTCAGGAAAACTAAGAAACTTTATTGTCTATATTCTACTGTTCAAAAGTCTTGATGGATAACGAAAATTAAATTTTCACCTCTACAGAATAGGCTACTGCTTAAGAATTAAAACGTATTTATTTTAATTGTTTAGTTTATTTTAAGTTTACATTTATTTTTAGCTTCAAATATGGAAACAATGTCGGTAAACGACGCCCTTCTGGCTCTATAAATACGTACATTTTTAGGAAAGAGCTTTTTCCATTGGTGGATAGATCTGGAATTTTCACTAAACCATAAAGGATAGTTTTGTTTATAAACAATATTCCCAACAATATTAGCAATGCGCTCTGCAACAAACCAAAGAAAAAATTCGAAACACTGTCATAATATAAAATTAAAAGGATCGAAATAATGGAGCTTTGCTAATCTGATAACATGATAATCTTTGTGGAAACTGAAACAGCATTACAACATAACATAGATTGCTACAAGAAGGCATTAGAAAAAATCAATAGAAAAATTAACACCAACAAAACGAAAACAATGTAAGTTACTAGCATTACATAAAATAAAATAGAGAATAGAAATGTTGAAGTAAATAGCTTCAAATACCTGGGGATAACTGTTAACAATGAAGGACCTTAACAGCAGAAATTAGAGAAATAAGTCTACATAATAAATAATATGTTCCCAACGCCTATATTGGTGTATTAGGGCAGAGAAGGTAAGTTCTCCGTTTCTAGACCACCGGCCATATATATAAAATCCACGTGTCGGTATGACGTTTCAACTATTCATATTATCCTTGTTTAAATAGGTACTCATTTTTAGTATTAAATACTGAGTCGACCTCAGAGCTGACTGTAATAGCTGAATATCGGAAGATAATAATCCGAAGGTGGGGGGAGGGGGATACGAACCCGCGTCCCTGTGCTCCGTAGGCAACCATCTTACCACGGAGCCACGGTAACTCAAGTCTAAATAGTGCAGTGAGCATCAAATTCCTGGGCAAGAAAGGCCTCAAAAGTATTAAAGTAGAAGTGATACGAAAAATATAAAGTTTGGGTGATGACCAATCAGTTACGGATTAATACTTTCCATTCCCTTAGGCCCGAATATAAATATGTTTGGGGCCTTGCAAGTATTTGTACTAGGGGCCCATGAATACGCACCTACTGTGCTTAGTGGATAATCCGGCACTGTATCGAATACCAAAAGAAGTTCATTACTAGAATCGTGCAGAAGCACAATGAGACAGGATAAAGCAGTGGCGCACCCAAGATTGTTTGTTGGGGGTGGCCTGGAAGACAAAATTGTTTAAATTAGGAATAACATTTACGCTTCTAAAAAAAGGTCCTCACTTCGGAAACACAAAGTGATGACCTAAAAAAAAGCCTCACTTCTAAAACACAAGTGATGACCTAGAAACGATCCTCATCTCTATTTTTAAAATTTTCTAGTGTGTTTTTATTTTTATTTCCTTCCTTCTTAGAGGGGGGGGGCTCCCCTGGGTGCGCCACTGGGATAAAGCACACTACTTTTAGAGAAACCTGGAGAGTAAAACTAGTCGTAGACCAAATAAAGGAGGGCAAACTTTGGTGACTCGGACATACGTACAAAATTCAAAAACATCGAATGCCCGAAACTCAAGGAAAAAGAAGAATAAATAGATCAGTCAAATCAAAGAGGAACAAAGGCAAAACAGCTGCTGCCAATAAAAAAATAAAGTGGAACGAAATCAAAACACTAGCCTAAGGAAACTAAGGACAGAAGTGTATAAGGAAAATAAAACAATAATACGTAGTAATATTAGACGTAGAATTAACGATTAAGAAAATAACGATATACCCTTTACTTTAAAACTATTGATCTTTGGTACGCTTATTAAAACTTAGTTACTTCGTATTCAATAATTTCATTATTTACTTCGTAAAATTTAATTGTTCAATTACAAATATAAAATCATTAAAAACACTGGTCTTCTATTTAAAATCCTGCAGCCATCGTACCATTATAAATTCTAAGGAAGTAACCTTCTAAATAATAAATTAAACAAATATATATTTATAAAACGTTATGACAAAAGTCATACCGTCCAAGTAGAGAGAAAGAGAAATGAATAATTACAATAATGGCTAAAGATAAATACCAACATTTCATTAATTAGTTGTGCTAATATCTAGAGATGTAGTTCGGCAAAATCTGAAATGGGGTAGTGGTGTTGAGGAGTGAGGAGGATTGAAGAAGATATTAGTCAAAGTAGTGGTTAGTTCCCCATGAGTTATGTCCCCTACAGCAGTACACGGATGCGATGTTTACGTTTTCTGATGAACAGGAGATCGATTAATTATTTACTGTCGTCAGTCAACGCCACCTACCTATTTAAAGCTGAGTTATCTGTCGGCGAAATGCGCTTTCTCAAATGCATAAATTGCTACCGACTTGCTTTAAGCGTACACTCACATACACACACTTGCACATACGCGACGTACAGAATACCGTTGCAATGACTGCAGATATATTGTGTATTCTGTCATCATCAATATGATGAATGACAGATTTATAATTTATTAAAAGTTAAATTATTACTACAAGCAAAAGGAAAAATACTTAGAGGAGAGAATTTAGATTTCATGTTTTCTTTTATAATCCGTTACTTTAATAACATCGTATATTTTCCTTTTATCTTAGATTTTCCGCAATACTACTTTGCTCATTTTATGATGTTTATACACTACAAAATGACGACATCTTGCTATTTACTGGTGACTTAATCAGAAAGTCATAAGTAATAGCAATATTGCAACAGCCTGTAAAAATATTACAGAATTTTAAATTATATTTGTGAATATTTTGTTAAATATGACTATACCAAACACGTCTACTAAGTCCATAAAATTCACAGCACTAAATGAAATAGGGCTAAACGGAGTCGTTAAATATAAGGTCGAACTTGGTTACGGCGAGTTAATTCTACCTCTAAATTTTTGAATTCTAAATAAAATGGTTATAATTAATTTCTTAGCTTTGTGCGGAACTAGATTTTGAAATCTAATGACTTTTAATAATTGATTTGGACTTAAGTCTGATTTATAATAAATACATAACTTAGCCATAGTATAATTATCACAATAATGTCTTTTTTTGTTGTTTATAACAAACATGTTCCAAGCAATAAAACCTTTTGTGAATTCCTATGGATATACTCATGCGTTATGTTATGTATCTATTATAAACCAGGCTTAATATAAGAATGTTTTTAACATAGTAAATCAGTCTTCGTAAGACAATAGACGATATTAATTTAAAAATTGATAGTAGTGCCAGTGGCCATCAGATGAACTATTCTGACAATCAATTGCTTTCCTGATACTGTTTACATGTTAACTGTAAACGAATTTACATTTATTAGTAAAATTTCATACATAATTTATTATTATTATTATTATAAACATTCGATGTGCACTTCAACCTAACCTTTAAAACTTCCCTGTTTCCAATTTTTTGTAGTGCTCGACATCTAATCTCCTTTTTAATTCTTGAATAGAATTATTTTATATTTTAACATGTTTTAATTGCGCACTCGGTATGTCATCTTTGTTGAGTTAGTTAAAGTTATTCATTTTACTTCGGTAATGAATTATAAGTAAAAATACTATATTTGTAAGATTAGTTTGACAAAATTACACTTAGTGTTATTGACGTCACATTGGAAATTGTCTATTTAGGTTAAAATGTCAGTTTTATTTGAACTTGATTTTTAAATAATAAATGCCGACGTAATGTAGTGGTAACACGCGTGCCCTGTGTTGCTAAGGTCTCGGGTTCGAATCCTGTTCAGGCATGGAATTTTCATTATAAAAAATTAGAATTGTCCTGGCTAGTTGCTTAGTGGCAAAGGCCATATACGTGAAATAAAAAAAAATAAAAAATAAATGAAATATTACCTTGGCCATTGAATAATATGACATGAAATTCAAATTCAAATTTGGCTTTTTAAACCTTAAATGTCATGTTTTGGCAAGTTTAACCAACATTTAAAAAATCTAATATTTGAGAAGCATCAGGCAGACGAAAAGACTATTTAGTTCCATACGAAGTTAAGAAATCAATTATTAAAGTCTTAGGGCCGGTTTCTGAAAGCTTAGCTAACTTTAATCTTTTGGTTAAACTTGGTTACAATATAAAAATCCCATAAGTAACCATAGCTACCATTTTCTAACCATTTGGTTATAGTTAACTAAGCTTTTAGAAACCGGCCCTAAAAAGCTTATATAATTCTTCTAAACAGAGGTTCATAATCTACTAGCATTGAGAGGTAAATTCGCCGAATAGATACATTTTATTTTTTTCATTAATTTAGTTCGTTAAAATGTGTTAAACTCTTGTTAAAACACAATTTATTCTTTAGCAACCGGTCATGGCATAATTTAACAAAGACTCGCTTTTACTTGATAATAATATTTCTAGTATGTACTGTAAATAACAGATCTCAACCAAGAATGCGATTTTCCGTTCCAAAAGTACAAAATTGCTGAAAAAAAAAAATTACGGAACACATTTCTACTGAAGTTTGATAGAATGATTACTAACCATAACAACCAAGATCGAATGCTGGTTTTTCTCGCTGTCATACTCTCCTTAACTTTTTTATGGTGAAAAACTATCCTTTGTTTGAATAATCCATTATAAAATCATCATCATCGTTTTCATCCGATGATGAATCAGTTAAAAGTATCTCGTTTAATAACTATTGTTGATACTGATCTACATATACATGTTATGTGCAGATGACCACAAATTATTGAGGTTATGTTTGCAGAAGTGTCATTTGAACAAAGTGTCCGTTAAATAATCAACTACCAACAAAAATCGTTATTAATCACAGTTAAGTGTCTGATTACTTTCTCATATTTATGGTATATACTATTCTTGTATGTATACATTATAGATATGGTGTGTATTATCTGTCCGATTCGTGGTAAATCATGTGATATTCTTGGTATGAAGTTTGAGTATGAGTTTTGTGAGCTAGTGTACTGTGAATGAGATTGTATAGGTATATCCAGCCGAGTGGGTAGCTGCTGAACTGTTTAGTCACTCAACACCGGCATTCCATGTATTATTTATATCGATATCATGTAAATATACTGCTCAATATGTTAATCTTTATTGGCATATATTATGTCAATAAGATAACATTAAATTGTATCAATCATGTCATAGAACGGAAGGGGGTTTTCATTCATCCACCATATTTACTTTTCTCAATTAGCTGACGTGAGACTATAAGAAAACATACCCAAGATGTTCTCCAGAAAAAATCTAAATTTTAATTCTGTGACAAAAATTCTGAATTAGCGTCTTAAAACTGAATTATATAATAAGTATAAAATACTTATTCTCCTTTATAGACCTTTCTAGTAGGTATTTGTACTCCAGTGCTCATACATTTTTTACTTCGTGAGTACTTTTTAAAAACGCTCTAAGAATATCTCTTCAGTAATTTTGACAAGGTCTACAGCTTGTTTCCAAAGCTTGACTCCTAAAACACGCTTTCACGAAACAGATTTTTCTACTATGAGCAGGTCTCAGGTCTCCGGGTTTTGTTATAAAATCTCCGGGTTTGCAGTTTGGAGGAGATAGGATCTTTTTTTTTTTTGTTCAATACTTGGATTTTGGAGGTGAAGACCTTTTTTGTTTTTGCTCATCACTTGTAAAATTACTCAGTAGAAAACTTTACATATTTTTCGGAACTATGGATCTTTTTGAGTAGGTCTTTTTAGCTTTGAAGCATTTTATAAAAATCCGCACAGTTTTCTTCATAATTTAATTTAATCAGTAATATTGCTTTTAATGTGTCTACATGATGTCTCCTACATTGGGTCTTGTCAATTGTCCAAAGGTTGTTCATCAAGGAAATCATCCTTTCGGTAGATTTTTTTTAGTTCAAGTTTTGTCAAAATAATTTAATTGAAATATATTTAAAATAAATATTGAAAATAGTACTTTTTCTAAAATTCGGAACAATTCGGGTCAAAAAAAACCTTGGAAACCTTGGATTCGGGACAAATATTGTCTCTGAAAAAATTCGGGACGCAAGGAGGAAATTCGGGACTGTCCTTGCCAATTCGGGACGTATGGTCACCTTATCTTAATACTAATTTCCCTTTTATTTATTTTATTTGTCATTAAAATATGTAAAAATGTGTCATATTTTTAATAAACGTCATTCGTTTCCAGTTTCACTGTTGTAATTTTAAATTTTTACATACCAACGTCTTAGCCCAATAAACATAAAATAACCCAAGCAAGGTCCCTTCTCGTGACAACCTAAAAGAACGAAATTTCCAGTTCCACGATTAGTTCCACCTAAACCAAAGAAATGACCTGCACCTAATATAATTTTTAATGCAAATTATAAATAAAAATTTAATCTAATAATTAGCGATATGCTATTTTGAATCTTATTTATTTATTATTAACATTTATTAGCAATCATTTTAAACCTAAAATTAAAGTAATATAGTAATTTACAAACATAAAATCCAGTAATACAGTACAAAGTACATATTTAAATGGTAGGTGATATAAGAAGTAAATAATAATCACTATTCAACAAATTTGAACTTTTTGCGACTAAAATTACTTGTTATGGAATAAATATGACCTACTGATGACGAAAATGATGATTAAGAAATTTGTAGCACCCTCAGATTTAAAGTTATTCAATTTTTAAAATTTAACAAAATCATTGTATCCAAGCAGAGTCATTAAAAAAAAAACAGAATAAAACCATTTAACTAAAGTTGCGAAACCTTTGAAAACGTTCCACGGAATCCCAGGGTTCCGTTTGAATACCACTGCCCTTATCATAAGAATGCGGCATATTAACTCCTATTTGCAGTATTACGTGTACACAGTTCTTCTGCATGTGAACTTGCATGTCTCTTCGTTTATTTAGTTGCAAAAAAAGCATCATCAAAACAGAACTTTAGGGTTCGTTAATATTTTAAAAATGATAAAACCATTTCGTGGCAAATTAAATTGGGAAACACCGTCCTAAGATATAAAATGTGGTATTATTTATAGTATAGAATATAAAAGCAGGTACCTATATAGTAATTAATTGTCGTGTCGTTTTTTTAAGGAACATAAACGTCACATTACAGACACCGTGAGTATAATTCATATCGAAAGAAAACGGTGACAACAGGCATTTGACATCCCTTAGTCATCGTTCAGCTCCAACCTCCAATAAGATCTGTATCGCATATTTAATGTTACTTAAAAATTGTTATAATACAATGGACCAGCTGCTAGGATGAGATGTTATCACTGTATATATCTCGTAGCAGGGTACATATGTCACTCGGCCCCAATATTGATACTGTTACTCCAGTTATGACCCGAGAGAAGACTACTAACTATTTTCGGATCATAATAATGAATAAATATATACTATTGAATACACCTATTTCAGGGTATATTCACATTCTGAATGACGGGATTAATTTTTTGTTGTGATTGCTGAAGAATGACATACCTCCCTCTGGGGACAATTTGGGGAATTACTATTTGATTTAGTAACCGTTTTAAAGTTTGTGGAAAAAGTTTTGGACCATGTAACGATTTTATGAGAAATTGGAAATGTTAACAATGCGTTTCAACAAAAATGAATAAACGCAAAATATGCTTTTCGTTTTTACGTGTTCTGAGAAAAGATGCATTATAATTGTTTCAATTTTTAAGATGTTAGACTGGGTTTATAAGAGATGCGAAGGAGGTTAAAATAGGAAATATAAAGTAATTAATCTACAAATAAGAATATTGACAATTGACCATCAAGTTATCTGACAATTACAGTTTTTTTAAGTGAAACGCCCTGTATTTTTTTTAATCTCTTGCATAATAGTAATAATAATAATCTGCAGATCATCTGCCACCTCTTTGATCTGCAGGATGCAGAAAGCAGTGTTGCTCGGATCACTCCGCATTGTGCGGGCACTGGATCTGGCGTAATTTCCACGTCTGCATATCGCAGGGTTTGGGATGCAGTGGTGTGTATTTTAGCTCCACTAGTCTCTAGTATGACGCACCTCAAAAGGTTGCTGAAGTTTGCGATTAGTGGACGTTAGTCAAGACCTGATAAACCCTATAATAATAAAATCGGTGGTGGAAAATTCCAAGTGCCGCATTTATTGGAATTACTCTTTCCCCACCTCGGGGTTACTGACAGCCACTAAGCCGGATATAACCATCCTGGCGAGACCAAACAGATGTTTGTGATCGAATTCTCAAGTCCAGCTGAGAAGAATATCTCTCTCAAGGAGGAGGAAAAAGAGGTCCAAGTATATGGATCTCTTGTCCGAGCTTAAAGCTGTACCCAGGGTATTAAATTGGCTTGTGTTGTATTAAATTGGCTGCAGATGCAAAAAGCAGTGTTGCTCGGGCAACTCCGGTTTGTGCGGGCACTGGATCTGGCGTAATTTACGCATCACTAGGGTTTGGGATGCAGTCCTGTGTATTTAGCTCCACTAGTCTCTAGTATGACGCGGTTGTAAAGATTGCTGAAGTTTACGATTAGTGGACGCTTGTCAAGACCTGACAAACACCAAATAATAATAATATTTATTTTCATGCTAGACATCTTACGACGTTTACATTTGTGAGTACATGCATGATAAATACATTGAACAAAAGTTGAAATACATGTTGAATACAATGAAAACTGAAAATACAATATAGAATTTGATAGATACAACAAAACATAAAAATAATATTAACAATAGTAGAAAAAAATGCATTATTGTTAAGTGTAATTACTAAGATTATTATTGAAAAATTCATCCGAATTGTAAATATAAAATGTAATTTTCTTTAATAAGTGATCAGGGCACTATGAACTAAATCCATTTTTTTAAAAATGATAGTAAGACTTGATTAAACCAGTAAATCCGAAGTGAAACAGTCATTATCCCTATTTACCCTTTTGTTCCTAGTGGTTTCACGAAGAATACACCTTTCAAATATTTTTTTACATGATATGCAGTGATAATAAAACCATATCTAAGCGGTACGCAGTATTTCATTCTGGAATATGTCGGTATGTTAAAATTTCATTAAATTTCATAAAAAAAGTATTAAATTTTACACAATTATTGGATTCCAATAGCTGATAAGTATTTATTAGCGATTTATGATCTGGTGATAATATTTGATAAATTGTTTATGGATTTGTTTTTATAATTTCTAATTTTTGGTAATTTGTAGCGTGGTTTCGTGGCATAACCACAGGGATTTATGAAATTGCTATTACGTTAATTTCAGGAAAAACTAAATGGGGCTTTATCGAGAAAATATGAAGAAGAGTGAGTGAAACATTGTTTGGAAATATTCTGATCAGGAATCATAGAGAATATATAATCTTATAAAATTGAAAAGTCAGGTACCAAGCAAAGTTAGATACCTCGCTTGGGTGCAGATTCTGCCGTATAGAGAGTGATCCTCATCGTACAAAGTGTGCTTTTGTGAGAAAGTGTATTTTATTATTATCTATGAAGCGAACCCATGTTTTATTTCTAATTTTTTTTCTTATGGCTAAGATTTGAAGGTATAAACCGTCTTAACATATTTTTAAATTAAATTACGAAGCAGAAAACACGATTAGAGCTGTTTCTGTATTAAAATTAATTTGTTAATTTAATTTAATATTTTAATCTTTAACAATGGATGCTTCCAGTTGTTAAAAACGTAATGTGCCCTCAAAACTATTGATCGTTTGACAAAAAGCAATGTAAGCATGTAATAACAAAATTCAAAAAGCAATTCATCTCTCCCCATCTTTTTATGTCATTCAATTCAAAGTAACATTTTAATTTTACTTATGAAAACGTTCCGGTTTTGTTAGTAATCAAACTAAAGGGTGGTACTGTGATGACTATATATCTATATGCGGGGCTGCATTGTGATCCAGTGTAAACAATATGACAAGCGGCTAATATGGCGTGCAGAGGGGATCTAGAGCGACCACCGGGCCATCGGGCTCATCCCTCCGTGGGCCGAATTACACGCTTCACCTCACCCATATACTCCGGGAAATGGGATTTATTGACGAACGCCGGAATGCACGATCTGTCACAACTGTTTTTTACTTTTTTGTCAATGCAAAAAATTTAACTAAACTCTTTAAATATTGGACGACTAAAATTAATATGATATAGTGCAGTATATTGGTCTATTAGTCTATCCACCATTCTTTAATCAACCAGGCTACAAGTTATTTATTTATTTTACTTTACAGATCAAAATTTCAATTGTTTTTACCAGGGATGGATAACGTAACGTAACGATACCCGGTAACGTTATAATACCGATTCAACTACAATTTCTAATACAATAACGTAACGATATTTTTATAACGTTATATAACGTTATAATAACCTATAACGATTCATAAAAAGTTATTTTGTAACGTTATTTTAATAACGTTACAAAATATTTTTTAAATGTTTCATTAGTATTGAATTGCAATTTCAAGTAAGTTTCTATTTACGTAAACACTTTTATATTTCCTAAAAATAGTTTTCAAACACAAGACAAGTAGGTAGACAAGACAAGACAGTAAATTTGGTATTTACCACCAAAACAAATCCCAAATATAGGTAATTTCAGAGTTACTGATAAAAATTATTTTTATAATGTTATATAACATTATTAACGTAACGTTATATAACATATCAATTCATTTTTTACGTTATTTATGTATTTATGTAACGAAAACAAAAAATAAATAACGTTGTATAATAACGTAACGATTTGAAACGTTATTTCATCCCTGGTTTTTACAGTTACGTTTAAGCTGTATTTCTAGCTGAATTTCTGTTTTTATTTCGGATTGAGTTTCTTCTATTATTAATTCGGATGTGAATGCGAATCCTCCCATCTCCTTCGGATTTTTATCTTCCGAAATTGTGCAATCAGCTCTGGGTTTAACTCAAATATTTAATACTTAAAATGAGTACCTGTTTATATATGGATAATAGGACCGGCCGAAACGTCACTCTAACCACGTGTCTTTCATATCTATGGCTGGCGGTCTAGAAACGGAGAATTTACCGTCTTTGCCCCTTATACGCCTATCTAGTTATTGGGATCCTTTTTTTCTCATTTTACGATGAGTTTGAAGCTAATTGTTTTATAATTTTCTTAATTAATGACGATGGGGGTGATAAAACACAAACATCCACGGTCGAACCGGGATTCGAATCTGGGATCTCTGGAACGAGAAACAGGATCTCTACCTCTGCGCTACCGCAGCCTTCAACCAGTGCCGTAGTTCCCCCCCCCCCCCCCAGTAATTGATACGCAAACATCCTCCCAAACCGCGGGCCTTTTTATAATATGTATACCGTTTTTAATTACTAATAAATTTCTTTTTGTTTTAGGTGAGTGTCTTCTATTACATTATCTACCACGTTGCGAGCTCCCTATGTAAGTGAGTAAGTAGTTTTCAAAATTAACTTAATTTAAGTATCTGAGAATCTATGGATTTGAATCATGAAATTTTACATAATTATATTATAAGCTATTTTACTTTAATTGTAAAAATAATATATTGGTTCCACATCATTTTGTTCTTCGTAATATTTTACCAACCGAACCGTAGGCACGGGTTGTAATCATCCGAATGAAATATAGCCATCAAATGCGAGTCAATATTTTAACTATTTAGTTTTATCATTAAAAAATAGTAAATCTAATTTAAAAACACAGTAATTCTGAGCGTCAGTTGTTTAATTTCAGAACCTACGTAATCTAGATCAGTGTTACTCAACAGGTGGTCCGCGGACCACTGGTGGTCCTTAGCAAAATTTTAGTGGTCCGCGAAAGGATTATAAATTATTATTTTTGTGATTTTTTGTTCATTTTCTGTGTATTTTGTTCATTTTTCAGTGATTTTTTATTACTAAGATATATGTAGAGTTTACATATACAATTTGTTTAATAGTACATGTATTATTAGGGGTCCGCGGTAGAAAATAAAATATTTTACTGGTCCGCGATACGTTTTCAGTTGAGAAACACTGATCTAGATGGCTACCGAACCATCAGCTGATTTTGTTGTAGAACAATATTTACAATATTATTATTTATTGTTTTATTTATTCTAACTTATAAATAATATTCTAGTTATAAAGATAGGCTAAGTACCAAACATATTAAATAAGGTGACCATATGTCCCGAATTTGCCGGGACAGTCTCGAATTTCTGCCATGCATCCCGAATTTTTTCAGAGGCAATATTTGTCCCAAATTCGGGTCCCGTTTATTAGAAATGAAACTTAATTTCAATATTTATTTTAAATATATATCAACTAAATTTATTTTTACAAAACTTTCCTTGATGAACAGCTTTTGGACTAGTGACAAGACTGAACTTAGCTACATTAAAAGCAATATTACTGATTAAAGTAAATTATAATAAAACTATGCGGATTTTTATAAAATGCTTATTCAAAGCAAAATAGGCCTATTCAAAAAGATCCATAAAATATAAAAAGTTTTCTACTGAGTAATTTTAAAGAATAAATTTTGCATTCATTTAAAAAAAATACTGTGATTTTAATAATGTTCCTTTTAATAATATAATAAGTTAAGTATCTGTGATTTGAAATTATAATTATTTATTGTATAATTCGTATTTAAAAAAATGATTTAAACAATTATATTTGAATAATAATCCCCCCCCCCCCTCCGACTATAAGCTCCCGACACGAATTTTGAACTAGAAAATATGGTCACCTTAATATTAACTAACTTACTACCTTACTAAAAATAAATTTGCCGTATATAAAATGTTCATTATTCCTGGATAAGTCCGCATGCTCGTCACATTACACATGGCGTGCAATAGAAACGACTTTATGTATTTACAGTTGGACATACAATGTATTTATTATTAGATAGTCGTAGATAAACCTATTTCTTTAAATATTCTATGTCATTGGCATTATTTTAAACAAAAATGATATTCAAGAACACCTGCAACTTAACAATTTTTAAAAAATGTCTTTAATACATATTTAATATCATATTCATGTAACCACCATAAAGTTTTCTTTAAAAAACATGTTTTATGATAAATAGTACACGTGTGGGCATAACAATAGATACAATACATAACAATAACACTAATATCTCGAAACTTTAGAATAACAAGTAAATCGCCCTGGAAATATTCAATTCATATCATTTTAGAAAAATATTCCCACAATACAGAAAGTGACTGTTTTGAAAACATGTGATTTGTATTCCCCTCGTTCTCGACTATACCCACATACACGTTCCGATACCAAATATAATATACAAATTATTAACATATACAATAACCGACACAATGGATATTGCTTTTATAATTGAATATTAAAAAGTAATAGTAAAAATCAAAATAATATTACTCTATGTATATATTGGGTTGTTACATAACTCAATACTAATATTCAATAAAATATACATTCTAAAAGAACTTTTACTATCAAATGTACTGTCCATTATTTTCTATCACTTTGGACAAACGCTCAGGCAATTTCATAATGCCATCTCTCCAAAAGTTCCGTCGTTGCTCTCGAAAAATCTGTAGAGGTGAATTTTGATATCGTCCACAGATGCGAAATTTTTTCCGTTAAGGGAATTTTGTAGAGAACGGAACAAGTGGTAGTCGGAGCATATGGTCCAGAGATCGCACCATCCGACTTCCATTTGTTCTGCTTTCTACAAAATTGGACCTGGGCCCTCTTGGTGCCCCTTACCTTTTCAGAGACCCAAGGTGCTCCAGTGTTGCGAGGTCCTTAACCTTTTCAGGGCAACTGGTTACTCCTGCTAACCAAAAATTATTTCTCATGTTCTTAGTAATTTTTAGTAATAATCATAGTGTAAGATGTGTTGCCTTAATACGGAATTTAATGTTGTTACAGTTTAATTTGTTTGCATCTTCCTGAAGATCATTTTGCGTAGCTAATAATAGTAAATCATTTTTAGCAATATAAATGTATTTAGAAATTAATTCTTAACTTTGTCCGTAAAGGGTTAATGCCAACTTGTTTAGTGTTTAGTTTAGTACTTAAAACGGGTAAATAAACTGAAATTTGTTTAACATTTGAATTTACACAGATTTCAGGATTTCGCGGGTATATAATAAGTGAAGGCGGCATGCTGAGTGTGTAGGACAAATTTTGCTTTGTAGTAATCACCGCAAAATGAACGATATTTTTAAAACAATTTATCGTCTGGTAAACTAAGAGCTTTAAAAATAAATTTTATGTTAAAATATTTTTTTGTTAATTTTAATTCGAATACCTAATACCATTATTTAGGTTTCGAAATATGTGCAGTATTTTTTTTTTTTTTATAATGCAGGGTTCGTTAAGATTTTGAAAATTGTCCCTATGGCTTCCATTGATTGTTTTAAGTCATATGCTCCGTCCCTCTGGTTTCGTATACATGACACATAGAATGAAAATATAATTCCAACAATCCCAACTGGTTATTAAATTTACGTTTTTAAAAATTAAATGCAAATATAACTAGAATTTTGACAAAATAATTTAAACAAAATAAAAATGGAAAAAAAAAACAAAAAATTAAATTATCTCCTCTGCCCGGGAGCGAACCCTAGTTTGCTGCGTAACAAGCTAAGCATCAGACTAGGATACGTCTTCTAGTATAGTGTGTAAATAACTAAAAATTTTGTAAAAAAACACAAAAAATGCGTTATTTTCCAAAAACATAATCTGATAAAAAATTCCTGTTGTACTATTCTGGTTCACACCAATGTACATTACTTAGAATTTTTTCAGATTTTTAGTTTAAACTATCTGGGCTACAGGGTGTGGGACAAAAATGTTTTTGCACAATTTTGGCAAAAATCGCATCAAAATAATTTATTTTGCAAAAATTAAATTTTGATGGTTAATCCACGTACTAATTGCTACGTACTAATGTACTTTCATTTAATACCCAACTCAAAATTTAATTTTTTTTTTTTTTTTCGATGAGTTGATATTTGTTTATATTTTTAGGGGTATATGTTTTTTAGATGTTGTAGTATTTTTCCTATGTGCGAGTCAAAGAGTTTGGCTACAATTTTTACCGAACAGACAGACAGACAGGTAGACAGGGTTTTTTGGTCATACCTACCAAACCCTAAAAAGACAAAAATGAATTACTTGGAGGACCAAAATGCATAAGGGTTTGGAATAAAACACTTAAAAGTGGTGACTCCAGGTGCAAGAGGGGGCATTTGCCCCCTCTTCCCCTTACTGTGGGCGCCCTTGGCATTATATGTAGATTTTTCTTAATAATTGTTAAACAAGTTAAATACAATTATAAACGCTTTTAAATCAACAGTTGTGTCTAATTTTAAAACCATCAAATAAGAAAAAAACCCAAATGATTAAATATTCCCCTCACATATACCCACATAGCCTGATATCAAACATAATATGAAAACAAATTATTTAACGTATACAATAAGTTTATATGCACATGCGTTCATCGAGTTCATAACTCACGATGTAGGCTTTCCTAATATTAGTATTCTGTATGTCACAGCAGAGTCAGACAACAGCACGGCGTCAAGCAACTCTGACAGTATACGGGCAAGGCCCACCTGCGTTGAAACAAAAAATACTGTCGCCACAATACTGTCATAACGTACAACGTTAGCTTTGATGAATTATAGAAGATGACTCCTTCATTGACACCTTAAATATTTTTTGTTTTATTTATGTATTTTAATTTTTGTTAAACATCTTTTTGGACTTTTTTCTTCGGTGTAGAGTGATAAAATCAGGGATGAGACTGTCAGACGATAGTTTATGTTTACTGTTAATGTGCAGATTTTAAATTTTGGAATATTTTTTTTTTGTACAGTTTAAGATAAATTTTGAACGAAGTATAGTATTATAAATATACCTATATGAACTGCTATTTTGATAATTTCTTAACTTTGATCAACACTTTATATTAAATATATTATTATTATTATTATTTATTACGAAATTAATATTCATGTACAAATAAAATTACATTTCAAAAATACATATCAATATATAATCAATTTTCGTATTTAGACTTACCAGGAGAATAACATTATAATTCTTTTCAAAATATTACTACTTTCAAATAACAAAATAAGGTAAATATTTTTGAATCTCTTTAAAACGAAATTCTTGTCTAGAAACACCAAGGTAAGGATCTACGCCCAATACTGGCGCGCACTCAGGGTTGGTCACTGGCTTGACCCCCCCCCCCAACTGCTCCAAAAATACGTAGTTTTTACCTGTTTTTGTCGCCCCCCAAGAGCTTTGAAAACATGTGGTTGTTACGCGTTTTGGTCAAAATACAAGTGAGGTCTTTTTTTGGTCATCACTTGTATTTTAGAAGTGAGAACCTTTTTAATAATTTCGTCGTTTGAGTCTCCCCCCTCCAAGAAAAATCCCCGGGTGCACCCCTGGTCCAATATTTATGCACATCTTCTAAATATGGACCTTAACAAAGTGAGATGGGCAACGCATCACAAATTTGAAGAAAATCGTCTCTGTGAACTTCTTTGATCTTATTTGAACTTCTTTTTTTCTGTCTTTGTTTCAAACTTGGAAAGACATCATCTGAAACACTTTTGTAAACGAAACTTTCGTAGATCTTATGAGGAATGAGGATGAATTGTGTGTATAAAATGGTTTGGGCGTTTTAAAAATGATAGAAATTCAATAAAAAATAATGAGTTCATGTAAGACTTCACTTTCGAAAAGTAATGGCAAAGTTGCCTAGGTTCGTGTTCCAATCGACGATTGACTATTGCTGGAGAGGTTGTGAAAAAAAAAGGAATATCATACGGGTTTTGTCAGGAAATTTTGACCAATGTCGATAGTCACGATAATGAAGTCAGTTAATCAATGGGTCAAGCAGTTTTTAGCGAAGAACAAAGTCCTTTTCGTTCTCCACCATACAATTTTCGGAAAAGATGCTTTGAATCGCACTGTGTACTTTGAATGGTTCGGGCGTTTTAAAAAGATGATCGATCAAAGATGAAAGATCGACCTTCTATTTATAAAACAGACGAAAAGATTATCCAGGTTGAAGTATTAATCCATAACAATCGACTATTGACAGTTGGGAGCATCCAGAAGAAATAAGAATATCATGTGGGTCACGAAAACGCGCCAAATCACACTTCGTTTTAATTTAGCAGTTTTTCGAAGTCACTCTAGGGACCGAGAGTGACTCGACCATACTAACCTGAATTGTGTGATTTTTTAGAGGGTCTAAAGGACGCCTTATAAAAAACAATTGAAGAGAAAAAAGATAAAGCTGATCTAAAAACGATTCCAAGTACCTGCAAAATGTGTTTCCAAAATTCAAGAGAAAGACAGTATTTCAAAGATAATAATTTAAATGCAAAATAATTTTTTATTCATTTTTGTCACGCCAGTCCACGACAAAAATCAAACTTTGCATTATGCTGAGGTTACACAATGCCAGTAACTCGTACGAGTTACTAAAACCGAGTACTAAAGGCAAGCATTTCGCAGTTTACACGAAAATCCAGTAATTCGTCCATGTACAGCGTTAAAATCTTTAATATGCATTGCGCCCACAACATTTCTTATTGCTTCATCTCGACCTTGTTTGTTTCCAAAACTTAGCAGTTGTGTATTACACAGACATTCATTTTCTCGATAAAATTCGACAAATTTCGCGGTAGAGCTTTCTATGCATTTTACTGCCATTTTCAATGCCCATTTGATAAACTGTAATCCAGTCTGCGAGAATTTAATAATTGAATTTTAAATCCGCCAAATCCACCTGCAGATTACAAACAATGCACCAAACTGTCTGCATTAAAATCACATATTTACACACGTTTAGTACTCAAGAAAGTGGTAGTGGGAGTAGCAGTCCAGTTAATAGGATTGCTTTCTATATTCTCATATGTATACTAAAATATAATATGTTTATACATATATGTTTATATTATATTATAATGGAAGATAGTAGTAAAATATGTGTTCAAAATAATATTTTACTGCTTGGTTTTAGCAACTCGTACGACTTACTGGCACCGTGTAACCTTAGTTCAAAGGGATATTGGTGTCCAATATACTTCGTTTCAATATAAGCACCACCTTTTTAACTTTATCACATATCCAGGACCCGCTGTACTCTATAACCTCGATAGAAGAGAACTGTCTAGCCATATCTAAACAATATTGAAATATATATTAATAGCATTATTAGATTTTAATTTGATTCGATTTTTATAAACAAAATCTTAATTTAAAATCGACCAGACATAAACAAATACACATTTATGATTTTGTTCCAAAAAGCCATCACCGAATCTATTAATTTTTCAGAAATGAAATGTAGGTTAAATAAACCACTAGAATGACATTAATCCACATATTATTTATCTGAAAACTAAATTAAATTTAAATTATAAAAATGTATTGATTTTCTGACATACGTTCAAACAAATGGACTGACAGTCTTTGAAAAGATTCTAATTGATCTGCCATTATTGGCAATACCAAATCAATTGGTATACCAATATTATGACGTAATTAATTATTTAATACTAATTATAAATTAATGGTATTTAAATTTGCACATGATTTTTCGTGTTTTTCATGATAAATGATAGAAAAACAATTGAATCATTTAATTAGCCTAGTTTAGCTTTGGTTTTGTAAACTAATTAAAATATTTTATTGCTCAAATACAATGTAGGTAGAACTATTTTTATCTTTACGGTATAAAATTAATTTATTAGAGTTTTATTATACACTGTAATTGTGAAATATCATTTATCTTCACACGTCCAAATGTTCTAACAAAACAGTTGTAAATTTTAGAAGATTCGTGAAATCTGAATCTTCCAATTGTTTCCCGAGAACCATAAACTGAATAGCTTTAAATCTCGAGGTAAATGACCTTCGGGTTTTTGTTTGAATGAAATAGATCATTTTTAACCACCTGTATTTAAAAATGAGCGTTGTAGGACATGTAAACCAGTTGTTTACACGTGCGAGATAGGCATTTACTGTTTTATATGAGATATTTATAGCATGTAGTGAATCATATTGCTACATTGTGATATTATATTTATTATATTCAGTGTAGAAATTCTAAAGTAGACTTGAAATACAGCAATTTTTGTGTTATTATTTATCACAAGTAGCAGATTTGATACATTAATATTTATAATTAAAGAACTAATATTTATAACTTATATATAAGTACAATAATTTATCGTTTTATGACTAAAATGAAAAATATTATTAATTTAATTAACATATTTAATAGAAAACCGTATTACGAAAACTATTTTGAACGTGTTTATAACGAAACCAAGTCTTGGCCAATTCTGACATATTTTTTATTCTATAAGATTTTGGATAATATCCATAATAATAATTAATTAAAAGTCCAATCTAAGTACACGTTTAATTTTCACCGTTGAACGACAAACATGAGCCTTTCGCTCCGCATCTTTAGATTCTTGTTTTTATTAAATGGTGTCTCCATGTGTCCAAGATTTAAACAAAGTATCCAGTATGGATTTTTGTTGTTCTTTATTTAACCCTTTGAACCCCACGTTTCCACCGGTGGCTCACACTATGCTGATAACCCATCGGAGGATACATGGGACTGGACGTGATGATTTTCCTGTGGAATTGTCAAATGAGCCAATTGTGATTTTTGTTTTATTAAAGAAGTAAATTAAATTAGTTGGCACTGTATCTGGCATCTTTAAGATCATACCTGAAATAAAATTATTACTAAAAACAAAATCATATATTAATTTAGTTTCAGATTAATCTTCTCCCGTGAATGCTTTAAAATTGCTTTATACTTATTTTTTAATATATCTGGAAAATGTAAAAAGACACTGCATCTTTACCCCCACGGCACCTAAAACCCACAGCAGTACAAAATCTTGGAGTGTTTTACGTTTTAATAAATAATTCCATAAGCATCAATGTACTGGTTGTCCTACAACCATTTTTAAATGCTCGTTTGACATTTGTGACGTCACACTAAAATAATTTATAAAAATTTATGCTAAATAGTGTAGAGCAATGGTTCCCAAATTTCTTTGCGGAACCCTTATACAATTTTGCAAAGATTGTGGAACTCTTGCCGTACTTTTTTTCGGACAACCACACCCAATTTTAATTAAGGCATTAAATGAAAAAATAATAATAATTTATAAAATTAAGTGTGAATTTCACACTTTTCAACTTTCGTAGCCAATTAAGAAATTGAAAGAGAACAAGACTCTCATTAGTTTGAGCGCCGTATGCAAAATAACCAATGGCTCAAAAATATTTCGAGGTTAATTCTTAAGCACGATGAGGTTCGTCACTAGGGCGTCGCAAAACCACGGGCGCAACTCTCCACCATTTTTTTATTTTTGAATTCATCTTCTTTTTTGCTCATTGGAGTTTGGATTTCTATATTTGAGTCCATCAGCTACTTTGGATTCCCTTTTTTTACTTATCACCTAGTTTGGATTCTTTTTTGCTTTTGCTCATCAGCTAGTTTACTTTTTTTTTTCATTAGCTTAGATATATTTTTTTGCTAGCTTCGTCTTTCGAAATAGAAGCCCAAAATATGCGAGAGGGGTTAAATTGGACACTTGCCATCGACACTTAATACCCTCGTTATAGCCCTGCTAAGCATAGAAGAAAGTCAAGATAACCAGCAAGAAGCTGTGTTCAAGATGTATGGAAGACAACGGAGGCAATAAGTTTCCAAGAGGACGACTGCTAGATAGGGTCGCCTGTAGAAGAAAAAGCGACAAACCAGGTGGTTTAATGCGATTGGGTGCCTTATTACTGGCGCTTAATTCAAATGCCATCAGCAGACAGTACAAAAAATTCCCTTGGGCTGAATAAACTCTATCCCTCGCTTTCAAAGTTCAATGTTATTAATCGTTATTAATAGACACGTAACAATAATTCTCGCCTTTATAGGAGGTAATTAATATGAGCAGTAGTGGTATATTTAATGCTGTAGATTAGTGTTATTTGACGGATGTGTACATAAGTTAGAAGAATTCAAAGCTTGCCACGCTCGCGCACAACCGTAACAAATGAGTGCGAGTAACTCTTATGACTTGTGGCTGGTCGTATGCCGCAATTAGCATCACTGCGTCTGCTGCTTATACCAGACACGTTTTACAGCGCCCAGCGTCAGTTAACCAACTACGTATTTTTTAATTACGACCACATTAACCATGATATATAATTATGTTTATCAAAACATTGCAACTGAATATTTTAAGTATGATTTTATTTTATTACGACTGGCGTTTTATGAAGGATACAGTGATTCATTACTAAAATAATAAATTAAAATTTGTTTAAAAGTATTACGACGAAGTCACTGTAGCACTTTATAATTTTCTAATACATTCGCCATATTATAATACAGTGAGGCCTCCTACGGAGAACTTTTCGTATCAGGAACCCGGGTTGAAATTGAAGTATTCTATGAGATGTTACTGTACTTTAAACACTCCAAGAGGCGACCGCGAAAATTCTACGCTAATCGAACGTCGAACATCGAAAAAAATGTTTCCTCAGAGAAGGAGAAAGGAAAACATCACTAAAGATCCAATGCCTTCAGATACTATCAAGGAGATCCTTCAGGACTGGAATAAGCTTCACAACAGGCTGTTGGAATGGCACACTAAGAGAGCTAAAGCGAACAGAGTAAGGGACTTCTACAATGATATAGCGCTTCACTACTTTAGGAGTCTTATTAAAGAAGTAAGGGATGCACTGAATCCCTTACTCAGCAGACTGAAATATTTATTTGTGAAAAATTTTTAGCTAAAAAATACTTTATTAATTTATTTCTTATATGTTATATTAGAATATGGTTATAAATAAATACTTTGAATCAGTCAAATGTATTAAGTATAAATTATAGTACACAATGGGTTGAAAATTAAAAAAAAAACGATATAAAACTGCTGAATGCAGCCTTATTTTGTGCAACATAACAGGGAGAGTTCGGACGTAAGTACATATAAAGTCTGTTCCAAACGGTTAGGCGGAACTAGATTTTGCAATTTAGTTACTTTCATCGCTTAAATCGTGCTTTTCGGCTGTTTTGTTTAAGCTTTGTAAATCATACTTACAATAAACATTTTTTGGTTAAGGTTAATATCATTTTAAAATGTTATTTTCTTTATATTTTGATTTTTTGTGTCATTCTTAATACAAATTTCCTATTTATTTATTTTTTTGTCATTAAAATATATAAAAATAATAATTTAATTTTGACATAGGTCATTCGTTTCCATGGTTTCATTGTTGTAATTTTAAATTTTGACATTCTAACGTGAAAAATGAAATAACCCAAGCAAGGTCCCTTGTCGTGACAACCTAAAAGAACGAAATTCCCATTTAGTTCCACCTAAGCGTTTGAAACAGACTGTAGTGTTTACGCGTTAGAACGGGTTATGTCGAGTACGCGGCAACGCCAGGGCGTATGATATATGCCAGTTTGGCTACATACTGAAAGTCAGCTTATTTGAACTCACCGGTAGTGTTTACAGCTGCGTTTAGGTGTATTTTTTATTTCCTTTATGGTCGGATCTCTGTATTCGCTCAAATATAGTTTTCATACGTATTTATTAATTTTAGGGTTTTAGAAATAACTAACGAATTTATGAATTAACAGAAAGTAATGGAAAAAATTACTTATTGACAAAAGTAGACCCTAACCTGAAACTTAAAAGCCTTAGAAAATGTCATTAAAAACTACAATCGATCCTTGACATTCACGAGAATATATTTGCCTACATGCATTTGTTTTCATTGCATCCTTTGATCAGAAAGTTTCGTCATGCCACTGCTAAAAATTGAGAAAACAATCAGCAGAGGGTACATATTTCAGTGTAAAAAAGCAGAAGAAATAGGCCGAAGGACTTGATGAACTGAAGTTTCTGAACATGTAGTTCTATACCAATTAATTTATTTCCCATTATCCTATGGGAAATTTTGTTTCGTACTGAAAGAATTAAGTTCGTGGTATGAGGCCGCACTGTATTAGAGTATTTTATTTTTTAGAAAATTGATATCAAAATACAATCTCACAGAGAATCGAACCCAACCTAACCTAACCTAACCTAAAGAACTCGTGTCTTAGTCCCAAAATCATTGGGCTATGGAGGCGTGTGAAGATAGCATGTGATATTGTTGATGTGTTGTACCTTCGCACACGCCTCCACAACCCAATGGTTTTGAGATTAAAACGCGAGTTTTTTGGATTGCGAGTAGGAATGACGAGAATTATAAATTTCTGGAATCGGTATCCAATACCCAGTTATTACCTGCTACCCATTAATTCCCTACCTAATTCACTACCCGTTAGTTACTCACTATTTCTTTTAATTACCCGCTACCCATTAATTAAATATAAAAGAGAGCCAAAGGGCCATCTGCGGCCCGCTTCAATTTTTTCATTTATTTCAATTATGTAAAAGGATGGCAAAAATGTTTACAACAAAATATTCACAGATAATCAGAAAAACCTTACAATTTCCCGTTAATTATCCACTACCCGTAAATAATTAACAGGTAATGGGTAGATAACGGGTAGCGGGTAAATAAAATCGGAACCGGGAACAATCATAACGGGTAGAGTAGCGGGTACCCAGGTTACCCATCGTCATTCCAAATGGTGTGTTTGATTCCCGGTGACTTTGTATTTTGATGTCAATTTTCTAAGGCAGACTTATTGCTTTTAGCGTTTCAGTTTTTCTGAATGATCTCTTATTTACTTATAAGTATTTTTATTTTGTACTTTTCTGTATTAATATCCGTTTATAATCTTTGTTATTAATGGTATTGAGAACATTTCACGCGAACAAGCTAAATCTTAATTGAAAATGTTATCAAGGCAATATTATTTGAATGAAACCCAAGAACATAAAGCAAAGTATATTGAAATTAAAACATGAAACTGTATATATAGAGAGTGATGCGATGTTGATGTGGTACTGAACATTGTAAACGGCATTCAGTTCTGTAGACAAGCTCGTTGAACGCTAGCACGCCGCACGCGATCTTCACGTTACAAACCCCTTTCATTTAGAGTACATATTTTCCCCTTATCCAATATATCTCACCTCTACAAATCTCATAACGTCTCTGAAACCGCGTGTATTTATTGAGTAACAAGAGATACCTGTTTACTTACACGCCCTATAACATTGCTTTTCATGCTTTTCACAAAACAATACTTCACACATTTTAGAACAAAGAAAAACTGACAATAGATACAATAAAATAGTTAAATGACTAAACTTAAGAGAAATATAGCATCTACGGCCATTTGCACATAACCAGAGTTGAATCAGGGCATTTTTTTCGGTGGGGGGTGCATGAGCCGGGGGAAACTACATGAGCTCGAGGTAAAGTAGATTAGGCAGGTATTATAGCTAAAAAATTGATGTGAAGTGTGAATTTTCACACATTTCAGGGTTTTGCAGGTATTTAATAACTGAATGATGATTATTTGGGATGCCAAAACAAATTTTATGTCAAAATATTTTTTTATGAATTTTAATTCGAATGCCTAATACCATTATTTAAGTTTCTAAATATGAGCAGTATTTTTTTTACATAGCAAGGTTCATTAAGATTTTGAAAATTGCGCCTATGGCTTCTATTGGTTGCTTAAATCATTAGCCCCGCCCTCTGATTTCGTATACATCAAACAGAATTAAATTATAATTTCAACACTTCCCACTGGTTATTAAATTTACGCTTTTAAAAATTAAATGCAACATTTTACCAATATATATCTAGAATTTTGACAAAATAATTGAAATAAAAGAAAACTGCAAAAAAAAACAAAAAAATAAAATTGACAGGATTCGAACTCTAGTTTGTAAGTTACCTGTTTACAAATTAGAAAACCAATGACTAAACGTACATAGCTATGAGTGCTGAAGTATCAACTTGGTTACATAGCGAATTTAATATTTAACATATTTTGGTTAAAAACACAAAAAATGCATTATTTTCCGAAAAACTAATCTGATCAAAAATTCCTGTTGTACTATTCCGGTTCACACCAATATACATTACTTAGAATTTTTTCAGATTTTTAGTTTAAACCATCTGGGCTACAGGGTCTGGGACAAAAATTTTTTTGCACAATTTTGACAAAAATCGTGTCAAAATAATTTATTTTCCAAAAATAAAATTTTGATCGTTAATCCACGTACTAAGGGCTTTCATTTGATACCCTACTCAGAATTTTAAAAAAATATTTTTTTTTTTTCGTTGAGCACATATTTGTTTATATTTTTAGGGGGATATGTTTTTTAGATGTTTTAGTATTTTTCCTATGTGCGGGTCAAAAAGTTGTACAAGCATGCCAAATTTCAACTCTCTAGGTTTAGCCGTTTGGCTACAATTTTTACCGAACAGACAGACAGACAGACGACAAAATGACGGTATAAGGGTTTTTGGTCATACCTACAAAACCCTAAAAATCAGCTGTGGCCCCTACAGAACCGACCGCCATCACAAAGTAATTTATGCTGCTTTATCAAAAAATGTCTCAAATAAAAGTTGTTAGTTATTGCTATTATAGCAACTTTTGTCAAATAAAAATTTTCGAAATATTTCTTTGTTGTGAAACATTCGCAAATATCTTAAAATCGACAAGAGTAAACTCCACTTCTAGCTAATCGATTTTTACCAAAAGTTTATCAACTCGTGCCATTGATGTCAAAAGCTTAAATATGAAGATTCATAAAAATCCTTTCAGCCGAATTTGCTCTGCACGTGTACACGGACCGGCAGACATACATACATACATACAGACAGACAGACAGACAGACATACAGATAGACAGACAGACAGACAGACAGACAGACATCATGCTAAAAATAGTCAAAACGTTATGTAAGGATTTCAATTCGTGGAGATCCATCGAAATCTCGAAATGTCAAAATCGGTATGATCACAATACCGTCCTTATATATGTATGTTGGTGGTCGGTAAAAAAACTGGGTAACGCTGGAACAGTGACCTCCTAAAAAATTTTAATAAAAAAACTGAATTTAAAATTTCATTTATACTTTAAAATTGCATTAAATTAGCTAAATATATCTGCATAAATTTAGTTTTATTATATCTAATTCAAAGACTTTTTATATAAATGCTAGATTTTTTAAACTGAGCAATGTAACGTCAACCACCATATCTTATTTTGAAACTCATAATTTACCAAATTATTTTCGTATCTAGATTTAAAAAAAAAATGTTGGAACAATTTAATGATACTTCTTAAAAGAATATAAAACATAAAGTCATTCTTTATAATAACATTTTGATGTTTAAATAATAATCTTTTATTTGAAAATAATCTGTTCTATCATAACTTACAAATGGTTTGTCTATATTTTTTAAAATGTTGTTTTAGTTATGTAAACATAAATATCCTTTATGATAAAAAATGTTTTTTAAAACCGGAAAAACGTTAAAATGAAGAACTTTCAAACAGTTGAGCGTAAAATACGCAGCACGCGTACAAATGTCACTAGAATTCGAGACAACATATGGTGCCACCCTATCCGTCAACACAGAAATTAAAACCATGTATACTTAACTTTATGAAAGAATTCTCTTTACAATGTTATTGCATTTTATGTTGCTTGGGAAGATACGGGAATGAAGATAGATGGCGAAAATTTAACCAATTTATATTTATTATTATCTTCTATATTAATTAAATCGGAAGCTATATCTGTTTTTTATTTTGTTGGCCTCATATTTGGTTTCTGCACGTTTCAGATGATTATAAGACAATATCCGTAAAAAAATTGTTATCTGTCTGTCCAAGATTCGAGTAATTTGGAATGATGATAGAGCAAAACCCGGATTCGAAAATGGCCCAGCAAACATTTTTATACGGGCCAGTACTGGTAAAGCACATACTCCCCGGCATTGAAAGTAATGGGCCAGTACCCCGGTGTCCCCGGGGCCGTTACTGGCCCATTGATGTATCAGTTGCTGGCCCAGCAACGGTAAAGTGCAAAATAATCGCATTAGTTGCAAGATTTATTTCTGATGGTTTTAAGTAAAAAGTATGAGTGAAGAAGAGTGCTTATAAAATGCTGGTAAAGTACTTCGTATAGGCGGAATGCGAAATACAAATGTGAAGTACATTATTAATACTGGCGTTGCACTTACTTTTGGTGCCAGTAATTTACCAGCATAAAAGCAGTTTGCCAGCATTCGGCCGTTAGTTGAATGTTTGCTGGGGGGCTATCAAAGTAATCTCAAAAAATTTATTCTAGAGGGGTGTTTCAGAGTTAAAACTGTTTATTAAACAACTTAAAATATCTCCCTTATTATTGACTTAACAGAAAAATATATAAAACAAAATTATTTATTGCAAGAAAATAAATATTTTTTGTTAATTTATTTTATCAATTAGATGAATATTTGGCGAGTTACGGGGGGTTAACTACCTTGTTATTAACTTAACAGCAAATTTATGTATAACAAAAAAAGTTTATAATAGGAAAATAAATCTTTTAAAATTTTAACAAAGAATATATCGTCTGTTAATCTATGTACTAAGATATTTCATGTGATATCCTATATGTAATCAAAAATAATATTTTTTTTCAAAAATACATAAACGATATATTTCGAAATGATAATGTAATCAGAAATTCCTGTTAAACTATTCCGGTTAATATCAATATAACCTCCCTGGGTTACATGGTATTTTTAGCAAGAATTATGTACCTAATATAAATAATTTTTAAAAAAATACTTTTCGTTCTTTAATCTGCGTTTTAAGAAATTTATCTTGATCCTACCATACAATATATTTAAAAAATATATTTTTAAATATATGTACAATAAATCCGATATTTTTCGGAAAAAAAAATCTAATCAAAAACTTTCAGTTTTTTAGTTTTCCATCAGTGTGCATTATTGAGATTTTTTTAGATTTTTAAAGTAACCCCTCTGGGAAATAGGGTGGGGTACTTAAGTTTTTTGACACATTATTAGCGATTTTTGTTCATAACCCAAATTAAAAAATAAATTGTTTTCGTAAATACATATATGTTTATATTTCTCTCGCGAAGTTCAGCCGTTTGGACACAATTTCTACCGAACAGACATACAGACACATCGATCCATTTAAGGTTAATAGACTTAACTTTCATAACTCAATATTTTCAGGAAGACAAAAATCTTTAATACTTATAATTAATTTTTGGAGAATCATTTCATATTTTTACTTGCCCGACCTTAATATATAAGGAGCAAGTATTGTAATCGCGAAAATTTTCGATGTCGATATTTTGACTGATGACCACGTTTCATGGTCCAGGGAATCCAAAAAACCTATTTTCGAAGTGCCGTCCGTATGTGTGTGTGTCTGTGTGTCTGTGTGTGTACGATAACTCAAGAACGGTTCAACTTAGAGAATTCGTTTTGGTACTAAAAAATTCTCCTATTAAATGGGAAGAACCCTATTGTTTTTTATAAAGATCGTTTGAATAGAAATGGGAGTTTACTCGTGGCGATTTTAAGATTTTTGCTAATATTTAGCAACAGAAAAATATTTCGAAAAAATTTATTGAACAAAAGTTACTATAAATACAATAACTAATAACTTTTATTTGAGACGTATTTGATAAAACGAAAAATTTTGAAATTTTTTTGTAAAATTATTTAAAATTTTTCCAAGTCTCAATTTTTTCATATTTATATGTAACGTTTCCATGGTCATGATAATTAATTCGTAACAAGTAAACCAAGCCTTGGACAAAAATTTGTGTAGAACATAATTTGATGTATTTTTGAAGATTTATCTAAATATTAAAAAAAAAAAAAAAAATTATTTTATTTAATTTTTTGGGAGGGCAAGTCTAGCGGAGGTTTCCCTTCGCCACTGGTTTTAGGTAGCATAATTGAGAAATTTTTGTTTTTTTCTTGCTTATATTTTTTGCAAAATAATAACAAGTTGTCCATGAAAAGGAACGAGAACAAAACTGCACAAATGATTTAATTTTCACTTAAATGAATTTTAGCTGGAATGTGCCAAACAATGAGTAAAATTAAAAAATGCAGTTTGTCTAATTTTTTTGGATTTGAAGGTTACGCCTTTTAGGTATCGATATGACTGGCATAAGGGTATCTTGGTCATACCTACGAAATCCTAAAAATAAAAAAAAGACCTACAGTGATCTCGAACCAATGATCTCAAACGGTAATAGAGAGAAGAAAATTTACAATTTGGTGTAGTTCTTTGTTCGGAAGAGCGCGACCTAGGTTTATTATTAATATTATTATTAAATGTTATGTTTGTAAACCTTGTTCCAAATATCTTAGAATTACAGCAGGGAACTGAAAGGGTAACAATAGAACGCCCAACTTTCTCTAAACTTTACCTATTTTGCCGGAGTTGTCTTTGACAAAAAATGTTACGGCTACAAAGGTAAAATATGCACACAGGGGGTGTCGTAAATTATGAAGGGTTAAAATTTGTACGCCTGTTCATCCGAACTAATATTTTTGTTCAGAATACACGTTTTAATTTTCGAAAAATAAACTTTTGAATATAGAACTGAAGTCTCAAAAGAATATTTTGGCTTAGTATATACCTGCTCTATAATATTTCCTGCTATGGCTTTAGTGTAATTTGTAAATGTCAAGTTTAAAATTTTCTTGAAATTCATATACCAATATCATTTTATCTTCTATGATGGTACTTAGTTTCATATCAAAAAAGAAAATCAGGAATTATGGTTAGGGGTGTGCCACCTAACATCATAAGTGCCTTATGATGTTATCTGTAAGAGAGGGAGCATTACTGTTGGCTCTCGGGCCCCATGCGGCCCGCAACATATTTTGTTTCCTCTAAAGCGTTAATGAAAAAAACTTGAGCTTATTTGGGATAAAAATATATTTATATTTCCCTTTTCTGTTTCCAATGAGCCCTTCGGTATATTTCAAGTTCTGTCACTGCTTATAATTTTGTATGAAAAATAGACCGCGACCCAAAAGAATTTGACACCCCTGCTGTTGGATAGTGATGTTTATATCAAAATCAAAAAGAGATGATAATTTCATATTTGTTAATTTAAAAAATGTAATTTTTAATCCACGTACCAAAAACTTTCATTTTTTATTCCTTAATATTGTACTAATTAACATCCTATTTTTTTCTTTTTCTTCGGTAAATATATATATTTGTTTATATTTATCGCGGGATATTTTTATGAAGTCTCAGTATTTATAGTACATGTGTTCAATTCTCTAAATCCAACGGCTTGACCACAATATCTACCGAATGCACAGACTCATGTGACGATTTAAGAATTTCTGATTATACCTACGAAAACCTAAAAATAAACTGTGAATATGCATTCTATCAATTTCAATACAAATTATAATTAAATATAGTAAATATTATTGTAAAATGCATAATTGCGGTACAAATATTTTAAATTTGTTAAATTTTCATTTCATTGGAACTTAAGGGGACTACGTGCTCCCAGTGCCCCCCCCCTGAATTTTCTACTGGTGTAGATATGACAAAGTAGCTCTTATATCGCCTGTCTGTCTCTGATAGTCATTCATGTCTCTGTCTGTCTGTCTGTACGGCAGAAATTGTGGTTAACGGCTGGATCTATATAGTTGAAATTTGACAATTATATACAGGTTTTGACCCGTGGGTTAATAAAAAACTTTAATAATATAAAAACACATCACGCGTAAAAAGCAGATAAGTATTTTGTGTGTGGTATCAACTGAAAGCTCTTTACGTATATATAGTAAAGAGCTTTCGTTTAATTTTTTTGAAAATAAAATTATATTAATGTGTTTTTCGCGAATTTTATAAATGCATGAAATATTTTTTTACCTTTTGTATTATTAAATATAAGCTACTAAATATAATACTTAACAGACTAAGTAATAACGTAAATTGATTTTCTAAAATATTTTCTCTACGACTGTTAAAAAGATTGTACCTAATATCATTTGTTTTGGCGCATAAAATGCGTGTTTATGGTGACTGTTAAAAAATGTAAAAAGTAATAAGAAAGTATCATAAGTGTTTAATTTTTTCACACTTTGTTGAATAAATAACTATTGATTTTGACATAAATGTAACCAAATATTTATAAAAATGTTTTTATTTTGACCAAATTTTCACCAAAAATATATCAAAAAACTTTTGCCCCCCACCTACTAAATAAAGGTAGTTTGTCTTAAATTTTGAGTGCCGTCACATAAAAAAGGTTAAGAACCACTTAGATAACAAATGATTGTCAAAATATTAATCTTTTTAACCTGATTATAGCAAAAAATAATGTCCCAGACAATCAGCATTTGGACACATTTTTGGTTGTCTTCGCTGACCAGATACCTACGAAATTCTGAAATTTGTATAAATTCACACTTTACATCAATTTTCTATTTCATATAAAATAAATGTACAAAACTGCCTTTTGAATCTATAACGACTCCTAAAATATTTACAGTTTCTGGTGTGTACGCCAATAGTTAACTTATGTCCACACGCTGATAAAACAATTGTTGAAAGTGTAATTAATTTCTGTTTAACATTATTATAAGATTTAATAAATAGATAGTAATCTAGAGCTAATAGTTTCGACGAAATGTGACCATTGTTTTATAATTCCGTTTCTATATTCGATGCTTGACATATTTATTATTTAATTTATATTTTATTTCGCCAGGATTCCAGACCTAAAACGCTTTTGTCATTTGTCTTATAATAAATATGAAGTAGAGCTCGTATCTGACGTGGAAAATTACTGTGTTTTGACATTTAGTATTTTTCTTATGCTATTGTTACAACACATCATAAGATCTAATGTTAGCCAACTACAATTTAAATATGCCAATTTAACAACAGAATAATTATTCACATTTATTTAAAACATACTTGAAACCATGCCAAATATTATTTAAAAATATCCTTTCCATTTTTTTAAAGGATAATATGTAATCTACAATTGTTTGTGGTGTCTACGTCGCGGTATTAATAATATTTTATGCCAATTTATGACAGTTCATTTTTAAGTTATGTCATTTCTTCTTTAGTCATAAGGACGAAGCGATTTGACTTAAGGGTTTGCGTAAATAATGTCGCGGTTAGGTGATGCATTTTGCTTGCCTACTAGTATGCTCCCAGCATATACAATTCTTCGAGGCATACTCTCAATACATGCCCTATTACAATTTTCAATTTCTGGAGAGCCATGCCATACTTTTTTAATATTATCTATTAAAACTTGTTTATTAGTATTATTTAAATCATAAACAAATCTTTTCAGGAGGCTCCAAACATTTTCGATAGGATTGATATCTGGCGAATTACCTGGCTAGGACAAAATCGGTACTTTTTGTTCTTGCAAATCAGTCTCAGAATAAAAATACAGAGTTGAAGAAGAATTTAAAATAGCTTATCTTTTAATAAATACACGATACGTTAAAGAAATAAATAAAGTAGCATATGATTATATGTCGGCATTTTTAATTAACAGTTGTTTTTGTAAGTGGTTATAATATTTGGTCTAGGTACTGTATCGCAGGGGGTCTATTCTGTAAGCTTTTCGTCATGTCTTTTTACAGTGCTCTGTCCAAAGTTCCTACAGTACAGTGTGTAATAGTGATCTTGACAGTGCGCAAGTGACTGTCGGCAAGTTACAGAATAGAACCCTAGAATATCATCATCTAAAAGCGTCATAGTATGGGGAAAACATCGAACCTCTTTCCGACTTTGTGCAACAAAGACCTAAGCTCGCAAGTAGCCCAATTTGTTTTTTGTTTTTTAATTTAATGGCCTTTGCTGCTGTGCCAATTAGCCAGGACAATTTTTTATTTGTGAAAAATTCCATGCCTGAACGGGATTCGAATCCGAGACCTTCGCAACGTAGAGCACATGTGTTACCACTACGCTACGCCGGTTGGCCCCAATTTGGTTTGTCAAGCAAAGTTGGATAAAAAGTCTTTTGTTTGCTCACATTTCCACACGTACCTACTTATTCAGCAATTTTTACAATAACTTTAGTAGGTACCTCGGTAGCATACAGCAATGATGCTTAATGCGATATTTATTGTCACAGCTATTGTATTATTTATAAAATCAAAAAACAAAAAAAACGATGACGATGGACAAATTGGTTACAGAAAAGGGGAAAATGTTCACACGTAAATTTTTTTTAATTAGAAGTTTTGCTACCTGAACCGCGCGATGAACTATTTTAGAATGGATACTTTTGGAATGAAAATACCTTGCCGAACTTCTTAAATCAGCCATTTTCACACTTAGTTTTTGTCGAAAACACTGTTTAATCACTACAAGTCGGCTGGATACTTGATATTCGCATACATACATCGAGACTTGCATCACGATATGACTGTACGCAATAGGGTTGATCTGTTTTCCTACATGCCTAACTTCGAGTTCAACTCAAGCTCCAGCTTACATTACAAGATTGACAGGTTTGCATATGTCATCTGCAAACCTGTCAATCTTGTCTGATCAAGCGTAATCGGCCAACTTGCATTCGTGTATGTAGCTAGCTTTACGTGCAGTTTGTTGCATTTGGCGTTGCATACCTAATCGTACATCTAACGTCGAGTAGCGTACAGTTACTCTAACCAGCATCTAGTTACAAGAAAATAAGGAAATTAAGGATCGCGAGCCAAATCATTTTCTTGGAGGACAGCTTAGAAGCTTAGAAGACAAACTTGTTTTATAAGAACAGGAATGGACCAGGATCTACTTTTTATTGGGCCAAAAACGTCCAACACTGACCTAAAAAAGGTCTTTACTTCCCAAATATAAGTGGCAACATAAAAAAGTCCTCGCTTCCAAAATGTAAGTGATGACCTAAACAAAAAATTCCTTACTTCCAAAATACTAATGGTGACTAAAAAAAAGCTAACTAAATGAGCTCTTAATTTCAACTGAAGAAGTGAAAACTCAAGTGTGTTCCTTAAAAATACGTTTTCTTAAACAGTGTTTTTTTAGTGTTTTTCTTAAACACTGCATGGGGGAGGGCTCAAGCCCCTGGGTGTGCGCTTGTAGGACATCTATAAAACTTTTTTTTTAATTTAATCTATTTATTGCTGGTTCAACAAAAAGAAATGTTATTCACAGCGGTGGTAACAAGTAAAAGAAACTAGCTTAATAACATGGGACAAACTTAACTATCCTAATAGTACTTAAAATGTAACTTATAATGTATCACTTATGTCTGTTGTATGTATAGTTTCTGGTATCTATGCTAATATTTAATCTTAAATTAAGTCATATCACTGTCACTGTACCTGTCATTGCTGCTGTTATATACGTCTTCAGGTAGCTGTCGTTTCAGTCTAACGTTTATAACTTTTTGGCCAATGTTGTAGGTTATCGCACCTTCACAATTTTTTATATTGTTTATAAAACGTTTGGTAACTTTTCTAATAAATGATTCTATAGTTGGCATATTTAATTCCTGGTGAAGTTGATCATTCCGGATGAACCATGGGGCGTTGACTATTATTCTTAGAATTTTGTTTTGCAGCGTTTGTAGTTTGAGGATATTTGTTTTGGAGGTGTTTCTCGAGACTTCGCGAGCGTACATAAACAGTGGTCGAATTAGCGATTTATTAAGGCACAGTTTACTTTGAGCTTCGATTTTCTGTTAATCATGGGGAATAGCTAGTGTAGTCTTTGATGAGCAAGCTGTAGTTTCATTTTAAATGAGATGTTCATGTAAGTCGTCCGTCGAGGTGCACTCGTAGGTATCTTACTGTTGTTGAATTCCAACATATTGGTTGTTCGTTTATTCGAATCTGTTGTGGATGTGAGATTCTCTTGAGTGAAAATATTTTGCATTCGCATTTATCAGTGTTTAGCAAAATATTCCATATTTTGAGCCATTGGCAGATGGTTGTCACTGCTTTTTGTAGTTCGTTAATAGCTGTGTCAAGGCATGCGTCCTGTGTTATAATATAAAACTATTCCATCACTCTATCTACCATCGAATACAAGTCAGTGATGTTACTGCTATATTCACAATGCCCAATTATCTGAACCCGGCAAAGAATGCCGGGATGAGGTGCCGAGTACTAATACTCCTACTTTCTATAATGGGAGATTATGATGAGTTCTCTCAACACATAATACCTGTTTCGTTAAACATTGCTTAGCTGGTGCTGCTAGGAGGTGTTAATAAGTATTGTCTGTCCCTTTTTTATGATTCAGGATAAATATCTGCATATTTTTACCACCAAGTTAACGGATTTTCTGTATGAGAGATGGTAGGATATGTAAAGAAATTTTCAAGCTTCCAGTTCCTGATCAACATTGCAACTGATTTTAAACACTAACTGCTTGATGTACTAGGGGGTTCCCCGGTTTTTCTCAGCCTTGTTAATCGGCCAGGCATGCGGTTACACAGCCGAGTAAGATTAATTATTTTACACCAGTACAAGATACTTGGTACTCGGCAATTTTAGTACCCGTTGATTAACTAAAATATTTGTTTACGAAAGGTCTAACAGTGAGAATTGGATCACCACAAATTAGACGAACAATCCTTGAGAAATGCCATTATGTAAAAAAGCTGATCCATATTTCAATATAATAAACTGGTACCCTCAAGTTATTAAATATAAGAAAAATATTGACTCGTGTCAGAATAAAGTAGTCATAATCTATTTCCCAGAGCATATTGAGAGAGACGTTGAAGAGTAGGGACTTCTGCGCAAAGGGTTTATCGCGTGGTGTGTGGTGTCGATATGATTGGGATTGTGTTTACTAGGTAAATATGAAATTGTATTCGTTGTATTCGCTCCTAGCATATACATATCTATATATAGCATGTTAATATTTCCTCAACACTTGGCTGTTAAGTAAATACCATATATTGGTGCGGCGTGAAATGGAGTTTGGTTTGCAAAGGGGGAGAAAGCACCAAGCACGCATTTTCTAGTATACATAAGGCGTTATTGCAATCGGCACGACTCTACCGCTATACATATACGGACGAAGATATCTATTCTTAAATTACTGGCAAGGAACACTTGTTGGCTGTAGGCGACAATGTGAGAAATTTCACATTTTTATTTAATCCCGGATGAATTAATGTCACTTACATTTTTGGAAATTAATCTAGATAATCAAGCTGTTAGGCATAACATTAAAGCTAATTATGGTTTAAATACAGTCACCTGCTCTCTCTATCTAGAGAGTATTATACTCGGTTCGCTACTATATAGGGATGATTTACTTGACCGACGCTCGCCAGAAAAAGGGTATGGTTCAATCTGGAAGGTCATAAAAATTAAGCGATGCTATTGATTCGGATGTTGAGAAAGAACTTATATATTGTTTCACTCGCTTTACTCACAGGCTCATAGCTGTAATAGAAGCGCTCCATATTCAAAGACACCCAGTTATGAACAAATGAATATGTTGGATATGAGAAGTTCAAACACGTCTTTGAATGTTATGTAAAACTGTGTGAAATAGATTTTTATTTGTTAAATTTTCTTGTCGGTCAATCGACATGTAAATTATCGGGAATTATAGCAGTATCATCCAGTGACGAACTAAAGAAAATCAGGGCCCTAGGCAACATTCTCATTGCGGGCCCTACTAGTCAATAAAATCATAAACTATTGGAAAAAATCTATAATATAATACGCCAACGTGTATCCCTGCGTGGGTGCGTGCTATGACGTTAAAAACAAATTTGAAGCGACATTCCGAAATGTAACGAAATATTACGAAGCTCACCGAAGTGTATATTGACATATAACGCGTGATAATAATAGTTGTTAATTGATATGTTTACACAAAAATAATGTAAATTAAAATTATTAGTAGCAGAAAAATAATTATTTTAAAAACTATTTGGTTTTGATGAAAGAATGTAAGAAAATTGTGGCTTTCTTTTCTTTATTATTATTTTTTTATTTCTACGATTAACGTTTTAAATTTTCAAAAATGTAAACATAATACAGTGAGTAAAACACGCTTTGGTAAAAATTAATCATTTTTACCAAAAATTACCGGCCGAGTTTGGTCATCATATAACGCCACTAGGTGACACTTATTTGTGTAAATTTAAAATTGGTTCGAAATATTTAAAATATTTTGGTAAAAATTACAAATTGATACATTCAATAGTTTGCACCTTTGAAATTGTATGTCATGTTGGTATTAAAACATGGTAAAAAATTTCACTTTCTTAAAATGTCATTCTATTTGACATATGTCATAAAGATAAATGATATCTTAGTTATCTTAGGTTTTACAACGTAAGGTATATTTTGAAATGACAAATTTACATTTAAAAGTCAGTACTACACTATAAAAGTAACCAAAATAACCAGATCTGGTTTGACCTTATAAATGTGAATATATTAAAGCGGGCAAACAATTAAATTTTACTGTGTAATAGTTTCTCACGATTTATTTCAAACTGACTTGAGATATAGTGTAAGTACGCTTTTTTCCGTGTGTTTTTGTATTTGACATTTTGTTAGGTTATGTAGAGGCATACAATTTAAACGTTCTCTCCGATGTAGACTGAGATAGCCAATGTGTTCATATATCTGTCTCTTTAAAACAGCTCACTAAGTATAAGTTTGGAAAAATATCGATAATCGTCAACGTATAACGCATTAAATTTAGAGCTCTGAACGATTGTTCGCCTTACCATATGTCAAATTTGTTAGTGACAGTCAACAGTGCACAAGTCATAGCTTATAGTCGATTCATTTAAGAGGTCTGAACGCAGCTTAACTAAGGTAAAATATTCGCAGTTAATAAAAGTAATAAATAGAAAATACTATATTAATTGTTCGATACTATTGTTGCTTAATAATTTTCTTTGTCTTTGCATTAATCAAATAATATTTATTGTTAAACTCCATCTAATAATGATAGTTTTAACTAATTTTTATTTTCAAAACAATAAAATTACTAAAGTATTTCCTGCATGCCCATATCACAGTCCACAATGTGCAGCTGCTGTTGTTTTATTTAATGTTCATAATTACATATAAATATATAATTAACACCTTTAAACGCGTCCCTATAAATAATTGTCGGTATTAGGTAACTGCTAGAATATTTATAAGAAATATTAACAATTTACCCTAATTTACTTGTCTATCATCAACACGTGTTAATTGCTTATTCTAGAAGGAAAAAATTATAACATGAATAATATACTAGTACATTATAATGGGAACTTTACATGGTCAATAATACTATCATTAGGTCCTCGTTCGCGGTTGTAATTTCTAACAAGGTATCAACAGTTAAAGAACTAGTTCATGAACAGTTTTACTACTCATGTCTGATTTGACACCTGTAGATATTCTTGTCACCGCAAACTCTAAAACGCTAAAACCGGGTATAGAATAGATCCATGACATAAATGCATAGCATGTGTGTAAAGACTAATCAATGTACCATGAGTTCAAAAAGAAATTACATAAGGGTTGGCTATGGAAAATAAAAGTAATGTCAACCGCAAGCTTTAGAATTAATTAACTGTCATCACTGTTGTTGTTGTCAATGACTTTGGGGTAATTTAAGAAGCTTGTCTCGACTCTCCACGAACAATTCATTTTATGATATTTGTATTTGTATTTTTATTGTAAAAATTAGTTTTTTTTTTTTTTGTAAATTAATATGATGTTATTTTTATATTTGTTAATTTACACATGTTTATTTTATATTTATTGTATTATTTGGGTTCTGACCTGTAAATGCTTATCACGAATAAATAAATAAATAAATAAATAATTTTATATTGAAAATTCAATATATAAAGCTTGCAGTAGACATTATTTTATTTTTACATAGCAAACCCTTATGAATTTGAATTATATAATTTTTTTTTTTTGAACTCCTGGTAGTATCATTGTTCTTCGTATTATAAACAGATTTCTGTGTTGCAAACAGAACAGAGATAATCCTTTGATTCCTCTTTCTGAACTGCACATCTTTAGGCACATTCAATTGCGTTTATATCTGTTATAAATCAGACTTAAATGTTTCTGGCTGACAATATTGTAATCACGATTTAGTAAATTTAAGTAGGGCACACACACAATTTATAAATCAAATTCAAGGAAACTAACAGAATGCATGTTCTGACTAGGAGTCTTTCCTCTAAACTACAAACACATTTGCCTTGTTACGACTTATATCCACGAACGCTAAAAGGAATATTATGCACTCCAGCCTGTTAGAAATATCCGTATTTACTCAATAATACTGACAATAACACATCATTATTTTTGAACCTCTACACGATCAGTGTCAATGTCATTTCAAAGGCTGTGTGGGATTATTGTGTATGCTGGATTTTAAGTAAAGAAGCAGTGTTAAGATTGGTTTATAATAAACCCATAACATAACGCATAACTATGGAACAAAGGATTTGACGTTCAAAACATCTGTTTGTAATAAACAGAACAAAGAAAGTATTGTGATTTTTATGCTTATGTATCGATAGCATATATTATATGTATTATAAACCAGGCATTAGTGTTTTACTGATTTTGTATTTAAAAATTATTTTTAAGATATTGGCTAGGTAATTGACAGATGTTGCACTAGAGGGCTGGTTTCCCATAGTGGTCATATAGTTTACATCGTTTCATCTTAAATACAAATTCCTTTAAAAACACTAACACTGGTATTTTACTTAAAATCCTGCAGCCACAATAATCCCACAATTGGTGACCCCGACGTGATTATTTGTAACCTAAACCATCTACCGCTGCAGCCCTATATGTTCAGTAATACACGAATTATAATGTAATTCGTCACCTTTTAAAATGAACATCGCTAATATTATGTGTAGTGTTACTAATTACTAATTAATTTCTCTTTGTTTTCAGGTGAGTGTCTATTACATGTTTCAACATATTGCTGCTTGGTGAGTAGTTTTTTAGAAATAAATCACAGAAGTACTTACGAATTTAAAGTATGGGTAATAATGGTTTAATAATTTTGCAATTTTTAAATACACTCATCAAAATGGTCCAAAGATATTTAATGAAATTTTCAGTGAAATCAAGAAAATAATTTTCATTTGTTACCCCCATCAATCGAATGTAAACAGGGCCGCTACGCGGACATGTGCAATCATTTTTAAGACAGTTCCCACTAGAATTTAAACCAAATCTCACAGGTATGCATATTGTCATCAACAACTACGGCATTTTTCAATTCTACTCAACACTAGCAAAGGGCGGTTGTACGAACTTCCGCACACACCATTGGACCGTTGACCAGTTGACCAGTTTCGAAATATTTCGAAACTGGTCAGCTAGATCTATTTGTATCATTTATGTCCGCAAGCCGAACAACCTTCTCCACACAAATATTTATAAAATAACAAATATTTTTTTCCCAACCTCATCAAATATCCCTAAACCAGTTTGATGAGTCCAGTTCACATTCTAGGAACTTGACACGTGTTCTTTTAATTAATCTTGTGTGATATTAAAAAGCAGGGATGATTATTACATTAGGCTGTTGAACTGCAGTCCTTGCGAAGTATTAAAAGAAATTTCGACAAAAAGCTCACTTTGCTGTTAGTCCTTTACGAATGAGTCGAAACCGAATAACTCACATGTTTATGAAGAACTTTAGTGGCATTAAAATTTTATGTCGTGAGAAAATTCAAAAATAAAGTACGTTAATTTGACACTACACAATGTTTTGTTTAACCTTTTTCTAACACTCGGTGTAAGCAAACTGTATTTTGCGAATTATCCTCAGCCGGCGTTAAGGGATTAAGATGACTCCTAAAGATACTATATGCACTCTAATCTCTCTAAACTTGAAACTGAGAATGACTCAAATAAGAGTTCATGAGAACTCTGTCTCTCCTCGTCGTCTTCATCAAAACAATTATGAATTCAGGAAGGTTCTTTTCTGTTTGGCAATGTTCCCAGCGCTATATTAATTAGCTTAATGAAGTATTAATGTTCTGTGTCGTTACAATAAATGTGTGTTAATGTTATATGTTTTTATATTATGTTTTACAGGGTAATATAACATTGAGATAATTAATAATTACAACTTTATTACATATTGCACTGTTAGTTTAAATTAAATGGTAAAATTAGAAGTTCGTTTATTTATTTAAAAATTACCTTAAATTTATTATGGATCATTAAATTTTTATAGGAATTTAAGAGATTTGTTTTTGGCGCCGAAATTTAAACAAATATTGATATTATATGGATATTAAAATTGACGTAATGAGCTCCAGAAATGTGTCTTATGCGCGGACCTGGAAATCATATATTTGTGTTCTCTCAATTTTGAATTCCGCGAAACACTAAAGCAAAATTAGTACTAGTTTCTAGACTTGAATAGTTAAAGTTTTTGTCTTCGAATTGAAGTCATTTGTGTGTGATAGTATGAAAAAAAACCTAGATTTTAAAGACTAGGCAAATGGAATATGATTCAATTCCTCCGTCTTTCTATCCAGGTTTTACAATGCTAATAAATAAATGCTAACTAATAACTAAATGACAACTAAAATGTTATAATAACTGCGAATAACATTATTGTTCATTGTTTTTTTACCTGCATTAAAGATATTTAAGAGGCCTTCTGGTAACACATTGGTTGCAATGTGGAAGTAACAAGCTTAAGGGAGAATTTTTTTATCATTCTTAAAACGCGTATAATGTCAATAATTAAGTTAAATATAGAAGCAGTTATTCCGTAATTCGACAAGAGTAGAGGAAATATGAGAAAAAACACCTAAAAATCAGCTAAAAGCGTTATAAATCTAAAGAAACTTATTTTTGGAATAGTTTTTTTGTAAATGGGGAGAGGGTATTTTTTAAAATTCCAGCAAAAATCGGAGGAAATGCAGCTGGTTGTCTCTTTTGACGTAGCGGCATCAACTGATCTTAATGGGAGGAAGAGAATGCACATAATTGAGGGGAACCTTGGAATAAATTTGTCAAAATTACTCTAAATCTCGGAATAGTACCTACCACTACTTCCATGTGCAACATATTTACTCTAAAATAAGAATACACGCGTGGGCGCATTCATTCTCACTCACGCATTTCCTACAATAACAAAAAAATACTATAGCCTTTCGATTCACATTTGTTTACCTATAAAATGTCTACAGGGTTGGTTGAAGTTACATTTCCCGAGGCACAACATTTTTCTTATTGAAGATGGAGTGTACTATTAACTTTGAAAGTTAATTGATACTTCATAATCTCTAATGGTTTTTATTTAGAAACAACTGACTATCAATAGAGCCCTGCGCGGATAAGCTTTTCTGTATCCGCATCCGATCCGCATCCGCACATCCATGATCCGCATCCGATCCGCATCCGCAGCTTTTGTAAATAACAAATCCGCATCCGATCCGCATCCGCAAAAATATCCGCACTATCCGCACTACAGGTTTTGCTGTCAGTTTGGAAAGAACTAACATATTTCGCCTGTTTAGGTAATCTCTGCTCTAAAACGCTACTGAAAATTTTTGGATTTACCAGCTTATTTATTACTAACCTAACCTAAGGGACCCCAAAAGTTTTAAGGCCTAGATGCGCTAATAACTTATTTAAATCTAGAGAGAGATAACAATTTTGGGGGGCCTAAGCGTTCTTTTTCGTAGGGAGTAAGTGGCGTGCAGCTTTTTTTAATATTGAATTTTAAAAAAAAATCAGAAAAGTTACTTGATAGAAGGTGCTTCATATTTTTAGGATCAAGTAATTCTCTTACGCCATTTCGCGCATGGCGTTGCAACCCTTTTCAAATAGCAACATGTGTCATTTTTCAAATTTTTGGGATCTACAAGACTTTTTACTTCGGGTAGTATAAAAAAATTGGCAGGGTACATAATAAAATTTTCGAGAAAAAATTATGTAGGTAAATTTTGGTATTAAAATAAAAGTTACTAATCAGTTTTATGTAAAAAAAAAACTTTATCAGATTTAAAAGCCAGAATTAGAGCAGAGGTAGGAAGAATTACGTCGAAAGTGTACCAGGAAACTTTTGTCCAAAATATTATTTTCTATAATATATTCAATAATAAAAAGAAAGTTAAGTTGATTGTCTCAACTCAGTCTTGATCATGGACAATTGTCTTAATAAAAATAACATGAAGTGAGATTGAATGCTACAAAATATCATGTATATACAGACAACCGAAAATAACCGAGGACTGCATAGTCAGAACACAATTGCTTGTTTCTCCGAAAGTAACCGAAGATTTAATGCTCACGCGGATATTGCGGATAAGCGGATATGACATTTAATCCGCATCCGATCCGCATCCGCATGGTTTAAATGATAATTTATCCGCATCCGCAGAAAAGTTGCGGATATCCGCGGATAATCCGCGGATACCCGCGGATTTGCAGGGCTCTAACTATCAACTATGGGAGATATGCGACTATACTAGCGTCGGCGAATCAACGCAGTTACGTCACACGACGTAACAAACAATTGCATTGTTCCAAACAATACAATCGTTAGTATATTTGTAGAACATTTCAAAAAATTTATATATTTTTAAATATTTTAAAAGTCACATACATAAGGTATATAACCATGCCACAAAAATGTCATTTTAGAGTAAAATCAAGGCTCCGATAATAAATAAATAAATGCATTAAGTAGTCTAAGGATTTTTTATAAAATAAATAAAAATACGATAAAACGGTGTTAATCTTAAGCTGCGTTCAGAGCTCTTAAATTAGTAGACTGTAGACCAGTGTTTCTCAACCGCTAGTCCGTGGGCCGGCAGCGATCCGCGACATTCTTTTGCCGGTCCGCTAGATTTATTTTACTATGCAACTATTCGCCTAATAAGTTATAACTCATTTAATTTTGAGTGAAAAACTCGGTCCTTAATCTGTTAATTGCTTAAGTAATAATTTGTTTCTTTTTTCACTAATTACATGTGATTTTTTATTTGTTGTTTTTTTTTGTGTGTTTGTAATCAGTGCAATAAAAAATATAAAACTCTTGCGATACACATTACTTTCTAAACCCGCTGATCTTGCCGGTCCGCGAATTTTTTCTAGGTCGCTTGCCGGTCCGCCATGAAAAAAGGTTGGGAAACGCTGCTGTTAACTATAGCTTCTGCATTAATGATTATCACTAACAAATTTGTCATATGGCAAGGCGAGCAACCGTTCACACCTCTAAAGTTGTACGTTGTCAATTGTGGATAGTTTTCTAAACTTTGTAGTTAGTGAGTTATTTTAATGAGTCAGACATAAAAACACATTGGCTATCTCAGTCTATATCAGCGAGAACGTTCATATTGTACGCCTTTACATAACTTAACAAAATGTCATCGCGCAGATTACAATAAATTTCGCCCAAAATTAAAAAAAAAAAAATTTTTTTTTGGTGCCCCATATAATTTTTTATCAATATCGAACTTCTTTCTAGGAAAATAAATAAATAAAATATAATAATAATATTTTGTCCCGCATTAAGATGCGTCCCGCAAAAGTCCCGCATTTTCACATTTTGTCCCGCATTTTGGATTTGGGAGGTGAGGACCTTTTGTTTTTTGCTGTTCACTTGGATTTGGGAGGTAAAGACTTTTTTTTTTGCTCTTCACTTGGATTTTGGGAGATGAGGACCTTTTTTTTGCTCTTCACTTGGATTTGGGAGCTGAGGACCTTTTTTTTTTACTCCGTCCCGCATTGCCTTCTTAAGAAAATGGTCACCCTACCTTGAAATATTAAGTAGCGGGGGAGCAGAAATTCGTTCCATAACATTTGAAGAGCAAGGGACACAAATTAACTCCTAAACACTCGAAAAATTCCATACTTTTTATGTGTTGAATTGTGCCCCGCTGACTGTTTGTTCATGGGGCCCTAGAATGATACACTGGGGGCCCTACACAGCCCAGTGAATAGGTGCCCTCTTACTGTATAACACATTTATATGCTAGCTGTTCCGTTTGTAATAAATATTATACATTTCACTTAAATATTTGTATGCACCAGGGATTTAAAAAAATAGCATCAATTTAGAAAAAGAAAATATCGTGTTTTTATATGGTGTGTTTTCATGTGTGCGAGGAAAGGCGGCAGAACTAATGTGCCGTGGTATAAGAGCATAAGTTGAAAGCATCCATTTCATCTCATATGTTCATATCTATATTGCCATTTCTGATTAGAAGCAGAAAACTATCATAATTTGTAAGTGGAGTCAGTCGCTTGGAATATCACATCCAATAGATTTAAGGCTATCAGATGAATTGGAAACGGACGACGGTTTTTACAGGAAATTTATATTGTTTAAGTTTTCCATATTGATTTCATTTTCTCTGTCTGAAATATTGCTGTGTTTACTAAAAAATAAAATTTAGAGATGGGATTTAGTTTTATTAGGTTATTTTATTTTATTACCAACTTCTATAAGAGCAATATTTTAAATTAATTTTTTATTTTCTGATTTAAGTTTTTATTACCCTCTTTTTTATTACCCCTCCATTCTCTTCTTGGGCACTGTTAATTGGCTTGACTTTTGTTCTCACTCACAAGTGTAAGGCGTATTGGCAAAGTATCTTATAGGACAGTGGATTTCAAGCTTTTTGCGTATGTAGCGCACTTTTGACGGTCAAAAAATTTGATGGAGCGCAAATGAAATATGAAAATTTATTTTTATCTACTTACATATATATGTAGGTATTACTCCCATATAGCTTACGCTTTTTAGAGGTTTGTAGATGACCATAAAACTCTTATAACGTCGCTTATATGTCCGTCGGTCTGTCTGTTTTTCTGCCTGTTCTGTCTGTCTGTTCGATAAAAATTGTAGCCAAATGGCTTAAAATAGAAAATTGAAATTTGGCGTTCTTGTACTGTTTGGTCCACAAAAAAACTATAGTGTTCAAAAAACACATCGCTGGATAAATGTCAACAAATGTGACTGTTTTTTTTTTTTTTTATTTTGATTGAGGTGTCAAATAAAACCTCTTTGTGCTTGGATAAACGAATATATTTGTAGTTTTGAAAATACAATTCTTTTTATGGGATTTTTGCCAAGTCATCCACCCTATTTCCCAGAGGCTTTGATCTAAAAATCTGAAAAAATTCTCAATAATGTACATTGATGAGAACCGAAATAATTCAACAGAAATTTTTGATTAAATTAGTTTTGTGATAAATTTCGAATTTTTTGTCGTTACAAAAATATTATTTTTCTTTTTATTTATTGTTTTATATAAAAAAAGCTATTAAGGCGTTTATTAAAGAACGAAGAGTAGATTTTTTAAAATTACTTTATTTTAACATTTTGGCCAAAAATGTGCTAAAAAGCACACAAACTTGTTCCACACCATTTAACCCAGAGGGGTTAATCTAAAAATCTAAAACATTCTGTTTAATGCACATTAATGTGTACCGGAATAGTACAAAAGGAATTTTTAATTCGAATATTTTAGTTATCCAATTTTATGATTTTTAATACAAACCCATACTTTAAATGCTAGATACCTACAAAACCCTAAAACATGTGAAAATACACACTTCATTACTTAATTTTTTTAATTCTCGTGATACACCTAAATGAAAATCTAAATGATTTTACAATCCATTACTATTACTTTATACTGTAGCGACAACCACTGCAGTATAAAATAGCTTTTTCAGTACAGCATTCTATGCTGTATATCTATGCTGTATACACAGATGACCAATCAGTGGCGGCGCTAGCGGGGCGTCCGGGGGAGGGGCAAATACTTACCTGGGCCCCAGTTGCCTGCTCCCCAGAATTGTTGGGAGAAAAATGTATTTTAGAAGTGAGGACCTTTTTTTTAGGTCATCACTTGTATTTGGTCCTCCCATATTTTAAGAGCTAGCGCCGCCACTGTGACCAATCGTCCCAAATATCGGAAGAAAAACTTGATTTCGGTTCTCGAAGCGTCCCGAGAAAACCCTAGATGGGACGCATTTATCCCGATTTACCACAAGATATTAAATACATTATATAGACTATAATAATAACTGTGATCGCAGATGCATCCCTGACAGGTGGGTCCATCAAATGAATGCGCTTTATAACTTTTGCGATTCTGGTTGGATGTTCTTGAATTTTGACGATACGTGCCAAGATCAAGATTTTTTCGTGCTCTTGGTCTTCCAGAATGTTGTATATGGACATTTTGAACAGTTCCATCTGCTTCTTATCTTATCTTATCTCTAATTCGTCTGATGGTGTCTAGTAGGCGGATCAGTTTGAAATTGTCTCCTTAATTGTCTTTAAACATCTACCGCGTTTTCATAATTCCAGTAGCATTTCATAATCAGAATGGCATTAGGGTGGAACCCTCAGGGAAGCCGTCGTAGAGGTCGCCCTGTATCCACATGGATGAGAACGATACACAAAGAACTTGGTGCCCATGGAACTACCTGGCGCCAGGTGAAGAGGCTTGCTCTTCAAAAACCCCGATGGCGCGTGTTTGTAAAGGCCCTATGCTCCAGCGAGGAGATCTAGGACACAATATACATAATAAACTTTCTTTGTTCAAAACTTAATCAAGTTTCAGACATTATTTCTTAACGGCTAAACCTAAAAATCAACAAGTTACCAGGTATTAAAGTGTGGAAACATTTTTTTGCGACACTATGTATATGTATATATATGTATATGTACCTATAACCAAGCAAGGACATGTATAGATGTTAATTAAAGGTATTCTTCATTTACCATTAGTTTGGTTGGCCTAAAGCTTGGACGTAGTATTCTGTTTCGTAACTTATACAAATTTGTATATGTTTCAAACCTACACAGAAAATGAGTATTGTCATTTGTTTGTGCAATATCATTTACTGCAATATATTATTGCTAAAGATTTTCTTTTGTTTTAAATTGCATGCCACTAAAAAATAGAAGCAAAAAATATCAAATTCTTAATTTTAGATTTTGAAAACAATATAATTGGCGTGACATTTTATTTATTGTTCCAGTTTAAAAACAATATTGTATAAAAATGATAAATATGTTGACAAGTAGTCAAGTGACATTTGCAAATCACAAATATCTTTATTTTAGTCACATGTTTACACAGAAAAATTAGTTAAATTCATTATGATTTCATTAAGAAATAATTGCGCCTTTATTAGAACAACAAAGAAAAACATCATTTTATTTGTAAATTCAGATAATTAAAAAAACATGTTATTTAATTATTATGTTTTTTCTAAACATTGGACTATGTAACACATGATTTGGGACATGTCTCTACACCATCTCCCGAAAGCTATTTTCGTGTTAAGCCTCATTTATAATAAATCCATAGCACAAAACCATGGCATAAGCATGAAGATGTATCAATGAAGCATATTGTTTGTTTATTATAAACAGGTATTTGTACTATAAGCAGAATAGTGATACACCGTTGATTCACCTTATGCATATGCGGTGCGTTTCGAGTGAAAACAGACGGAGCAGTCGAGTCGATCGCTGACTCGACCGCCGTCTCGACGTACAATCCTACTTAGCCGAACAAATCACACGACTGCAGCGCGACTGTCGACAAATTGTACCCTTGCAAGAAACGCCCGGCGAGCTTGTCGAGTCGAAAATTCTTTGCTTACTGGCAAGCAGGGTGACTAGATTTCAGCTAAGTTAAACAGATTGAAAAAAAAGTCCTCACCTCCAAAATCGAAGTGATGAGCAAAAAAAAAGGTCTTCACTTTCAAAATCCAAGTGAAGAGCAAAAAAAAAAGGTCACCTCCAAAGTACAAAACCGGAGATTTCATAACAAAACCCGGAGGCCTGAGACTTTGGCCCGAAAACCCGAGACTCCGGGCGAAAACCTGGTCTCCCTGCTGGCAAGTGTGTGTTCAGACATGAAAACTAACATTTTTCAGGCGTTTTTCGCAGCTAGAAAAGGTATGTAAAAGTATACCGATTGTTCATCGGCTCTCACTGCAAGTGACGCTAGCGTTGTTAAGTCGACACTTGCCTCGATACATTGTCGCTACGTGTAAACGTTGCTAAATTTGCCAGCTTATCGGTGTACTCGACCGCTGTCTCAACGTACTGTCCTATGAAACCCAATGGAACAAAACACAACAGTAGCGGGACGCGGCGGTTGAGTCGACAAGTAGTTTTTCCACGAAAAATAAGCGGCAAGGTTGTAGAGTAGACACTTCATTGCGTACTAGCAAGTGTGAGTGTTCAGACGTAAAATCAGCATTGTTCAAATAATCGTCTCAGTACGTTGTTCCTAGGTTGAACAGTTGCGAAATTTGCAGGCTCGACCGTCGTCTCGGTATATTGTCGTAGAATTTAAACTGATCCTCTCTAAGTTTTCCAAAGAACGTGTAAAAGCAACCTTTCAAGTATCTGACAGTCAAAAAGAGATGTATTCAGTGTTGTCTTTTGTTGTTGCCTCTTCGGCAATTTCTTCTACAATAATACAACTTCTACTAAATACAATAACCCAAAGAGATGACGGCGCGTGTGAGAAACTGCAGTGGTTAGTCGGCTCCGGCATTGGTTTTGCCGGTGTGTGTGTGAAAACTACCTTACTCTCTATCGTTCTGCAGTAGGCGGAAAATGATATTACAATAAAAGAAATAGTGGCCAGGTCACATCACTAGACACATAATTTTGGACAGCTTCTCTTGCCCTATCATTGTGCAAGGTAAACTAATTTAACAATTTTTTTAAAAACAATTGTATAGTCGTGTAAATATAAAAAATAATCTTGATTTTCACGTAACTGTTTGGAGTAATTAAACAAATTGATATGCGTTGTTAAAATTTGCTGAAAATCGTTAAAGGCACGTTTTGCAATCCCCTTTATAGTACACGCAATGTCTCTAAAAATCCCACTAATACCATAGTGTAACCGCAGCAGACACCACGCGGTGCGGCTTGTTACCACAACACGCCAACACATCATAGGAGCCAACAGCTAACGTCTCTCTTCATCTACATCAAAACAACGTACTGCCTGCACCAAATTATAAACCTAATACCGTTGTCAGATTTACTGATTGTTCAGAGATTAATCAATCGTTTCCTCTTCATTTATAATATTAAGTGAATAGTAAGGGCTTGGAGTAATCAGGTGTAATAGGTACGGTGACTATGTCCTTTATTAGATTAGTAGTTCTCAACCGATATGTCACGGTAAACATATACCAAAAGAGGTTCTCTGGAGAAAACGAGAAAAAATACATTTATAAAACCAGGTACTGTTGTATAGTAATTTTATATAGGAAATTATTCATTCTCTATCTATCTCTTACTCGTTATTTTCTTGAGTATTAAAGGTTGCAATTTGCCTCTTTGACACACATATTCTAGACAGTTTTTTTTAAATATTGAAGTATCTAGGAAATATATCGTTCATTTGCTCAAAAGTGTCACAACTCAAAATTTTTCATTTTTGAGTTATTGGTACAGAAATAATCATTTGGAGGGGCACATTTAATTGGTATAGCGTCAAAATTCAGCTTGAATAAATCTCCGCTAGAGGGCTAGTTGTATTGTCGTTGCACTCATTGAAGATATAGCGCTTTGAACCTTTAAAAGTGTCTTCAGTAAAATAACAAATATAGAGTTATGACACTTGCAGCAAATGAACGATATCTACCCAAAGGAGAAACGCGATTGAAAACCGCTGAAAAGACGATGGACATCGGAACAAACAATCCTGTTTAATGATGTGATGAAAACCAATACTCGCTAGACCTTCTAGGAGGGCTACTATACACGTGTAGGTACACCTCTGCAGGTCTACTTGCACAGGTGTAACTGAACTGCAATACGGTATTCGTTAGTCCTCCACACAGTACAATTTTTCTGCACGCTTCTCTTAACTAGCCATGGCGTTAACAGACGATTTTTTAGCAATTATTTGCTTGCAAAAGCATAATAAATTCCAAATAAAACATGATATATAGTGAAAAGTTTGGTTAAAAAGAGCTATAATCATTTGAATTTAATAAAAGAATTGAAATTTTCATCTAAAAATTGGTATAATTATTTACGGATGAACAAACAAGCCTATTTAAGGTTCCTGTCATTAATTACTACATTATTTATAAAGATACTATAATGAAGCACCTCAACTGAGCAATTTTCAGTCTGTTGGTACAGCTGTACACCTGCACAGTTCGCTTCGACAGAAATAACTGTGCAGTTTTATTCTATACTATCATGTGTAACGGAAAGACCCGCCAATATACGTCACAGGTACACCTGTATGTGTGTATCTGATCTTTCTATCTGTATTGGTCATAGAATAGTAAACTTTTACTAGATATTATTTACTTGTGTTTTTATTTTTGTAATCACCTGCACGTTTCTTGTGTGATATTGTCTTTTAGTATAGCACCCAAATATCTTCATTCTTGCTACTTCTCCTGTCAGTGCTGGACTGGCCCAGTTCAGCACTAACTGGAATAAATACTCGGTATTCCACAGGGCCGGTGGCCCGTGATCTGAAATTAGAAAATCAATATTGACTTGGGCAGTTTAAGCACTGGATTGAACCAGTTAGGCATTGGCCTAACCGACCCCACCAGTTTTCCCGATACGTAATATGTTCGCAGTCCAGCCCTGTCTCCATTTACCGATTTTGACGGAATTACTTTGTTCTCAAAGACAATGATTTCACTTTGTTAATAAATTTGTTTATTGAGCAATACTTTTGATCAAAAATCTATAATTTTTTGTCTTTAGTCTTTATAAATAAGAGGGGCCATTAATTCTAGAATTTAGTAACAAAATTTTACTTTTGTATATCATTCAAAACATTCGTAAAAATGTTTTAACAATTTAAAATATTTAAATTATTTTTTAATGAAATCTCTGATAACATCTTTGTTTTAATATTCACCTGTACTTTATAATATAGAAAGGGTTTTAAACTAAAGTATAGAAATCAACATTTTATTCGCTTATTATGATAATATAATTCATAATCATAAATTTAAAAATTATTTAATTTTGCTATACTCGCAAGTCACGTTATGAACATTTAAGTGTGAAATATAATTACGAAAAATAAAATAAATGAGTCATTCCTCAAAATAATATGTTTTATTAGAGGTTTGCATGATGTCCCGGTCATATGGGATGATAAATTGTTGGGGTTAACTTTACGAAATATGAAGGGGTGCCAAATATTTGCCAAACACTGGAAATTTACTGGTCTAAATGGAGTGACAAAGTCCATTATATAATAACACCGTATTAGTTCTACAAGCTATTGTTATAAAATCTATACAATTAGTACCTTGACAGGAAATTAGCAATCTAACAAATGCTAAAATTAAATTTATTATAATTTGATTACAGTATGGAATTAGAGATAAAACGATACTATCGATACTAGTAAGTTCTCGATACTTTTTGTTAAGATATTTTACTGGTATTGATACTTTCTTGCTGAAATTGATACTTTTGTTTATTTGTATAGCCTATTTCTTTGGTTTAAGTGGAACTAGATTTTGAAAACTAGTATTTTTTACTGTTTAAGTGAGGCTTCTTCAACAGTTTAAAAATCAGCAACTTGAAACAAAAATGAAAATTACATTTGATTCCGTTTAAACGTCTGGAATAGCCCAGGGGTCGGCAGACCGCGGCACGCGAGCCACATACGGCCCTCTGAGGACATTAGTGTGGCTCTTCAAATTAAGTTGATAAGGAATAAAATTTAGAAAATGATCAAAAAGTCATGTATTAAAACAAAATTATGGCTCTTTAAAATGTTTACAGATGCCGTAAAGGGTGAATTTGGCTCTTTAGCCTCTAAAGTTTGCCGACCTCTGGAATAGCCTATATCGGTTATAATTATTATCAGTAATATTTTGTATAGTAATGTGAATTAGCGCTCCTAGCGGTGAATCATGGTATTTGATATTAAGTAATACTGTAATAGTTTGACTGTAACCGGAAACTCTAAGCCTAAAATCAATTACTACGGCTAGCAGCATCAAATGAAACTTGTCACGCGCGAATTTAAATAATTAGGCGCCAATTTGAAATCGTTAATTTAGATTTTGGTTATTTACTGCAACACTCACAACACTACGTAATACCGAATTTCGAATTATATAATAGTAACCCTATATTTTAATGCGATAAGTCTTACTTTAAATCGATATTTTAATGAAAAACTCCCAAAAAGACTTGTTTGCTCTTTCTCAATTAAACTCAAGCCTGTCCAAACATATTTAGTTTGTTAATAAAGAAATTTTATAGTAGATTTTTTATTTACTAGAACGTTAATCACTCCTACGCAGTATCTATACTTTTTCCGATACCAGTATCGGTATCGATACTACGAAACGATACCAATACCCAGAGCTGCAGTAAGGAAAACTTGCGATAGGGGCAGAACCGTGTTTTGGCGCCCTTAGCAAATAAAAACAAGGTTCTCACCTCTCAAAATTTAAGTGATGAGCAAAAAAAAAAGGTCCTCACCTCCCAAAATCCAAGTGACGAGCAAAAAAAAAAAAAGGTCCTCACCTTCACAATGGCGTTCCTTAGTCAAACCCGTCAGCGCCCTTTTCCTTAGTGCACCCAGGGCCGTCAAATCTGTACGAAATTTACGCAAGAACGGGTGGACATATTTACATTAAATTTGGTATTAGGTATGACACAACAAACCAGGAGCCGAAAATGCTGGCATTTTCAAGATTTTATTTTTGGTTTCGAGAGTCGACGGGTGCTAACTAAAAAACTTGAAATAACTCACTTCTTATTGACTTAAAAAGTGTACGACATTTTTTTAATTAAGAAAACAAATCTTATTGTTCTATACATTTATTGAATTGGATCAAGAGTCGGCAACTGGGGACCCGTGGCCAATTGCGACCTCCCGAAAGATTTTATGCGGCTACCAATGAGAAAATGTCGTCCCCTTAATACTATATATAATATAATACTAATAACTTTTATTTGAAACGTTTTTTGATAAAACGAAAAATTTCGAATAATTTTTGTAAAATATTTCGAAATTTTTTCATACTTATATGTAACGTTTCCATGCTCATGATAAATAATATCTCTGTTAGAAAATATTAGGCCAAGTTATTTCTACTCTGCTGCTAGAATGTATTACTTTATGAAGTACTTTATGATGGCGGTCGGTCCTGTGGTGGCCACAGCTGATTTTTTTTTTTAAACAAAATGAGTATTTGGAAAATACAAAATATATTTTAATCTCAATTATCTTCTGCAGCAAAATGTAATACAACAAAAAAACGTACGTAGTACTGGACATTAGCTAGTAATTGATAATTCATCACGCCATGGATTTTCTAACCTGTTCGGGTACCCATTTTGCTTTTGATTCAATGTACTAAGTTCATTTAGTTCATACGTGTCCACGTATTTCCATCAGAAATGATAAAATTCCCTATTTTCATATTTATGTAGGTTAGTTTATTCTTTTGTCTGCATTTTAAGACATATTTTTGCAAAACGGTTTTAACAATGACCAATTAAAAATATTTTATTTTATTTTTCTGAAGCAGTAATAAAAATGCTACCAGAGCGACTTGACAATTAATTTTAATTCTTCTGAACCGGTTTTGAATAAAATTACTTCGGATGAAACCGAAAACGTTGTATGCATATTTTTTCAAGAACTGCAAACGAAACATTTTTTGACATTGAAAGACTACTTTAAACGATAATAAGCAGACATCTTGATACTTATACTGTGAAATTATGAAAACATTTTAAATATACAAATATATACAAATATTTCAACTTGGTCTGTTAAAATTCCAATTATCTTGTATATCAGTACTCGCCAGATTTTCTGTTAGCTGATATCTCTACCTTTTGCGTGATAGTTGTGAGTTGCAATAAATTGCCAACATAATAATTTACCGATTTGAAATTGGCACATAATTATTTAAATTCGCACTGGACACGTTTCTGTTGGTGCTGCTATCAGTAATAGTTGATTTTAGGCTTAGAGTTTCCGATTAAAGACAAAACTATTACAACAGTACTTAATATAAAATACCCTGATTCACCGCTAGGATCGCTGATTCACATTGCTATATAGATATTACCGATAATAATTATAACCGATACCAGTAAAATATTTAAACAAAAAGTATTAAGGACTAAAATACTAGTGTCGAAATAAAAATATCGAAACTTTACTAGTATCGATAGAATCGTTTCATCCCTTCCTCTATCCAAGTCAAACCTTCTTCTTCATGTTCTTTCCTAATACAGTAGAGCGTCAATTATCCTAATAACTAATTCGGACCAGGGGTAGTTCGGATAAACTATTTTTTCGGATAATCGATCTGATAGAAAAATAAGAAAAAACAAGTACATACATATGATTTATTGTTTACAAGTTATTCTGCTGCATTTGTTTAATTAATATCCTAACCTAACATAATTATTTTGAAAAGTAATCACTTGATTTCTTTTGAACCAGTTTTTGTCCTCTTTTTCAAAGCCAAATCACGCATCATTTTTAAGAGATCTGTGGCGTATAAGCGTTCGGATAAGCGACGTCCCTGTTAATCGATGTTCGGATAATCGACGCTCTACTGTACTTCTTTTCCATGTCACACCTGGTCGCCTTTTTTTCCTTTTACCTGGTGGATTAAATTCTTGTACTAGCTTTACAATACTGTCTAGTGTTAGTTAATTTTCCTAAAGTATGTGCTATAGTCGGATTGCTGATAGGTGACTGTTACATGTATGTATCAAGTAGTGCATTCATATAATAATCTAGTTACCATTTTTTAGCGATTATAAAAATGTTTTTTGTTATTTGTCTTAATTGTCAGTGTCTGGTAATAAATATTAATTAAAATATGGCTTGCGGCCAATTATTAAATTCACAAACTTTAATTTTAAATCTGCTGGAATAAACAACAAATTATAATCCAAAATTTACGTATGAGTATACATTTTTTCTTATTTATAATTATAACCTCAAAATTAATAATTATGTTTGTTTGAGTACTGCTGTAAATTTATTTTCGCGCTCTAATTAGTAAAGATATCTACGAGTCATGCTGTTTCTTTCTAATGCTTTGTTTTTTATTAAAATAATTTTGAAGGTTAGTTGTCAACTTGCTCAACTATACGTTACTATGGGTATGCAAATAATTATAATGATATAGACAGAGAAAGCATAGAGTATTAAATATCGATACTTGTAGCAACGAACACTCACTTATCAGCAATCCGACTATATCCATGACTATCATCTATACATTTTTGTTTTTTCGATTTTCTGTTGTTTGCCTATTTCCCATAATTCGTTTGTTATTCTTAACCAATGTTTAAAATCTTTCTGGATCATTTATTGACAAAGATTTGCAATTTACTTGCTCTATAAAGAAGAACATTTTTGTAATCTGAGTTAAGGGGTTACATGGGTCTTCAAGGTATAAAAAAAACGACTTCTTTAAAAAAATTTATTTCAAAAACAAAAAATCTTTTTTATTTAAAATTAAAACATATAAAAGTATAGTACTTGAAGTACTTGTAAAAAAATTTTCAGCCAAAAATATTCAAAATTTTCCATTTTCCAGCCGTTTTTCGCCGTCAACCTTTTTTTTGCGGTGGACATAATATTTCGGTGTGGATTCATCTGAAATCAAAAATTCAAAAATTTTCTTGTAGTTTATGCCCTTGGCTCGTGATTGAACGAAGGAATTAAAAAAAAAATGAAATTTGACATTTTGACATGAGTTTGAATCAATTTTCGTCTCAAATTTTTATGCGTTTTTCCGATTCTCATCATTTTTAAAAGGTCTTTTTCGTATAAAACAAGAACGACTTGACCGAATGAAAATTCCTTCGTTCAATCACGAGCCAAGGGCATAAACTACAAGAAAATTTTTGAATTTTGGATTTCAGATGAATCCACACCGAAATATCATGTCCACCGCAAAAAAAAGGTTGACGGCGAAAAACGGCTGGAAAATGGAAAATTTTGAATATTTTTGGCTGAAATTTTTTTTACAAGTACGTCAAGTACTATACTTTTATATGTTTTAATTTTAAATAAAAAAGATTTTTTGTTTTTGAAATAAATTTTTTTAAAGAAGTCGTTTTTTTATACCTTGAAGACCCATGTAACCCCTTAAAGATTCTGATTTTCGTCCTTTTGGTAAGATGAATTAAAATCCAAAAGTATAATATGCGCCTCCCTAATTATTTTTCTTCATTCCTCCTCATTTTTTGACAAACGAATATAATTTTGCTTCTGTCGCATCTTGATATCGTCAACCTTCTATTTAATTCTGATCCGCCATTCCACTATTTCCATTAATCCACGAATATTAAATGTCTCTTCCCAGATTTTAACAATGAGTTGAATTTTATTTATTAAAATCACTAAGCCAACGATTCCTTTGTGTTGAATAACACATATAAGTGACCTTTTTACTGTTTATTAAAGTAGTAAAAAGTTGTTTACACTATATGCATGTAGTGTTTATTATTATAGTAAAAGCATCTCGTTTATCCTTTATTTATCTAGTAATTCGCGCATAAATCCACGCCTAAATATATATTTTTTATAAACGAAGCAATCAAGTAGACCATTTAAATCAAATATGTACCCATCAAAGTAAAGTTTAAATACACAAACAAACTAGTCGAGGCTTGTTTTCAAATCATTTCTCATTTTCATCAGAACATCTGTCACATATGGGAGAGATACATGTGCACTTGCTATTTAGTAGCTTACCGTACCACTAGCTATTTTTACATCTGATTAACACTTTAATAATTTTATATTATGCCGATAGACGCGTGCCTCTCTAAAAACATATGTTAATTTTTTTAGTCTGGCTGCGGTTTTTTCTTACAAATGTGCACAGCTCATAGCCTAATAGAGACCATATCCGCTCAATAATACCGTCTATATATCTGGGTCCATTACCGAACCAATCCTGTAATGTATTGCGTAACGAAGTACTCATCTGAAATTTACGTGTCGCGAACCTACTGCAAAGAGTAGAGCATGTTACGATCATAAACAAAAAAATTAAATGTCAGTTAGTGGGTATTCTAAACCAGTGTTTCCCAACCGCCGGTCCGCGAGATTTTTTTTACTATGCAACTATTCGCCTAATAAATTATAAGTTATAACCCACTTAATTTGAAAATCTCGGTCCTTAATCTATTAAATGCTTAAGTAATAATTTGTTTCTTTTTTCACAAATATATGTGATTTTTTATTTGTTGTTTCTTTTTTGTTTGTAGTCAGTGCAATAAAAAATACTTATAAAACTTTTGCGATACACCATACTTTCTAAACTTTCCGGTCCGCTAAATTTTTTATAGGTCGCTTACCGGTCCGTCATGAAAAAAGGTTGGGAAACGCTGTTATAAACAGAGAGTCGAAACCAAATTTATTTCGTTCTGGTTTACGGTTAAGTTCCAAATAAATTTTTATCGATCCAGGTTCGGTTTCGGTTCGTCTAAAAATTTCGGTCAATTCCGGTTCGGTTCCAGTTCGAATAACAAGTTAAAATCGAGTCTAAAATCAAATATCTATCGATATAAATTTTGGTTTAATTTTATTTACCATATTCCCTTCGTATTCTTGTTTTTCAATTATAAAATTGAAATACAAAAGAAGTAGAATTTAATTAAAAATTTTATTGTCAAAAACGAAAACAAAATACAATTTAAGAACATGAAAATACAAAAACATATTGTACGTAAATAAAATAAAATTCTAACAAATCAGAAGGAAATTACAAAAATAATTAAAATTGCTGAAAATTTTGGTTGAAGTCTTATTTTTGCTCAACAAATATTTTTGACAGCAATGAACAACTTAATTTTCAGCGCCCCTAAAAATTTTGGTTCAGCTGGCTAGTAACTTCAACTTAATTTTTACATAATTATGCAAATCTGGGGGCGTCATATAAAGAGTCTGCCCGGGGTGCGAAAATACTTTAGTCTAACTCTAATCACACACAGTTCATATAATCACAATTATAGAGAAGAAAAACGTTAATAAATAATAATAAATAATATGAAATTTTCTTCTACCAAAATTAATAATTAACAGTTTAAAGAATCGCAATATTATAAAGAAGAAAACGGAATAACACAAACCTTTTTCTTACAAAAAAAATTAATAATAAATACATAAATAGAAATTAATCACAGTTCATTCAGTTGTAAAAATAACAATTGAAATTTTAAATGAAAATAAAATAAAAAATCCATGTTTAATCGGCACATTAGTATGTTCTTCAAATTTGCTTCTGATAGATTCATTCTTTTATCAGTCAATATTAGTTTTAGTAGTAACAAATGGATTAATTAATAAATTTAATAAAATAAAACTTGAACCGAAATTAACCGTTATTAACATTTCGTTCCGGTTTCTGTTTTTAAATTGAACAATTTTATGTTCCGATTACGGGTCCGGTTCTGTTAAAAATTCCGGTTAATTTTGGTTTTCGGTTCGGTTCCAGTTCTTCTACTCTCTGATTGTAAATACATAGTGTAACTCGTTTTATGTTTCTTCGAAAAAATTACCCCGGCATTACTAAATTATACAACACAAAAAAATTTAAAGAAGCTAAACTTTTGGCGAAACATGCCAGCAGTATATGATAAGTATAGTATAATTTAAACTATAAATTTCGCGAAGCCTTCCACTCTAAGGTGTCGCGCCACACCGGTTGGAAGTATGTAAAGCAATTAACCAGGACATCTTCTTTCTTCAACCTTACTTTGTATAGCGTTTTACAGGATTCAATTTGATAAACAGTTAAAACTTATTTTCAGAATTCTCTGACAGCATCAGACTACAACATCCTTCGATAATTGCAGTGAAAATCCTAAATTTAAAATTTTGTAAGCTGAAATGTTTACAAATGGCAAAAAATCCATTTCCTTTCCTTAAAAATCCACAGAAAAAGTTTTAAAAACATTTCAATTTCCGATTACATTTTTAAATGTTTTTGAGGCATAACAGAAAAGAAATAAATCATAGTCTGACAAATGATTTAAAACTCAGCAACGACTTAGCAAGAACAAAATATAGTTGTAAAACTATTAATCACTTTTAGATAATAAAGCAAGTATGCGATCTTGTGTATATATTGTAATTTGTCTTAAAATTAGTGTCGTCATATATTAGTTGTTATGACACATTTTTGTCTGTCCGTCCGTCTACAGTTCGTTACTTATAAATTGTGTGACGGATGGTACAAAAAACTAGCTGCCTTGCATACTGATGTTAGTCATCTAGTGGGCTGGCAACCAACCAAAAAAACTTCATGAAACAAAAGCGGAAGACGTGAAATGTCATTGGCTACTTGGCGAACATTTAACTTGATAAAATTTCACTGACATTCATAACAATGCTATTATGTAAGATTATTTATTAATTAGGACGAATTTAACATACCACATTTCTACATAGTTCTATAATAAAATTAATGTTTTGCGACAGGAAATGTCTTCTCTTTTCTTGGGCGAACAATTCCTCTATTTTGCTCTACTAAGTGTCAAGCTTTGCAGGTTTAACACTAGAATACTCGTTTCTTAATTGTACTTCGAGTCTTTTGTTAGCTAATCTTTCTATAGGTTCTCCATATCTCTTGCATCTTCCTACAGATGTTCCAACTTGGTTTTCAGAAAATCTTTACTGTCCTCTTTTATCCTCATAACCTCTCTCACTGAAAATGTCTGCCTCTCATTTCATGTTTAATACTCAAGGTTGAGTACATCTCGTCTCGGGTATCTTGATTCTTATGGCACCTCCATTTACCATTTATTTGGATGAGACTTAAGGCTGAGCAAAGGTGTTATCGATCTTGTTGCTTTAAGGTCCATCCTGGGAGTCGTGCTTGTTGATCGCGAGGGTTGTATTCTGGACACTGTTGCGAAAGCGAAATTTCGCGAAAATTCAGGGAATATAAAAAAAAAATCGATTAAAATATAATAAACAACATTTTATTAGAAATTAAATAATAATATTTGTAAAATAAAGGCCATACTATAATGTATGTTGTTCATATTTCTTTACACAATCTGAAAAGTAATATATAAATTTGAAAAAAATAATAAAAGATGCTTGTATCTAAGACACGACCGCAGACCTTTAACGTAAGACTACGTGTTTGTATTTGAAGTAAATTAACCCCCCACCACAAATTTAACCTTTAAACACGAAGCTTAATAGAAACGTTGGTTGCGAACAAATGTTGTAATTCCTCGGCCCCAATTTGTTTTAACGACATTTTTATATCAAGCTTTTATATAGGAAATTTAATAAGCTTTCATAATATCGCTATCCACTTTAATCAATTTGTTAACGAGAGTTTGACGCCAATAGCCATTGTTGCTGTTCATCAAAAAATTTAACTAAATTAACGAGAGTTTACAATATATTCAGCCAAATTTAGCAAAAAACGTGAAAAATGTGTTAAATTATAAAACTGAAGCCCAAATTCCCAGTTCAGGCGCACATCCATAATTTTTTATTGGCGGGGGGCTTGATGGGGACTCACTTTCAATTACAAGAAAAATAAGTCCCTTAAACACGTGGTTTTTTAGAGTTTGGTAGCTCTTGTCCCAGTCCCTGGTAAACGTTTTTGAAAATCCGTATATGAATTCTTGTGGTAAATTGAATTAGCTTTTAGAATATTACACCACTTTGATTACAGTCTTAGATGAGATATTGGGTAATACCTATGTATGAAAAAGCTTCAGCATTGTGAAGGTAGTTTAGTTTATTCTTTTCCACAATCAAATTTTGATACATATTTAATATGTCTATTTCTTTCAATGACTGGCTAGAGCACTCCAGTAGCTTTAAAACGACAGGTTTGTCAAGTCTATATCTTGTCATAGTTTTTAAGTTATATAAAATTTGGTGTCAGAATTTCGCTGTGTCCGATGAACGCTGTGTCCGATGAAGTTGTTTTACATGGGCAGTAAGGTACTGAGACCTACATATTTGTTGAGAAATTACTGACCCGACCGGCTCATTCAAACATGGCCCGCGCATCTCTTAACACAAGTGCTGACCAAAAAACAAAAAGGACTTTAATTTCAGAATTCAAGTGATGACAAACAAAGAAAGGGGCCTCACTTCCAAAATGCGAGCGATACTCAAAGAAAAATGTTCTTGCTTCCAAAATACAAGTGATGAGCTCTAAACAGAGCCGTAGTAAGAAAAACTTGCGCTAGGGGCAAAACCGTGTTTTGGCGCCCTTGCAAAAATAAGGTTGTCACCTCCCAAAATCTAAATGATGAGCAAAAAAAGGTCTTCACCTCCCAAAATCCAAGTGTTGGGCAAAAAAAAAGTCCTCACCTTCGTAATGTGGCGCCCCCTTAGTGCGGCTCTGGCTCTAAAACTCAATTTTGTTCCTTAAAAACACTTAAAAAAACGTGTTTTTTAATGCTGGGGGGGGGTCAAGACCCAGAGCTCATCCGGGTGTGCGCCTTCCCATCACAACCCCTTCCTACAGCACTTACTCGTAACAAACACAAGTAACTAATAATTAAATGGTAATATACTATTAATAATCATTTTAAAAAAAATCAAATCTTTCGCAATAGCGGAAGGAGTAAACTACCAACAAACGTCAACTGCATAATCTCAACCAAAAACATAACAATACTAGAGCTCATTTATAATTTCATAAAAAATAATAAAATAAGAATATAACTAAAGATAAATTAAGAATAAAAATAAAGCAAAAACAAATATACCAACAAGCAAAACAACTACATATTTGGATAAAATAAGTAAAACAAAAATCAAATAAAGAAAATTGCGCTGGTCAACGAAGTTGTCAAGACCACAGAAAAAACGTATATCACAATATACGAATCCGCACTGACGTACTTACGCGATATTTAGGGGTTACATGTATTATTGCCATGAAAATAGACGTTTTGTTATACCCAGTCTTATTTATTATAATATATAAATAAGACTGTTATACCCATGATTTATTATATATCTAAAAATATAATGATGTCAAAAGTTCTCATAATTATATCATCATCAAATTTTCCACCAAATAAAATAAGTGTCCATCATAATTGGGAAATAAAGTAAGTCATTAGTCGCGTCAAATAGTCGAGTAGAATAAAAATAAAGCGAGACTATTTAAAATATTTATATATGAAGTGTGGTGAAGAGTCATCTTCTGTGGACAAATGCCGCTAACCATAACTATTAAAATACTGAGACCCAGTATAACTTTCCAATCTAGGTCTTGGCCTGGCTCATTGCCATCACACAACGGACTTAAGGATTGAAAACAAAGATTTAAATATAGAAAAAAATTAATGTACTAAACAAACATGCCACTGCAGATATAATGACAAAAGAATTTAACATTAAGATAGAAGCTGATAGTTCAAGATGCAGCGGGAATCTTTTACTGTTTTTCAACCGGTTTTTCCTTATTTTCCTAGAACTTTTCACAGGTGTTCTGCAAGTGTTTTAACTTTAATAATTACATTAAAAACAATGTTCTTTAAATAAACTGTTCTTTAATATAACAAAACTTAATTTATGTTTTGGTAAGTTATAGAATGCCTTGTAACAGTACAAAGTGGCTAGGACCCATATACCTAGGGCGTTAGGAAAATTTGGAGATAAGGGCTTACTTTTTAAACTTTTTCAAAATACTTCCCATCAATTTCAATACAGTTCCTCATATATATAATCCGCGTGTTATAAATGTCTTCCCACTATTCAATTGGTACTTCTGCACAGATTTGGTCCAAGGCAGCTAGAAGCTCATCATCGCTCTTAAAGTGGCGGCCTTTAAGCATATCTTTGATGAAAGGGAAGAGTCCACAATCGCAAGGAGCAAGATCTGGATTATACGGAGCATATTCTAACACTTCTAGTCCAGAATTATTCAAACATTCTTTAGTTAGTTGAGCTCGATGCGCGGATGCATTATCTTCATGCAAGTGCCAAGTGTCAAGGCGTGAATATGGTCGTAAGTTTTGAAGAGACTAAATCAACTGAGGCAAACAAAACTCAACGTACCACTTACCCGTAACTGTTTTTTGCTCTTCTAGAACAATTCTCGTAATAATCTCTCGCTTACCGAAGAATACGATCATTTTCTTTTTCACAGATCTTGATTGTTTTACCTCGGTTGGAGTTTCTTCGTTTTCAAAGAGCCCTATCTTATTTTTTGACTTTGAAGGCACATCATAATAATAAAGCCATGTTTCGTCCTCTGTCACAATGGAGTTCACGTATTTACAGGAGTAAATACTGCTGTAAATTAAATACTGAAGTTGTGTTTGGTATTTTTTTGTATTACTAAGTTGAACTCAGATTCTAACACTTTACGAGTCCTTTATAACAATTGTGTAAAATATGCATATTCGCAATACCTTGTGACTATAGTCATACAATGTTCGTTTAAAGGAAGTTTAGGACAGGAAAAAATGCAAAATTAGTATTAGTTGCAAAGCAATCCTCAACTCGACAAACTTGTTTGATACCAAAAAGTACTTTTAAAATAGCTTTGGTGGGTTTTACGCCGTCTTTTAAAGGGTATTAAATCAATATGAGCCTTTTTTTTTTAGTTTCGGCCAAATTATGCCGAATCCATCGGGAACATCTTTTTCACAGCTAAATGTTCATGCAAAATCGAATATATTAAAGTCTGCGATATGCTAAAAGATGCCTCTTTTGATCGACATTACGCCGTCTTTTGATCGACATTACGACATTAGTGGTCAATATGCAGTCTTTTGAGTGGGCATTCTGCCGTATTTTGAGTAGGCATTACGTCGACTTTTGATGGATATTACGTAGTGTTTTGCACAGGTATTACGGCGTCTTTTAAGTGGGCATTACTCGGTCTTTTGAGTGGGCATTACGCCGACTTTTGATTGGGCATTACGCCGCGTTTTGAATGAACATAAAAAATGGCGTAAATATAATGGACTAACTTTATAAACCGGGGGTGTACTGTTTCAGCTTTTTTCATCATATATTTGGCTTCGACATTAAAAAAGCGAGATCAACATGTAATGATAATAAATTCCTATGACAAACGTGGCGTATATGGCAGAAAATGTTTGTTTTAGACCTTCTGGCACTATATGAAGGCTTGTCATTTATTTTAATACAAAGTACAGTACAATTTGTTTTTATTCTAAAAACTTTGTAAAGTTGCAGTGTTTATTAAAGGGAAATATTTATTTAGAGAGCATTTCCCAACATATTATAATTTATATAAAGCAACAGAACAATTCCATTGTGTTCGAAAAGTTTTGGCGTTATACTTCTCAACTTTCATAACAATATTTTACTGGTAAACAAGGTACTTGTTTGTTTCTTGAAACTTTGTATCTAGATATATTGCTAATAAATATATCCAAAAACAAAGAGGTCACATATTGAAACAACGATAATTGAAGTCGATGGATAAAATCGGGCAGGGCAGTGTCGGGAACACTTCCATAGAGGACGTCTCCCCGACGTGTGGAATACGACAGTATCGTTTTGTGACAATGTCGTTTGTGTGTATTAATGAAACTATGGTTAGCAATAAATTTACTTTTTTACTCCCTTTTTACTCTGCGGTGAAAGTGTCGATGTTGACGTCGCCCGTCACTGCTTTACAGTGCTCTCTGGCGCTACTGAATGGACCCTAATTTTATCCGGCATTTTGTTTCCTTTCTTCCAACACCCGAATCTTGTGCCTATTTACATATTTTCCTGCAAATGTTGTGATATTTAGAAGTTAAATTGAACTTTTTGTCACGTTTCCAGTTTTGCACTATATTACGGGTATTAGTTCGCTGTTTTTGCAGTCCCACGTTAAACTATATGTAGAACTCGTTATTACGGATCGTTTGAGTGGTCGAACACTTGTATAACCTCTTCGATTTCTGAGTTATGACTGCCACATTGGCACGGAGTAGCGTTATTTTTGTCTCGCTCACTTACACATACTGGCGCCGTCTCAAACTCTAGATCGTGGTAAGTCCCGCGTATCTCTATGGTCTATCACGTGATGCTATTGACATTTGTCTCCTACTATTGTACGCGTAACAGTAAGAGTTTGAAATCTATCCTAATTTAGTAAGCTTGATTAGTTTAAATTATTTTTATATAATACTGTTAGTATTTTATTCAAGTGAGTTTCTGAATATATACATGTATTTTCCAAATTTCTGCCACCCGCTTGTTAAATAATTATTTTGAATCCCCCTACCAGCTCGTTAAGTCATCTTAGACACCTGCTATAAAAATTTTAAAACAATAACTATAACCTATAAATTATGAACCAAGTTAATTTGCGACCATACACTGTTTTGCTTTATAGATAGTGTAATACTGAAAATAGTTTATATCTTTGAAACAGTTGGCTTGCAGATCCATGTTGATTTAGGTATTTTCACTTCCTTTGGGCAGTACTATACGCTTCTAAAATTTCCAACCACTTTTTTTAACACCCCGTTCTGCGTAAAAGTGGCAAAAACTCTGGATACAAAGTATAAGCGTCGCGAGACGGAAGAAGCCGGTACAAATTAATGCGCCCGGAACTGGATTCGTTTTTCATAAAACACTATCCAGTATTATTATTTACGATTCTGTAAAATAATTTCTTTAATTTTTTGATTTTCCGGTAATGTATCAGTCGATATAATATATGCGTAATAATAATAGAAATAATAGTGTATAGGTCCAGGCCGCTAACCCGATTTGACTGTATACTTTGTTTATGTATTTAGCTTTCATCACTTATTAGTATTTTGGGCCCCTTTGTGGTGTTTCTTTTGTAACTTCCGCGTGAAAAATGGATAATTCACGTGAATTAGCTATGTTTACGTAAACATAGCTTATATATTATATTATAGAAAAAATAAAGAAGAATTTCTATCTACGCGCAGTTTTTTATCTGTCATTGGACCCGTTATTATTATTTTCCAGGAGATTGAGCGAAATTATTGTTTTTCCAGGGCCCGGGCCCGCTCCCGCTGTTTCTGCTGGATAAATTTCTGCTAGTACTGGAACAGCACGGGACATACCGCTTCGCTAGGATTACCCATCTGAATTTGTCACAAATCCTATGTTTCACAGTACTAACAGTACAAAAACATTAGTTGAAAATCATTGATGGATTTCTGTTACCTAATTACGAGTGCTGTATTTAAAACATCACAATTGTATGTTTATGCTATTTAAACATTAGGTGTAGAATAATTACATTTGAACGCATCAATTCATGTCCAATTCACATTCAACAAACCCTATTACAATTTATCTATCATTAATGTCAAAAAAAATCATTACTTTTCTACTCGTATTCGATGCGTCGAACGCATCTTTTCTAATTGAATGCATTAAAAATAGTTATAATACTGTAACATATGTTCACAGTATACATTTAATTTAAGTATATCAACAGAAATAAAGTCACACATGCTCACATTTGCTTTTAAGTGCATTTACCAATTATAGTATAAACAAACGAAAATTAATGCAATTTAATAATTAGTTAAATAATTACAGTCAACAAAAAATGTTAATCACAAAATTGATTGATGCAAATGCATGTTAAATAACATCGATTCACTGGGTACAGGGTGTTTGATGTTTTAGTTTATTTCATTTCAACTAATAGATAATGTATGATGGTATCAATTATCATCATTTTATAATTTTAGCCAACAGAAATGAGTTAACAACAGTACCGATCGCGAATGCAATCCTTGACAAGTTGGATTACGCTGCACGTGCGAGTTATTAGCTTGTGTATCACGGGTTCATTAACAGTTTTACTGCGCATGTCCAACTTGAGACCTGTTAGATAGTCTTGTTACCGCGAACGCGAAATTTTTCTAGTTGGGAGGATTGTAATCGCTGTGTAGCAAATTTAAGTGGAACACTACATTTATCAACCAAATTCAGTGAAACAAAAACACATATATGTTTGACTAGGAGTTTTCGATCTAATCTATAAACACGTAATAAATCAGTCCAAGCCAGTGGTCTTCAACCTTCTTACATCTGCGGAACCCTACAATTTAAATGCTATTTCTTTGGAACCCCAAGACAGAAATCCAGAATGGTCTTTTTTAATTTTAAAGTCAAACGTTTAATAATAATTTAGATGTGTACAATTGAATTTGGTATTGATCAAAATTGATAATTTATAGCTGACTATATTTCTATACAGGGGCGCACACAAGGGGGGGGTCCAAGGGGTCGGGACCTCCCCATACTGTGAGAAGTGATGACTTTTTTTTTTGCTCTTCACTTAAAATTTAGAAGTGAGGACCTTTTTTTGCTCTTCACTTAAAATTTAGAAGGGAGGACCTTTTTTTTGCTCTTCACTTGAAATTGAAATTTTGCCCTGTGTTTATAAAAATTATGTATAATTGGACCCCTCCAAGCCAAATATCTGTGTGCGCCCCTGTTTCTATATTTTACAAATATAGGTAGAACATACCATTTTATTTTACTTTTTAATTAATGCAATACCTACCTAATATAATTTTTATTGCAAAATATTTTGCTAAATGATATACATATTACAGAAATGTACAGATATATAAATTTTTATAAAAAGAGTTGCGGAACCCATGAATACGTTTCACGTAACCCCAGGGCTCCGCGGAACACAGGTTGAATACCACTGGTCTAAGCTAACGTCACTCGTGACGTGATTTCTCACCATGGACGAATGTTTTCCTATAATTTGTTATGTTATTTTTACTAATTAATAAAGAACTACAAGAGTTAAGAATTGATAAAATAGTTAACTGTGTGCTACAAATAGTGCTTTATAATCGACCGTTTTTATAAGTAGTGTCTATTTTGTATGAATTTAAGCGCTATTTATATCATTTACTCATTTTAAATATATTTCTAGCAGTGCATTATATAAACAAATAATGGATAACATAATAATAATATTAAAAATATTTTATCCACCGGATAAAAAATTATAATTACAAACTGTAGCATATTTCTGTTTAAATTCATCGAAATAAACTCTTTTTATGACTTATAATCATTTGTTACGTCTAATTTTATAAAGTTTATTATGTTAACACACTTTTTAATTATTTTTTCTTAAATATACATTTTTTGGTATTCTAAAACATTATATTTTTGCGTCTTTTACAGCATTTGATGTGCAACCAATATCAAAACAATAGAACATTTCGACAATTGCAATTTATATTTAGAATAACCTAAATTATAATATTCCTTAACTGTTAATTGCCAGATTTAAAAAACAAATTTTACGTTTATTTACATCAAAACTTAGTAATTCTCACTGATATGCTAAATATACACCTTAAAAACAATGTAAACATAAAAATAACATAATTAAGGTGCCAAATTTAAATAGTGCTAATTGGAAAATTGTCTATTTAACATGGTGGTATATGGATTTAACAGTTTATGATACCTCCCAGACATGAGATGATGTCATACGGGTCACATGATTAGACTGATCTATTGTTCAAAGGCTACAGTGAACAACAAACATCTTGTCAGAAACAGTGACTTTATCCGTGAATGCTAAAAGGAATTTGAACCCGCACGAGGTACTCCAACTTGTAAGAAATATCATACACTAACGAAGCTGTTATTAATGCTGTGTTTTGTTCGTGGAAGTTAATACTTTAGATGAGCGGCTCTTAAATTTGTAGAACACGAGGATCTATTTGAGATAAAAAAAAATCTTATCTAATATCTGTATTTTCATTCTTCGTTAGACTAACTATTCAATTTTTACGTGCCTGACCTTAATATATACGGGGCAATATTGCAATCGAGAAAATTTTCGATGTCGAGATTTTGACTGATCACCACGTTTCAAGGTCCAGGGAATCCAAAAAAATATTTTCGAAGTGCCGTCCATATGTGTGTGTGTGGTTTTGATAAGGAGGATTTATTCATGTATCAGTTTGGTCAATATCATTGGAGTAAATTTATTTCTTTTTGAACACACAGGTGGTTCCATAAATCCACGAACCCCCAGGCCTTTACCCATTCACCCCTGGGGACCGCGGACCACAATTAAAGAATCACTGCTGTAAATTATCAATTAGATTTCCTATCAACTAATTTCTCCGTCTTTTACGAGATATTTGCACTGGCTAATAGGTGTTATATTTCCTATCCAGGCGCGCATCAAGGAATTTTTCTTGGGGGGGATAACAAAATTGTTTTAAAAGAGTAGAAATCGGGAAATTATTCGGCAACAAATGCTGGCTAAAAACATTTTATTTTCCAAAATGGAAGTGTTGACATAAAAAACAAAAGATCCTGACTTCTAAAATACGAATAATGACCTAAAAAAGAGGTCTTCCCTTCCAAAATGCAAGGTGTTGACCTAAAATAAAGGTTCTCTCT